>OX453072.1:19842565-20249778 GCA_949699795.1 Spicauda simplicius | reverse complement strand
ATATTTTCTTAAAAGTAAATCAACTGTAACTTTGTCGTCCTTGGACAGATCTGAGTGATTCTTTCAACATAATACACGTCTCCCGAATACCTATCCAGCTATTCCAAATTTCATTTAAAATTTTCTCATTTTCATTTTTTTATAGATTTTTCAAATTCTAAATTTTCAACTTTTAATATCTTCGCGGTCTGTGCACCGAATCTTTCAACCATAGTATCAGTAGTTGCGTCTCATTGAGACCAATCAGCAGACACCACATTTGCCCGGTTCCGATCAGTAGTTTCCGAGATTTTCACGATTTTCGTGTTTTTTTTTCCATCTTCCCATAGTAAATTGTTAAAAAACGTTAAAAACCTAAATATCTTATTAAATATCAACAATAGACCCTGTGGCTGCATACAATTAGTTAATTCTATTACGTTTCCGCATCCGAATCAGTAGTTTCTTCATTCATAATCCGAAATTTGTAATTTTCTAAGAAACCGAGTCAATGAGGTCAAGTCCGTATTTTCCTATAACCTATATTTTCTTAAAAGTAAATCAACTGTAACTTTGTCGTCCTTGGACAGATCTGAGTGATTCTTTCAACATAATACACGTCTCCCGAATACCTATCCAGCTATTCCAAATTTCATTTAAAATTTTCTCATTTTCATTTTTTTATAGATTTTTCAAATTCTAAATTTTCAACTTTTAATATCTTCGCGGTCTGTGCACCGAATCTTTCAACCATAGTATCAGTAGTTGCGTCTCATTGAGACCAATCAGCAGACACCACATTTGCCCGGTTCCGATCAGTAGTTTCCGAGATTTTCACGATTTTCGTGTTTTTTTTTCCATCTTCCCATAGTAAATTGTTAAAAAACGTTAAAAACCTAAATATCTTATTAAATATCAACAATAGACCCTGTGGCTGCATACAATTAGTTAATTCTATTACGTTTCCGCATCCGAATCAGTAGTTTCTTCATTCATAATCCGAAATTTGTAATTTTCTAAGAAACCGAGTCAATGAGGTCAAGTCCGTATTTTCCTATAACCTATATTTTCTTAAAAGTAAATCAACTGTAACTTTGTCGTCCTTGGACAGATCTGAGTGATTCTTTCAACATAATACACGTCTCCCGAATACCTATCCAGCTATTCCAAATTTCATTTAAAATTTTCTCATTTTCATTTTTTTATAGATTTTTCAAATTCTAAATTTTCAACTTTTAATATCTTCGCGGTCTGTGCACCGAATCTTTCAACCATAGTATCAGTAGTTGCGTCTCATTGAGACCAATCAGCAGACACCACATTTGCCCGGTTCCGATCAGTAGTTTCCGAGATTTTCACGATTTTCGTGTTTTTTTTTCCATCTTCCCATAGTAAATTGTTAAAAAACGTTAAAAACCTAAATATCTTATTAAATATCAACAATAGACCCTGTGGCTGCATACAATTAGTTAATTCTATTACGTTTCCGCATCCGAATCAGTAGTTTCTTCATTCATAATCCGAAATTTGTAATTTTCTAAGAAACCGAGTCAATGAGGTCAAGTCCGTATTTTCCTATAACCTATATTTTCTTAAAAGTAAATCAACTGTAACTTTGTCGTCCTTGGACAGATCTGAGTGATTCTTTCAACATAATACACGTCTCCCGAATACCTATCCAGCTATTCCAAATTTCATTTAAAATCTTCTCATTTTCATTTTTTTATAGATTTTTCAAATTCTAAATTTTCAACTTTTAATATCTTCGCGGTCTGTGCACCGAATCTTTCAACCATAGTATCAGTAGTTGCGTCTCATTGAGACCAATCAGCAGACACCACATTTGCCCGGTTCCGATCAGTAGTTTCCGAGATTTTCACGATTTTCGTGTTTTCATTGCCCGCCCACCCACCCTCTTTTTATTAACATAATTACGACAGTAAAAATTTCAATTTTACAATAGGATTATAACTTTTTTTTTTGTATCATCTTCTTTTTCTTCTTTCCTTTCTTCCCGCTATTCTTGTTGTTTCTTTTTGCTTTCCCGACGTCCTTGTTACTGCCGTAGCAATCGCCATACCTACAAAGCAAATAAAGCAAAATTAATAAAAATTAAATATGGCGCAAGCGCCGAAAGCGGCGGCCAAGAGAGGGATGGTGATCATCAGCGAGGATGATCTCCCGGCTCGGGCTGCTGATATCACTGATCACGACTCTTTTCTCGGGACAATAGAAAAGCTGATTGACTGCATCAACAAAGCGTTAGTCGAGACGAACAATGTCTCCAGGGGAAATAAAGAGCTGATCCGTGTAGCAGGCGCCGAAATCCTAAAGGCCACTAGAGCTCTCAAGCCAGGTGACTCTGCCCTCGGTTCTGCCTCTGCCTCTTCCGCCTCTGCTGATCCCGCCTCTGTCGCTTCCGTCTCCCCCATGTCCACGGATCTGAAACAAGAAATTGCCGCCTGCGTGAGGGAGGAACTTAGAAAGTTCTCCCAACAGACGACACGCACGCAAGACACGCATGTCCAGCCGAGCGCGAACCGCCGGTCGTACGCTCAAGCCGCGTCCTCCTCCAGCTTTTCAGCGGGCAGCTCCAGCAGCAGCCTCCCACAACCTGAAAAAGAAAAAACAAGAATTAATAAACCATCCTTGATAATCTATCCCTCATCAGATGATAAGAGCCGAAAGGAAGTAGCCGAGGAATGGCGTAAAAGTATACACTTTAAACAAGTGAACTATGCTCCGGCAGGGGTTCGTTACGTTGGGAAAAATAGATTGATGGTAGAGTTCGACACCGCGGACCAGCGTGACGAGACCCTGCAGCGAATGCAGTCCTCTGCGAACATCCGGGCGGAACCATCCAAACAGCTGAAGCCAATGGTCATCCTAAAGGGTATATCAAAACACACACCCTCTGAGGAACTTGGGAACCTAATTCTCACACAAAACACGAGCATAGAATCTCTGAAACCAGAAACGGACGAATTTCATCTCAGGTTCGAAAGGCGCAACAAAAATGATAAACTATATAATGCGGTATTTATAACATCACCCCGAGTCTGGAAGAAGATAATCGAATTAGGCAGACTAAACGTGGACCATCAAAGAGTACACGTAGAGGAGTTCGTGCCGCTGATGCAATGCTTTAAATGCCTGCAGTACGGCCATCTGAAAAAGCATTGCACCAGTGACATTGACTCCTGCGCACACTGCGGCGAAAAAGACCACTCATTAGATACCTGCCCCACCAAAAATAACATGGAAAAAGCCAAATGTATCAACTGCTGCAATAGAAATCTTAGACTCAAAACTAACTCCGACACCAACCACTCATCAACATCTGACAGATGTCCTCTTAAAGTTGCTATGCGAGACAGAGTAGTCGGAAAAATAAACTATGGAGCATAGCAACTACTGCAAATGATCCAGTGCAATGTAGACAGATGCTTCTTCTCCTTCAGTGAGTTCATTAATTATTTCACCTCCCAAGACTATTCTGTGGGCTTCGTCAGCGAACCATATGTAGGCAACGCCAACCTGGTCAAGAACATCCAAGGGATAGAAATTCACCAGTTCCCTACCAACGGCCGGATTAAGGCGTGCGTAATTATTAAGAAGGGGATTGCTGCGACCCTAGGAATGTCCGAGTATTCAACATCTAATCTAAGTATCGTCCAATTGATAACCAAGGGACGAAAGTTATTTCTAATCTCAGTATACATTGAGCCAAAAGTAGATGAGGCCAGCACATTGAGACGCCTAGAAATGTTCATAAAAGCTAACGAACACGCTCAGATAATTATAGGAGGCGATCTTAATGGCTGGCATCCTGCTTGGGGCTCAACCAAAACTAATAAAAGAGGAACAGAGATAAATAACATGATAATGGCACATGACTTAGTAGTGGGTAATACTGGAAGCACACCCACGTTCTGCAAAGTATTACATGGCGTTCCTAGAAGCTCAATAATCGATATAACACTATACTCAGCCAATATCGCCCACAGAATTGAGAATTGGAAAGTTAACTCTCAGGCATGCCCGTCCAGCGAACATGAGGCCATCGATTTTACTTTACGTCTAGGGGACATCGCGATGAGTAAAAACAAAAAACAATCAACATACAAATATTCTACAGAGGGAGTAAACTGGTCAAATTTTAATAATAATTTAAAAAAATCATTAGCTATAGATGATATCACAAATAAAAACATAGATAATTTCAATAAAGAGGAACTAGATAATTATGTATATAAAATAACCAAGTCCATTCAAGAGATTTGCGACGAAACATTTAAAATCAAAAAATTCCACAACAATCGCGCGCCCTGGTGGAATCACGATCTGGAGAACCTCAAAAAGAAGGTAATTAAAATTCACCACAGATTGCAGGATCTGTTACGCTCGGGTAAATCCATCGACAATGTCATCCAAGAAAGGAACGATCTCAAAGAAAAGTACGTCCAAGCTATTCGACAAACATCTGCGAGCCACTTCAGAGAGTTTTGCAATAAACAAGGTAAAGAGAATGTGTGGTCTCTCACCAACAGGCTTCTGAAAAACAGCCCACAAGCCAAACCTTGTTTAACCGTATGCACAAATAATTCGGAATACACATCTTCTACAACTGATACTGCTGCCTCTCTCCTTAACAAATTTTACCCCGACGATGTTAGTGATAGGACGGATTTACAGAGACACCTACGCGCTCAGATGAAGCAATCACCCAACACCGAAGATGACAAACCTTTTACAGAAGAGGAAATAATTGGCTGTCTAGCGTCAATGAGTGGAAAGAAAGCACCAGGGGTAGACCATCTAACCGCTGATATTTGCCTGGCATTTACAAGAGAATATACTAAAACTGTCACAAACATCATGAACAGATGTCTGGAGATTTCGCATTTCCCTAAAGACTGGAAACTGGCTCAAGTAAAAATTTTACCGAAACCCAATAGACCAGATTATTCTGATATATCATCTTACAGACCGATTGGACTCATTAATATTTTTGGCAAACTCTTAGAAAAATTAATTAGCAAAAGAATAACCTACCATCTAGACCAAACCAATTTTTCAAACCCTCACCAATACGGATTCAAAGAACAAATATCAACCATAGACGCATTAAATAAGGCTATTGATGTAATAAAAGAAGCAAAAACTAATAAGGAACTTGTCATTGCCATCTCATTGGACATTCAGGCCGCGTTTGACAATGCATGGTGGCCGGTATTGTTCAATAGGCTCAAGCGGTGCGGATGTCCACAAAACCTATATAATTTAGTCCTGAATTATGTATCGGACCGTAAAGTGATGCTAAATTTCGGTGATATAACATCCAACAAAGTTATGAGCAGGGGTTGTATCCAGGGGTCTGTATGTGGCCCCCTATTCTGGAACATAATCTTGGACGATCTCTTCGAAGTTAAACTCCCCCCGGGGTGCCACATGCAGGCCTTCGCGGATGACGTCCTGCTCATCGTGAAAAGTAAAAGAACTATGGATCTCGAAATTACAGCCAATAAAGCGCTTAGAGCAATAGTAGAGTGGGGTGAGGAGGCTAAACTGACATTTGGACCTACCAAAACACAATTAATTGCATTTACACCTAAAGCAAAAGCCGCTAAAATAGTAATCAATGACTTAGAACTCCAATACGTAGACGACATCAAACTTTTAGGCGTAATAATAGACAAGAATTTGAAGTTCATAAATCATGTAAAATACGTCATAGAAAAGTCAAAAAATATTTACAAGAAACTGTCCCTATTTGTGCGACCCACATGGGGAGTACAACCTGAAAATGTCAGAACGATATACAAACAGGTAATCGAACCTACGATCACATATGCTGCTGGAGTCTGGGGATCGGCCACACAATACGAGACGGTTAAAAATCAGCTTCGATCATTACAAAGAGGCTTCGCGATAAAAATGATCCGATCATTCCGAACAGTCTCCGCAACAGCAGCTATAGCCCTAGCCAGACTCACCCCACTTCATCTCAAGATTAATGAAGTTGCGGAAATTGAAAAAACCAAGACTTTTGGTATTACGCAATTTCTACCAGAAGATATCACACTAGATAGACCCATAAGAACATGTGAGCTACTACACCCAGCGGATAGGAAAGGAGTTCAGTTCACAAATGCCACTACCCAGGAAGAAATCAATCAAATATGCTCTCCAGAAAGTACTCTTATCTATACAGACGGCAGCAAACATAATGAGGATAAGGTTGGTGCTGCCTTTATTGCCTACAAAACAGACGGCAGAAAAGTGGTTAAGAAGTTCAAACTCCACCATAGCTGCTCTGTTTATCAAGCGGAACTATTGGCAATCCAAAACGCCTGCCTCTGGGCCATCCAGAACAACATACCTGAAATAGTCATCCTAACAGACTCCCTCTCAAGCTTAAATGAACTGAGCAATAAAGATAGCACCAACCCAGCCGCTGCCACTATCCATAAATCGATTAAGATCATCAAGGATAACAATTGTAAGATCTCATTTGTGTGGGTCAGAGCGCATGTGGGTCTAGAAGGAAATGAAGAGGCGGATGTTGTTGCTAAGGAGGCCGGAACTTACCATAAATCCTTCGAGTTTGCCAAATTTCCGTTAAGTTTAGTCAAGCACAAAATCAAATCGGTAAATATCAAATACTCCAACGAAATCTACAACTCGGGTGACAAAGGCGTACACACTAGACAACTTTGCCCTACACTCGAAATTATTCATAAATTGTTCACTGTTACAGAACCCACATTCGAATTGACCCAAATTTTGACGGGTCATGGTTATAACTTGTCAAACTTAAAGAGATTCAAAATTAAAACATCAGACCTCTGTCCTTGCGACATGACAAAACCGCAAAGCATTAAACATCTATTAGAAGAATGTCCTAAATATACTATCAGCAGATACGATCACACATCGAACTGCAAGTATGCAAATATTGACCCATTCGATCTAAGCGAGTTAATTGAAAACAAGTCCTGTATAGAAAGCTACTTAAAACATGTCAAAATAATAATATCAACCCTGAAAAAGTTTAACAAGGATGTCGTATAGTATATAGAATAAAATTATATTATATAATATTTATTATAATAAATGTAATCAAAAAAAAAAAAAAATCATGACATAAAAACATCAGCATGTACATACATGAAAATCAAAAAAGTATTGGACCGCCCGTATAAAATAGCGAGGATCCAATACTAAAAGAAGAGATTAAATAAAAAAAAAAAAAAAAAAACCAACCAACCAACCAACCAACCAACCAACCAACCAACCAACCAACCAACCAACCAACCAACCAACCAACCAACCAACCAACCAACCAACCAACCAACCAACCAACCAACCAACCAACCAACCAACCAACCAACCAACCAACCAACCAACCAACCAACCAACCAACCAACCAACCAACCAACCAACCAACCAACCAACCAACCAACCAACCAACCAACCAACCAACCAACCAACCAACCAACCAACCAACCAACCAACCAACCAACCAACCAACCAACCAACCAACCAACCAACCAACCAACCAACCAACCAACCAACCAACCAACCAACCAACCAACCAACCAACCAACCAACCAACCAACCAACCAACCAACCAACCAACCAACCAACCAACCAACCAACCAACCAACCAACCAACCAACCAACCAACCAACCAACCAACCAACCAACCAACCAACCAACCAACCAACCAACCAACCAACCAACCAACCAACCAACCAACCAACCAACCAACCAACCAACCAACCAACCAACCAACCAACCAACCAACCAACCAACCAACCAACCAACCAACCAACCAACCAACCAACCAACCAACCAACCAACCAACCAACCAACCAACCAACCAACCAACCAACCAACCAACCAACCAACCAACCAACCAACCAACCAACCAACCAACCAACCAACCAACCAACCAACCAACCAACCAACCAACCAACCAACCAACCAACCAACCAACCAACCAACCAACCAACCAACCAACCAACCAACCAACCAACCAACCAACCAACCAACCAACCAACCAACCAACCAACCAACCAACCAACCAACCAACCAACCAACCAACCAACCAACCAACCAACCAACCAACCAACCAACCAACCAACCAACCAACCAACCAACCAACCAACCAACCAACCAACCAACCAACCAACCAACCAACCAACCAACCAACCAACCAACCAACCAACCAACCAACCAACCAACCAACCAACCAACCAACCAACCAACCAACCAACCAACCAACCAACCAACCAACCAACCAACCAACCAACCAACCAACCAACCAACCAACCAACCAACCAACCAACCAACCAACCAACCAACCAACCAACCAACCAACCAACCAACCAACCAACCAACCAACCAACCAACCAACCAACCAACCAACCAACCAACCAACCAACCAACCAACCAACCAACCAACCAACCAACCAACCAACCAACCAACCAACCAACCAACCAACCAACCAACCAACCAACCAACCAACCAACCAACCAACCAACCAACCAACCAACCAACCAACCAACCAACCAACCAACCAACCAACCAACCAACCAACCAACCAACCAACCAACCAACCAACCAACCAACCAACCAACCAACCAACCAACCAACCAACCAACCAACCAACCAACCAACCAACCAACCAACCAACCAACCAACCAACCAACCAACCAACCAACCAACCAACCAACCAACCAACCAACCAACCAACCAACCAACCAACCAACCAACCAACCAACCAACCAACCAACCAACCAACCAACCAACCAACCAACCAACCAACCAACCAACCAACCAACCAACCAACCAACCAACCAACCAACCAACCAACCAACCAACCAACCAACCAACCAACCAACCAACCAACCAACCAACCAACCAACCAACCAACCAACCAACCAACCAACCAACCAACCAACCAACCAACCAACCAACCAACCAACCAACCAACCAACCAACCAACCAACCAACCAACCAACCAACCAACCAACCAACCAACCAACCAACCAACCAACCAACCAACCAACCAACCAACCAACCAACCAACCAACCAACCAACCAACCAACCAACCAACCAACCAACCAACCAACCAACCAACCAACCAACCAACCAACCAACCAACCAACCAACCAACCAACCAACCAACCAACCAACCAACCAACCAACCAACCAACCAACCAACCAACCAACCAACCAACCAACCAACCAACCAACCAACCAACCAACCAACCAACCAACCAACCAACCAACCAACCAACCAACCAACCAACCAACCAACCAACCAACCAACCAACCAACCAACCAACCAACCAACCAACCAACCAACCAACCAACCAACCAACCAACCAACCAACCAACCAACCAACCAACCAACCAACCAACCAACCAACCAACCAACCAACCAACCAACCAACCAACCAACCAACCAACCAACCAACCAACCAACCAACCAACCAACCAACCAACCAACCAACCAACCAACCAACCAACCAACCAACCAACCAACCAACCAACCAACCAACCAACCAACCAACCAACCAACCAACCAACCAACCAACCAACCAACCAACCAACCAACCAACCAACCAACCAACCAACCAACCAACCAACCAACCAACCAACCAACCAACCAACCAACCAACCAACCAACCAACCAACCAACCAACCAACCAACCAACCAACCAACCAACCAACCAACCAACCAACCAACCAACCAACCAACCAACCAACCAACCAACCAACCAACCAACCAACCAACCAACCAACCAACCAACCAACCAACCAACCAACCAACCAACCAACCAACCAACCAACCAACCAACCAACCAACCAACCAACCAACCAACCAACCAACCAACCAACCAACCAACCAACCAACCAACCAACCAACCAACCAACCAACCAACCAACCAACCAACCAACCAACCAACCAACCAACCAACCAACCAACCAACCAACCAACCAACCAACCAACCAACCAACCAACCAACCAACCAACCAACCAACCAACCAACCAACCAACCAACCAACCAACCAACCAACCAACCAACCAACCAACCAACCAACCAACCAACCAACCAACCAACCAACCAACCAACCAACCAACCAACCAACCAACCAACCAACCAACCAACCAACCAACCAACCAACCAACCAACCAACCAACCAACCAACCAACCAACCAACCAACCAACCAACCAACCAACCAAGTCTTTGGTAGAGGTATACTTTCTTGTATAGTGATGAATCTTCTATGAGTTCTTAAAGATCTATCTCCAACTTTTATAGTACATTTATTGTCCACGGAGACTAGGGCTACTCCTGTAGTACGCTGGTACTGAATGTCGCTACCGCAGGTTGATTTTATTATTTCTTCTCTTTTCAAAATAATAATCCAGCTGTTTTCCTTAATCTGTCTTATAATGTTATCTTCATAATTAGCTTTGGAGTATGTACAATTATGGGGCTTTTCGTGCTGGATCAGCTGGGCGATGCAGTCTTCGGATCGTTTGAGGGGCTGCCACTCTACATGACGACATATCGCCTCTGACTCTGTGATGTGCAGGCATCGCTCGCGAGGATATGCAAATTCTGAGCTTCCCAAGATAAGGAAAGGGTTTTTGGGAATGAGAACTGTATTATTTTCATTAGGGATTGAATAAAGATGGAGTAACGTGTACGGATGGTTAGTGACCAATGGTACTTCCAAAATAAAATTAAGTGATTCATTTGTGCTGTAGGCTTTTACTGTAATTGACTTTGCAATCTTATGTATTTGCTGTAACGAGGGTGCGTATGCTAGTTGCCACTCAATTTCGTTTTGTACGTTTATTAATTCGGCAATCAGGTAATTCGGGTCTACTACACTTGGATGTAACTGACCTAAGTTGGAAAACGTAATAGCGTTCTCTAAAGTAAGTAATCTATCGTAAAGTTGTTGAAGACACGTTCCAATTTGACTATAAATAGTTAATGCTTGGGCAAGATTTTGAATTCTATTTATTTCGTTTATTGCTTCTACCAATTTTACCTGATTTTTCCTTATTTTATCTAATTTATCGTTATATTGGCTTATAAAAGCTTTCATCAAACCTACTGCTTGATTGTGTTTCCTTTCACTAGCTACCGCATAATTTCTAATTTCTCGGATTTGGCTTTCAAACCTCCTTGCATCTTCTTGATCTAAATTCCCTGTTATAGCTTTTACTACTGAGCCTAGTCCATCGAATAATCCTCTTTTATTTCTTGCTCCTCGTACCCCTGCGATACCTAATTGCTTAGAACCTAAATAAACTAGTTTACTTTCTATAGTTTCTATTAAATATTCTATCTGCTGCCTAGTTACTAAACTATCTCTACTACTAGAAATATTCTGATTCTTAAAATTAAATGAATAATAATCCTTACATACTTCTAAATAGATTTCACTTATTTTTGACACATTATAAACTACGATTAAATGGTACGTATCTACTTGATGGTGCACTTTTGCTTCTTTAAGTACTAAAACACCATTGTGACTGTCTATAGGTTCAACGATTGCGACGACTCCGGTGAACCAGAGGGCTGTGATGCAGACGGTGATTCTCCTGAAACATTCATGGGGCGTCTTAACATTCTGAAGTGCACTCTAATTGTTTTAGCATTCACGTGTTTTCCTACAATTTCCGCTATCTGTTCGGGATGTATTCGAACAATTGTGTAAGGACCTATATATCTTGGCTCCAATTTGTTACTTCTAGCTGTTTTAGCCACTTGTTTGTAAACCTTATCACCTACTTTAAATGAAGCACTTTCGGTGTTTCTATTATTTCTTTCAACTACTGCTTGTTTATCGCTTGCTAATTTACTTGATATTAGTTTATGAACATTCTCCATTATTTGTTTGTGTTTGTTCACATATTCCTGATAAAACTCTTTTGTACAATGTAGTTCTAAGGGGTTCCTGCTACTAGTATGTCCTAATAACAACTCAAAAGGTGTAAATCCTGTTGCAGAGTGAATCGTGTTATTATAAGCGATAATTGCGTACTTCATTAGATTTGTTTTCTCTTCTCTATCCGTTATTCTTTGAATCCTAATCATTTCCGCTAGTGTTGAATGTAATCTCTCGATAGGCGAGTTAGAATTTGGGTTGTAAGGGGTCGTAAAATGAATACGTATATTGTGCATTGCGCATATTTCTGTAATAACTTCGTTATCGAATTTAGGATCCGAATCCGTTGTTATTTTATTAGGTACGCCTATTATTGAGAATAACGTAAGCAACGCCTCAGCTATATGAATGCTTGTGGCCGCTGCTAAAGGAATTGCTTGTGCATATTTAGAGAAATTGTCTATTATAGTTAAGAATGTAACTCCGCCACTACTATACAAATCCATAAACATGTGTTCCATGGGTTTGTGTGGAGTTTCTGTAAGAGAAATCGGAAGCTTTAATGGATTCCGTTCGTATTTGGATTTTAAACATTTATCACACTGGTTTATGAACTTCTGAACTGTTAATAACATATTAGGCCAATGATAATTTCTATGCACATGTTTATATGTTTCTTGTATTCCTCTATGTATTGTTTTTCCTTCATGATATTTCTTTATTAGTTCCGTTTGTTCGTTCCTATTTTCAATAAACGTAACTTTTGTCTTACAACGAATAAGTTTTGGACCGCGGTTATCAAATATTGTTTTGTATACTTTACTAAAACTATTGTATAATTCCTCGTCGTAGAAATAACAATGGAATATTCTATCTGCAATCGTATGTTCTTTTAAGAATTTAATAATTTGAGGTTCTGTTTCGTTAATGGGTATAAAAACGTCTTTAATAACTACTTTCCCTTTCGATCTATCTTCTACTTTGTACTCATACCCTGGCGATCTTCGTATATGAAATTGTTTACGCTGCCTATCAATTGCGTCCTCGACTTCAGGAATTTTGTACACTGGTTCTGTGCTTTCTTGAATAACTGGACTCGCAATAGGACTAAAAAGGTCTGATATTGGATCTATTATTCTATTCTCTACCGGTATTATCGAAGTATCTAACAATGTTTCAATATCTATTCCTTCTAAATCATCCACTGCAACCTGTGAAGTACTTGGTTCGGGGTTAATTGAAACCTGGTTGTCTTGTTCCCTATCTAATACTAAGTCTAGAATTTCGCCGGGCGTATCCTCCTGCTCTACTTCGTTGTTATAAATAATTTTAACGCGTGACAGTGTATCCGCATTCGTATTTATTTTACCCTTTTTATGTATGATTTGAAAATCGTATTCGGCTAATTTTAAACGCCATCTAGTTAATTCTGAATTCGGGTCTTTGAGTGACATAATCCAAGTGAGAGGCCTATGGTCTGTGTAAATTGTAAATTTTCTACCATACAGGTACGGACGAAAGTATTTCACTGCCCAAATTATCCCTAAAAGTTCTTTCTCAATTGTGGAATATTTTTCTTCCGTTGTTGACAACGTTCGCGATGCAAATGCTACGGGTTTGTCCTGGCCTACCGTGCCTTGAGATAGTACCGCGCCTAAAGCAACGTCTGAAGCGTCTGTTGTGAGAATAAATGGTTTTTCGAAATCGGGGTATTGTAAAATTGGGGAGTTAATTAGAACTTCCTTGCACTTCTCGAATGATTCCTTATACTCGTTTGAAATTTCAATTTTCGCGTTCTTTTTTAAACATTTAGTTAATGGTTTTGTTAATTTTGCGAAATCCTGAATAAATTTTCTGTAGTATCCGACCAATCCTAAAAACGATTTTATTTCCTTTTGAGTTTTAGGCATTGGAAATTTTTTGATCGCAGCGATTTTATCTGCGTTTGGTTTAAGACCTTCGCTCGTTAATGTATGTCCTAAAAATTTAACTTCCTTTTGCAGAAATTCGGATTTGTTTAATTGAATTTTAAGGTTATGGGTTCTAAACCTTTTAAAGACCTGTTCGCATTTATCTAAGTGCTCTTGCAGGCTAACTGTATAATTACATCGTCGAGGTACGTTAATACATTGTCTATGCCTCTTAAAACTACATCCATTAATCTTTGAAAAGTACTTGGGGCGTTTTTTAAGCCAAAAGGCATTCTGAGGAATTCATAATGCCCTCTATCGGTGCTAAATGCTGTTTTTTCTATATCATCTGGGTTCATTTCCACCTGATGATACCCTGATGCTAAATCAATAGTCGTAAAATACTGTGCTCTCCCTAATCTATCTAAGATATCATTGATATTTGGTAACGGGTACTTATCTCCAATGGTTTTCTCATTTAATCGCCTATAATCAATAACTAACCTCCATCTTTTCTCTCCAGATGCATCTAATTTTTTTTTTTCAACTAGGTGGACTGGGCAAGACCACGGCGACATACTTTCCCTAATTATATTTTGATTTAATAAATTTTCGACTTGATTTTGAATTTCTTGTTTCTGTTTAGGAGCTTGCCTATAATTTCTTACAAAAATTGGGTTATCATCTGTTAATCTGAGTTTGTGTTTTACTTGATGAGTAAAAGTGAGTGGAATATCCTCGCAATAAAAAAGATCTCTATAATTATAGCAAAGTCTTTTAATCATACGTTTTTCTTCTTCGTTCATGTGATCCGTTCTTAATCTATTTAAATTTTTCTTTAATAAATCGTCACTATATACTGCGTTAACGTACACGGGACTCTTGTTTTTAACTTCACTTAATGGGTCGAGATAAGTCATTCTAACGGGGTGACCTTTCTTTAATTTTATTTTATTTTCCGTTGTATTTATAACTGTCGTCTTTATTATTCCGTTTTTTACTGCTACTAACGCTGCGGGAAACAATAAGCCGCTTTCGGTTTGTTGTTCCTCCAATTCGTAAATGCCTTCCCTATAATTGCACGCTAATGATATTAATTGTTCACTATTAGGCTGGACACTAATATACGATTTAATATCGTCCTTTATGGGAATACACGCCGATTCCGTTCTTAAGATCATGTTCTTAATGTCTATTTGTGAGCCTAGCTGACCAAGTAAGTCGACTCCTAATAACCCGATAAAGTCTTTGTCGAAATTAAACATAAGGAACTTATGTGTTAAGTTACACTTAAACATCCTGGGCAATTTAAGATAAACAACCTCGTTATGTTTTGTTATCCCATGCGGTGTTTTAATATAATGGGTTTCGGTTCTTATCTGCGTGTTTACGTTAAGGTTTCGGGCTACATCCGGACTTATGAGCGACTGTGAGGCTCCGGTGTTTAATAAAAACCTACCACCTAACTCGCTAATATAGATGTATGGCAGTTTGTTATTTCTGTTTATATTAACATATACTAAGTTATTGTTTCCGTATTTACGGTTACACAAAAATTTTCATGTTCCTCCTCTAAGGAATAAGGTTCCTGCTCAGCGTCGCTGTCAGGTTCCTCCTGATAATTTACTTTCGCAGGCCTAGCACTCGAGGGACCAGGTTGTGGCTGGTTCGGTCTCGGTCGCGGCACATTTGTGGGTTGTTGACAGTTAGGCTGTCTAGGACCTATGTTGGGTTGAGGTACCTGATAAGGATATCTAAAATTATTTTGCATTGGATACCTATAATTTTGATTTATGTTAGGCCTAGGGGGTACAACCTGCTTTGTTTTTTCTAACAAAGGTCTTTTAATTTTTAATTTTATTTCCTCCTGTTTCGCTATTTTGATAACTTCCTCAAGTTCGACCGCACCCTGAAACCTGATATTTAAGGCTACGATTGGGTCGAGTTGATCCAAGAAAACGTCTATTGCCATTTTTTCGTACAGTTCCCGTTTACTAGGATCCTTGTTTATCATAGCGCATGATAACTCTCTAACTCTATCACCGAACGTTTCTATGCTTAATTTGTCTTTGGAGAGATGCATTAGTTCGTTAATTAATTGCACCTCCCCCCTAAATTCTCCAAACCGATTTCTAAGTATCTTTTTAATCTCCTCCCATGATTTGCACTGATTGTGCTGTGACAACGCCTCAACGGCTTTTCCTGTTAATTTATTTTTAATTAAACATGCGATGGGGACCGTTTGGCTAGCACCTTCTACCAACTCTAATACGTTTTCCACACTATTTATATAAAATTCTAAGGTTTTCCTGTTACCGTCGTACGTGGGCAAAAGAATTGATAATGTCTCGTACGGCATAACACTTTGTTCGCTTTTCGTTTCTGAATTATTTAAAGCCATTTTTCACACAAATAAAATACACAAAATTTTAAAATAGATTATCACACAAATGTTAGTTGGAACACTTGGAACAATCAAAGGAAATCTCGGGAGCAACAGAATAAATACTTACCCCACGAGCATTGCCGAATTCAGGCGGTGAGTCTCTCCACTGGTTGGCTGCCTTGTCGTTGGGCGGCTGGCTGCATGGCTGCGCGGCTTTGTTGCTGCGTAGTGGCTGGCTGGCTGCTGAGCTGGACCCGATGTAGGTATCTTGTTAATTCGCGTCGCGGTTGTCCCGAATTTATTCGCGGAATTTTCACCGTTTAATCAGACGCGAATCCTACCCGACTGCGCCAGTTAACTATCGAGGTCCGACTCGAGGGTTTTTAAAAATTATATTTAATAAACAAAACGACTGGTCAAGCCAGAGAGCAGATTCAGACTGTCTTTATTTTAACACAAAGCTTACACGCTAAAATCTCTTATCGCTACACCTTACACTAATTACGCTATTACATTAATTGAACTTAAGAACTAGGGTTGGTTACGCCAGCGTAACTTGCGTTATGATGTTTTCTTTCTGCCTTTCCTTTTTCTCATTACTTATTTTATTTTTGTTTTATTCGGAAAACATACAGTGTAATTACATAGACAATATAACAAAAAGTAGACTTCTATACACCATTAACATGTTTTCGCATATTGATTCTATAAACAGTCTGTTGCTTATATTTAAGCTTTAACAATAACATTCTTACACAAACTATGTATACGAGTATAACATCTATATATTAATACTTGAAGCGAAACTAATAAGCAAATAACATTTAATTAACTTTATAAACTTATACCTAAGAAGAGTGAGTCCCATTAAACCAATTATTAGTAATTGCTGATTTTATTGAATTTGGAGGAGAAATAAATAAATCCACATCGGGCAGATCGTCCAGTTTGTTAAAGAACCTCGCTGATCGGATGAAGAATGAAGTACGTACCGTCGTGTACCGTCGACGTACCGTCAAATGCCCTAATCTTGCCTCGCATTCTATGATTGCCTATTTTACAAAAAAGTTAATATCAATTTATGTTAATATCATTTTTTTCAATTTATTTGTTTGGCAATAAAAAAATACGTAGGGCTAGAAATATTATCTATCTATACTAACATGTTGTCGTTAGGTTCATAACATGAAAAATTTCTGACAAGTAAATGTTTAACGAATGTGTATCAAGTTGGTTATTCTAAGTTGCCAGAAAACTTTTAAAGTAGGTCTTTAAAAAGTATCTTTACAATGTTTTCTAACACACATGAAATACTGATAGCTTCTTCATTTGTCATTGAAAACGATTGGAATAGAAGTAAATGCAATGAGAAATTGAGAAATAGCCAAAAGGCAATTTTTTTAAATAAGTAGACATAACCTATTGTTATTTTCTGTCTTAAGATAGTAATATAATTTCATTTCATTTCTTTTCTAACATTGCCTGGCCTAGGGTTGTCTTTACTTCTTGAACAATTTACCCTATTAATATCAAAGCTGTAGATATAACATCATTTCATACTATTAACATAGAATAATGAAAGTAATAACATACCTATTAAATTAAAATTGCATAGATTTTGATGTTTTACCTCCCGAGTCCCTCACATTCTACGACTAAATCAACATGAAGGCTGTGGGCAAGGATTTTCCCTCCCTCTCAAGGAGGTTGCATACCCTCTGGATCCTTAATATTGATATAAAATACTACAATATTAATTAAAATTTGTTGTACAATTTAACAAATTGAGACAAATGTTGAAATGACAAAATTGTGCATATAAGTTAAAATTTAACTTAAGAATGACAATTCCCAATTTAAAATTAAAATTGTAAAATATCCGTTGTTTTCTATGCTACAGTGTATCTTTAGCATGAGAATCGTACTAAAACATTTTTATCGCACTTTTAAACAGAAAAATATCAAAATTCGTGAAAAGTTAAGGTACTTCTTTTGTACTTTGCAGACCAAATCACTTGTATTCCTTATGAATTAATTTCTACATTAAAATGTCAGTGCCTGCATAGCTTGAAAGAAATTTAAAACTGTACATCCATCCATCAGCCCTTTGATGTCCACTGCTGAGCATAGGCGTCCCCTAAATGGCGCCACTCCAACCGGTCCTGTGCCCTCTGAATCCAACGCCGCTGTCTTCTTCAGGTCGTCGGTCCACCTGGTAGGAGGGGGGGGGGGGGGGGTACTGTACTGCCACTCGAGTAACTTTCTTCGCCATCGGTTATCGGTCCTTCGAGCGATATAGCCGGCCCACTGCCACTTCAGCTTGCTGATTTTGAGAGCTAGTAACCTTCGTTCTTTTAATTTAAGACTGTGTTTAGTTTAATTAAATAAATAACTAGCTGCAACCCGCGGCTTCACCCGCGTTTAAACAAAATACATGACACATAATAACCGATTGTATACCGAAAGAAAAATACTAAATAACATCTTTTCGATGAGAGATCTATAAAAAACCGCAATATAATCACGTTTATTGTACGAGAACCCTGGTAAATATTTATTTGATTTTGTTTAACCGACTTCTCGAAGGAAACGGGATATCTATTCATCGCAATTTTTTTTTATGTACATACGTTCGGACGAAATGGGTAGTCACCGTCGACCTACCGACACGATCCAAACGGTTGGTAACTTTCACAGGCGGTCCCATATTTAGGAAATTGAAAAATTGTCAGCAATATTCCCGGAAAATTGGAAAATGTCGGTTTCTTAAAATCTCGAATAACTTGAGTGTTTCAGAACCGATTTCAATATGTTTTTCTTTCGTTCGATAGAACGTGGACAACGTGGCAAATTATAAACGGTCAAAAAAACAATAAAATGTCAAAAATTGTATCTATAAAATCCCTACTAATATTATAAATGCGAAAGTAACTCTGTCTGTCTGTCTGTCTGTCTGTCTGTCTGTTACTCTTTCACGCCAAAACTACTGAACCGATTTTTATGAAATTGTGTATACAGATAGTGGTGACCTTGGGATCCATTATAGGCTACTTTTTAATTCAAAAAATAGGTTGAAAATGTTAAAATCGAGCATAAATGTTTGTATGGTAGTTCGTTTTTGACAAAGAGCTGTACTAATAATTCCGTCAAGGGGTATCTTAGATTTGATTAAAAACTTATATGAATAATAAAACATTAAAAAATATTGATTTTGAGTCGACAACATATATCCATAAAACTCGGTATGTCGCGAATTTTGTTAAATTCCAATGCAAATGACAATCTCCGTATTGGCTTTTGACAAAGAGGTGTACTAATAATTCCGTCAAGGGGTATGATAGATTTGATTAAAAACTTATGTGAATAATAAAACATTAAAAAATATTGATTTTGAGTCGACAACGTATATCCGTAAAATTCGGTATGTCGCGAATTTTGTTAAATTCCAACGCAAATGACAATCGCCATATTGGCCATTTCGCCTGGACGTCGTTGTGAGTTCGTTCAGAAATAATACATTTAAATTGGTAACAATTAATTATCATTCAAATAGATGTGATATAAATTTGATTTAATTTACCCATAATATGGGTTTATAATATGAAAATGTATTTATAATGCGAAAGATACGAATAAAATTACGAGGAATTCCCGATGAGTTAAATATTAGGTATACTTGCGCTATCTATCACTGTTCTGTTGAATTACGTTGAATGAACATTTGATAGATGGCGTTATCTACAATACAACTTCGAAGTAATATCGATTAAATATAATTATGTTGATGTTGAATTACTAATAATTCCGTCAAGGGCTACGAAACACTGGTTTGCAAACTTAAATATAAAATCAATCCACGATAGCATATCTATATCTCTTAAGGTTAACTCACAATAATTATTTTTATGTTCCATATTTTAACTAAAAACAATATGTTATTTTCGAGTCTGTTGTCTTTTGTACAGTATTAATCCTTATGTAAATAAATGCATTCGTTAGCTTCGTAATTATAACAAAGATCAAAATTGTCTTTTACACTGTATGCATTTTAAAAATACGTTTAAAGATAATACAGGTATCAAATTATATAATTTTCTTCAAAGGGTACGATAATAAAATTCCGTCAAGGGGCAAGATAGACTTGATTGAAAACTTATCTCAATAATAAAACATTAAAAAATATTGATTTTGAGTCGACATCATACATATATCTGTAAAACTCGGTAGGTATATCGCGACTTGTGTTTAATTCCAAAATCCAACTGTCGCCATATTAGCCATTTTGCCCTGATGTCATCCTGATCCTTAGTTCATTAAGAAATAATACATACCTATAAATCGATAACAATTAATTATCATACAAATAAATATGATATAAATTTGATTTAATTTACCATTTTACCCACAATATAAAATTACGAGGAATTACCGATGAGGTATACTTGCGCCATCTATCCACTACTATGTTGAATTACATTGAATGCGATAGGTGTTAGGTGGCGTTATTTACAAAACAACTACGAAGTCTATCGATAAATTAAATGTTGATGTTGAATACTAATGATTCCGTCAAGGGCTACGAAACACTGGATTGCAACCTCAAATATAAAATCAATCCGCGATAGTATATCTCTATAACTTATGGTTAAGTCGCAATATTTTTTTTTATGTTCCATATTTCAACTAAAAATATTACGTTAATTTCGAGTGTGTTTTCTTCTGTTCGGTATTAATCCCTACTAATATTATAAATGCGAAAGTAACTCTGTCTGTCTGTCTGTCTGTCTGTCTGTCTGTTACTCTTTCACGCCAAAACTACTGAACCGATTTTTATGAAATTGTGTATACAGATAGTGGTGACCTTGGGATCCATTATAGGCTACTTTTTAATTCAAAAAATAGGTTGAAAATGTTAAAATCGAGCATAAATGTTTGTATGGTAGTTCGTTTTTGACAAAGAGCTGTACTAATAATTCCGTCAAGGGGTATCTTAGATTTGATTAAAAACTTATATGAATAATAAAACATTAAAAAATATTGATTTTGAGTCGACAACATATATCCATAAAACTCGGTATGTCGCGAATTTTGTTAAATTCCAATGCAAATGACAATCTCCGTATTGGCTTTTGACAAAGAGGTGTACTAATAATTCCGTCAAGGGGTATGATAGATTTGATTAAAAACTTATGTGAATAATAAAACATTAAAAAATATTGATTTTGAGTCGACAACGTATATCCGTAAAATTCGGTATGTCGCGAATTTTGTTAAATTCCAACGCAAATGACAATCGCCATATTGGCCATTTCGCCTGGACGTCGTTGTGAGTTCGTTCAGAAATAATACATTTAAATTGGTAACAATTAATTATCATTCAAATAGATGTGATATAAATTTGATTTAATTTACCCATAATATGGGTTTATAATATGAAAATGTATTTATAATGCGAAAGATACGAATAAAATTACGAGGAATTCCCGATGAGTTAAATATTAGGTATACTTGCGCTATCTATCACTGTTCTGTTGAATTACGTTGAATGAACATTTGATAGATGGCGTTATCTACAATACAACTTCGAAGTAATATCGATTAAATATAATTATGTTGATGTTGAATTACTAATAATTCCGTCAAGGGCTACGAAACACTGGTTTGCAAACTTAAATATAAAATCAATCCACGATAGCATATCTATATCTCTTAAGGTTAACTCACAATAATTATTTTTATGTTCCATATTTTAACTAAAAACAATATGTTATTTTCGAGTCTGTTGTCTTTTGTACAGTATTAATCCTTATGTAAATAAATGCATTCGTTAGCTTCGTAATTATAACAAAGATCAAAATTGTCTTTTACACTGTATGCATTTTAAAAATACGTTTAAAGATAATACAGGTATCAAATTATATAATTTTCTTCAAAGGGTACGATAATAAAATTCCGTCAAGGGGCAAGATAGACTTGATTGAAAACTTATCTCAATAATAAAACATTAAAAAATATTGATTTTGAGTCGACATCATACATATATCTGTAAAACTCGGTAGGTATATCGCGACTTGTGTTTAATTCCAAAATCCAACTGTCGCCATATTAGCCATTTTGCCCTGATGTCATCCTGATCCTTAGTTCATTAAGAAATAATACATACCTATAAATCGATAACAATTAATTATCATACAAATAAATATGATATAAATTTGATTTAATTTACCATTTTACCCACAATATAAAATTACGAGGAATTACCGATGAGGTATACTTGCGCCATCTATCCACTACTATGTTGAATTACATTGAATGCGATAGGTGTTAGGTGGCGTTATTTACAAAACAACTACGAAGTCTATCGATAAATTAAATGTTGATGTTGAATACTAATGATTCCGTCAAGGGCTACGAAACACTGGATTGCAACCTCAAATATAAAATCAATCCGCGATAGTATATCTCTATAACTTATGGTTAAGTCGCAATATTTTTTTTTATGTTCCATATTTCAACTAAAAATATTACGTTAATTTCGAGTGTGTTTTCTTCTGTTCGGTATTAATCCTTATTTAAATAAATGCATTTGTTAGCTTTTACACTATATGCGTCACATAAATACTTTAAAGATATTAGAGATTTAAAATAATAAAGATCACGACGTGTCTCTCGGCAGGGGTAGGTAACCGTCTCTCTCGCGCATGCTAATACAAGCCGGCCGCCGATGCGTGTGCATTATTATAGTAATCTGACCACTTGATAGTGTCCAGTTTTGAGTAGGATATGAATGTAAAATGAGTTTGTAAGAGTAGCGTCTTTTTGTACTAGACCAGTACAAAC
This sequence comes from Spicauda simplicius, assembly GCA_949699795.1. Classification (NCBI taxonomy): domain Eukaryota; kingdom Metazoa; phylum Arthropoda; class Insecta; order Lepidoptera; family Hesperiidae; genus Spicauda; species Spicauda simplicius. Next base: position 20,226,735 of record OX453072.1, on the reverse strand, counting down.
ATTGCACTTCACCCTGCAGCATCAGGGTGATGTCAGAACTTTTAAACATACTACAGAAAAGTTAAAATCAATCTTTGTAATCGATGCGTTTTGGTTTAAATGTGGAGGAGGATTTGGTTTACAAGGTGCTTCTTGGTATTGTGTGACCACTAAGATTGTTAATTAATTCAAAGAAATGCCGTTTACAATCGTCTAATTTTAAAATTATAATTTTAATTTGTCTAATTTTTAAAATATTTTTACATAACAATTATGATCTTAACCACAAATACATATTTTAAATTCGTTTCTGCACTCTTTGTATATCCGGGTAATCGCCGGCCGAGCGGCTAAACTCATTTGGATAGGACTTGCACTATAGAAAAGGTTGTGGAATAACATAATTATAGACTACTTTTTATCATATAATTTCAACGGGGTTGAGATTTGTGCGGGAAAAAACTTTGCGATACACTCATTTTTACGCGGGCGAAGCCGCGGGTACAGCTAGTGTAATAATAATTTAATCATAAATCCCATCGACATAGCAAATGATTTTAATAATAATTTCATAGACTCTGTAAATAATAAAATAAATAATAAATCCTACAATAAATGCAATTTAAATATATTACATAGTTTAGAATCAATATTTTTGTATCCAACTGTACCTTGCACGCACGAAAATTGCACGCCCTTTGGGCATGTATGGAGAACTATGATTGTAAATATATGATATATCTACATGTATACCTGTACTTACGCAATAAATGACTGATTACTGATTACTGAAAATTTTGTCGCGGAACTTTCTCTCTTGGACATGACTGTGTATGCTGCGATGCTTAATTGTTCGAGTTATGGAGTGGAAACTGAATGTTCCACTTATGGAGTGGAATTTGAGATAACTCGAGTTTTGACAATTCGATTCTTATAAAACTTGAACTGTGCAGGTATCTACGGTTAAACAAGTATGATGAAAAATTTGACCTTTAACTCCTCAACCCTGATGATGTAGGGTTACTGCAAGACTTAAATACAAGAGGTTATTTAGCTGACGCAGCACCTCGGACGTTCCCACATATCGTGAGAATTCACGACATTCCAAGATCTAACATCGACTCGGTTTCACACCTTTAGTTTTAAGACATAATGTAATTGTAATTTTTAGTTTAAATTAAATATTAAGTAAGGTTTAGCGTTTCTCTGCGACCTCCGGCCGCCACCAACTTAACTCGTGTATGCCGCTGTGTATTCCGTGAATAAAAATGTATTATTATTATTTAGCCACCGATTACAAATATATTAGAAACAGTAGTGATTATCAACGTTAGTGTATATAAAATTGCACTTGGTGACCAAAGTGGATACTTACTGCTTTGAAAACTGACTTCACTTATTTCATTTTAGTAAGAACTAGAGATTGTATTTGCTTTCTTTTAGTATTGAAACATATTAAAGAAAAGCTGTTAATACACAAAATATTACACAGTAAATACCAATGTAAATATAAATTTTTAGATTACCTACCTAATCGTTTTCTTCTTCAACATTTGAATCGTGTGGGATAGATAATAGTCTAGCTGTAGATAATAATATTATTTTGATGGAATCATATTAGCCTCACGGACAAAATATACAAAAATATTAATAAAAATATCGGTTTATCTATGAATCTAAAAACACGAATGTGGCAAGAATCTTCTAAGAAAAATTCGATTATCCGATCGTCCGGAAGTCTTGTGTTGTCAGCAGTGTCAAATTTATTTTTGACATTGAAGGTAACGTCACGTCATACGTCACGCGTATAACATACATGATAATAATTCACAGGTGAAATCGTCAAAATTACGCGATTCACAACGCAATTACATGTCCTCCAGCAGATGATGATGTAAACAAGATGAGGAACGAAACAGTCGGCGCTGGTTGGTGAGCGCAATGTCGATCGAATACGTGTTGGTGAGCGAGGGCGAACAGGACGAGCCCATCGAGCTGCCGACCGAGGAGGACGGCTCGCTGTTGCTGAGCACCATAGCCGCCCAGTTCGCCGGCGCCAGCGGGCTCAAGTACCGCTCGGGCGGGCGGCTGCGCGGGCTGCGGCTCGTGGAGGAACGGGTGCCGCCGCCGGCCGAGGGCTGGGCCGCGCACCGCTACTTCTGCGCGTTTCCGCGCGCCGGTGCGCCGCCGTCGCCGCGCCCGCGCTGCTCCGACCTCATCGTGCTCGGCCTGCCCTGGAAGACCGGCGAGGATGCGGTGCGGGAGTACTTCGCCTCCTTCGGCGAGTTGCTCATGGTGCAGGTGAAACGAGACGCCAAGACGGGCCTCTCCAAGGGGTTCGGCTTCATCAAGTTTGCGGAATACGAGGCGCAGCTGCGGGCGTTGGGCCGGCGCCACATGATCGACGGGCGCTGGTGCGACGTGCGCATCCCCAACAGCAAGGACGGCGGGGCGGCCGCGCACCGCAAGGTGTTCGTCGGCCGCTGCACCGAAAGCATCACCGCCGAAGACCTCCGCGAGTACTTCGGCGCGTTCGGCCAAGTGACGGACGTGTTTGTGCCTAAACCTTTTCGAGCCTTTAGCTTCGTGACTTTCCTGGACCCCGAAGTGGCCCAGTCGCTGTGCGGGCAGGACCATATCATTAAGGGCGTGTCAGTGAACATCTCGACGGCGTCGCCGAAGCGCGAGCAGGGCCCGCGCTCGCAGCTGCTGACGTGGGGGCTGCTGGAGGGCGGCGCGCCGCGCGTGTACAGCTGGCCGCCCGACGCGTGGCCGCACTCGGCGCACTCCGCGCACTCGGCGCACTCGGCCGCGCCGCCCGACACCAAGGCCTACCTCAAGTACGAGTGACGCCCGAGGCGTGCTCCTTGTTGACTTCTCACAGATTTTATATCAGAGCGAAAGTGTAAATAATATAATATAGTTTGAGATGAAGTTATGTATACACTTTTTGTTTTATTTGAGACAACATTACTGTTATGGTTTTGCTATAAAATTCTACCTATTTGAAGCGTGCAATTGTCCTTTGCCCTGTATTAGAAGGAAGTAACACACCTCTTGGAATTATCTTTATGGCGAGCATGTTACTAGGAGAATTCTGAGAACTTTAAGCCTATTCTGTTAAATTGTAGTCTTTGATTTCTTGCATGTTATATGAAGTAATTTTTGTTACTTGTTGATATTTATTTAGTCATGGTTGGGCAGATCCATGGCACGGTAGGAGCCATTGACTGCCTAAATTAAAGAATTTTATCTATAGTTATATATAATGTACATTATTTTTTATTCTATTTACAGATTTTTACAATTATGAAGAATTTGAAAAATGGATAATGTAAAAAAGTTTGAAACAAGAAATTGCACAAGGTATTTTTACTTTTTTTGTTATTTAATTGAGCATACTATTCTATAAACTGAAGAGAAATGGTAATATTTACATGCAAATAGTATTTGTAGAGGAATACTGGTAGTATAGTCAAAGACTGCTCCACTCCGATGTACAAAATTCATTATTAGCTAGTTAAATACAATCTATTAAAAAAATAGATTTATATTGAATAAACAAACAATACATATATATAATAAAAGATAAATTATTCGTATAAAAATATTTCATTTATTTATAGGTATGCAAAAATAGTAAACAAGTGCATGTAATATATGCATATATGTATACATTTTAAAAGTAAATAATACTTATACATATACAGCAATATAGCAGTACAAGTTTCCATGGTTTTTCTTGGGACCTCGGCAATAGTCTTACCTTACAAAAATAGTGTCAAACGCTGCTCCATTTCAGTTTAGAAGTATTATTTTAGATGTCCCAGTTTGGTCCTCCGGTGTAGAACTTCAACTCACCTATGCCAGACGTAAATAGAATGTCAAATTGTATTACACAAATCCTTGTCAAAATTAATGTTCATTTTGTAGTCCATAAAAAACGAAGCAGTTATAATTAAATTAACATATAAACAAATGTAAGCTTTTCACCAGCCTTATGTCAAACTAAACAGAAAATAATTGAAATTGTTAAACTGATGTTTTATTTTATTTCTGAGTCCAAAATTGTTTAATTTATTTTTTTCAATATTGTCATCCCAATCTAAGACATGTTTACCATGGCTTTAGTACGACAAAAAAGCAATGTAACATTGATAACAAAATTCCGGAACATATAAGATTCGGTTTGAACAAGTTAATAAAAACGTAAACATGTAAGTACTACAATAATGAAACATTTAAACTGAAATTAATTATGTTAAAAGATTTGGTGATTCAAACCATCGGCACAGCCAAGGGGATTTTTTCACGGTTCAAACCCCCGAAGAATAAAAATATTAACATTAAAAAAATTAATAAGAAACGTCCACCTATTTTATTTTATTAACCCAAACCCCAACACCTGGAAAACAAGAAACCAAAACCTGGGTACGTCCCTGTGTCTAGCGTAGTTTTAGTATATTATACTTACTGTAATTTTTCTTTGTACTTCATAATACATAAATTTTCAGTTTAATATATCTCATTAATGCAGTATCTACTTGATTTTTCTTTTTAAATTATTATTATATTCATTAAACAGTTGGGACTTTTATTAAATAGTGACATAAAAGTGTAATAATACATATATATATTTTTGTAATCGTCTTTTTAATAACTTTCATTTGATATCCAAATAGTAATAATAAAAATTAGTCCGCTCGCCCTCTCTTCTTTATTGTTTTCTGGCCTCGTATATAAAAATTGTGACCTATGACGAAGACAACTCAAACTTCTTAAATTTTACAATCTGGGCTTGATAGTATTAGGCTATTGAACGTGACAAAAAGAATGGCGACATCAGCGGCGTAGCGGGCCTCGGAAGCCCTGTATCAAAATTAGCTGGGAGGACCAAATGAAGGATACAAAAAAAATAGTCGGCAACCCAACTTACACTTTGACATCTATGTCTCTACAAATTTACGACCAAAAAAAAAAAGATCGCCAAATGTTTACTGGTGCGTTAGGGGCTCCATGTAGCCCGTGGACGTAGTACGATTGATATGGCTACGCCTCTAAGTAGTGTTGCCCAAATTCAGTCTTGGTCTTGCAGTCTTGGTCTTGTTCTTGCGTTTTTGCAAGACCAAGACCAAGAACAAGACCGCGTATTTTTAGCAAGACCAAGACCAAGACTGACCGTGCAAGACTTGAGCAAGAACAAGACATAGCCTGCAAGACTCTTGCGTCTTGCAGCTAGGACTTAGCGCTATTTCACTGAGTAGTTAGGTGTAACAGTTCGGTGTATGGAATTCTATGAGACGCAAAAAACTGTATCAAAGAATATGAAAAACTGGACCTATGCGCATTACGACTAATACCATAAACATAGCGAATAAAAAAATATCTATTAAAATCAAACTGAGTGCATGCATAGTTATGTTTTAACCATCGGCACTTTAATAATGCGGCATCAAAGGTTTTGTACTTACTTCTCAAAGAAATTTGCCGCTTTTCGGAAGTACATGGTTATGATACACGCGCCGGCGGCTTCTTTTGAAATCTAAAACAATCGTTGCCGCCACGCCGAAATCATAACATTTGACACTATTTGATTGCCGCCATAGGGCGTAGATACTCATGCAAAATAATTTCGAATTTTAAGAGTACCTACAGGTGTTCCAAAGAATAAATAAGTTTCAGAGTGCTAAGAATGAAAATGAATACATTATACTGATCACGCAAGTAGTATTATGATTGGGATAAAATAAGCTAAAATAAAGCTGTCGATTAGTGTTGTATTTTATTTTTTATTCAAATAAATGATAAATCGTAAAACTCTTTTATTAAATTTCTTATAAGTTGAGGGTTCAATCTCTTTCTAGACAGATAAGTATTGTTCTTTAAAATACAGTCAAGTTATTGTAATTAATTTGTTTTTTTACATGTTTTAGCAAATGTAAGCTTATAAATCATAAATGTTTATTATGAAACAGTTACTTCCATGGAAAACGACATATAGTTCAGTTGATTTTTCGAATTTCATATCAAATCTTCAGTTATTTATTAATCTGCTTGATTTTTACTATGGCTATGTTAATTCAAGCTCACAATGTTCCAATTCTAATACGTTTTTCTAAGATGTAAAGTAAACTTTAATAAATAGTAATAGACTAATAGGTAATTGCAAGACTTGCAAGACTCTTGCTGCAAGACCAAGACCAAGACCAAGACTGGGAGCGCAAGACCAAGACCAAGACCAAGACCAGGTGTATTGGCGCAAGACCAAGACCAAGACTGGCTAAGTCTCGTCTTGTTCTTGCATTTGGGCAACACTACCTCTAAGATACATACACTCCTAAGAAACATTACCCTCCAGACGCAATCGGGTACAAATAGCATTCCACACTTCGACATTCGGTCGTCGGTCACCGACGAACTACAATATCGTCAGCCGTATTAGGATGCAGCCAATGACCGATTTTATATAAAACTGCTTGTGTTTGGGATTAATTTCGAGTGATTTCCAACGCCCAGCGACTAGCTCGGTGCTCGACCTAACACATTCGCTGCACAAGCGCTACCGTATATGGCAGAAAAATGTGTTAGCGAAACGGTGCAATCGAAACTTACAGATAGGTAGGTATGTGCCACAAGAACAATAAAATATGACTACGATTTTCGGGTTTTTCCGGTTTTTTTATAGGTACCTAAATCATAAGAACCTGCGACATAGTTCTACTAATTTCTAAAGACTTACACTCAAAACTTTACAACTTTCGTGGATCGACGAGGTAAGTAACTATGTACGCGGATCGACTGGGTAAGTCAAACATTTTTTTTTCAAAGTACTTGTTAATATCGTTCAATAAATAAAAAAAAATATATAAACTGTTCTTCACCTTTATTAAAAACCATACATATATCTTATACTTGCAATAAAAATGTAGTTAGCCAGCCATTCCTCCAGCCATGCAGCCAGCGCGGCTGCACTGCGAAGACCATACCAGATCCAGTATAAATTATGTTTAATGTATGTTCGATCGTATGATCGACAGAGCCAAAGTTATTTACACTTAATGTTACGCGATGACTCCACAAACATTTTAATATCGTCAACATGTCTATGACCCAATGAGTTCCTAATTATCCTGTACAAAACAGAGAAATATTTAATTTAATTTAACTGTTAGTAATGTCAACATTAGGAAGTACCTTAACAATTTTCATTTTTACTTCATGTATGAACTTGTAGTTTACACTGAGATTTAAACTTTATATGATTACATATAAGGTCAGCCTGGATAACTAACGAAAAGTATGATCAAAACGTTGGTAGGTATCACTGTTGTATCATAAACCTAACGATCTTTAAAATTTCAGCGCAAATATTTGGAGGCCCAATCCACACGCGCCATGCCGCTGCCAACCGTGGTCGCCTCTGAAACAATCAACAACAACTTTTAGTTTCTATAAAGAATGCGCAAGAAGACTGAACGTAACAAAACTAACGATAAGTCGTAAAAACAAACAAACACTTATAAGTTTTTATTAATCAGAAAGATATTTATGTCAGTTAGCATGACATAAGGTGTGCATGAAACTAAACATTTCTGTAGTTTTTTGTTATTTTTGAGCAAAAATGGGAATGTCAAATGGTTACCAAGGATAACCATCTAATCCTAACATATTGCAAAAATTCTATCCAAGACGTCTAAATACTTTAATCGGCTATCAACTTAATTTGGTACTTTTATATTTTAGTGAAAAAAACGAGTTAATTATTAACTTTTGCCTAAGAACGTGCCCAGAAAGTTTATACGTGAAGTACAAGATGTCCTGAGGAGTTCAAGAAACGGAAATGAACACGAATCGTTACCATTACGTTGGTAATCATGTATGTAGTTAACTAGTTATCTATTTTAAATAATACGCTTATTTGCTGTATTTTGTGAAAAAAAAATATAAACCGCAATTATTTCGTCGTCGACAACAATTTGAACATCACTAGTAACTTGTCACCACTGTGGACCACTAGTCGATTATAATAGTGTTGCAGATTTGCTAACGATGATAAAATGAATATTAATGCATTCAGTGCATCAATAGGTTTTAACTGGACTCCAAAAAAGTACAGTAGAATTTGTTCGAAGCATTTTACTGAAGACTCATTTGCGCCTAATGATAATAAGAAACTTTGTTCCTGACGGAAGACCCCCAACCGAACAATTTATTTATTGAGAGACAATACAATAACAATCGACCCCATCAAATTATACTCCTGAGGTCGGCCACACTTGCGTTGTTGCCCCAAGTATAGCATTGAGTTAGAACGCATCGTAATTTTTTTCCTACTATACACTTCGTACAAAAAAGAACAGTAACAGAATTAGTAGGTAATCGATGTGGCATTAGAGCCACACAATTGAACCACGAAACCGTTTTACAGCCTTTTCCTTTAATAAGAGTTGTGAAGTGAGTTTTTGCTACAGTTCTTTCAGTTGACTACGCATCAGGTTTCAAGATGCATGTTTATTTATTTTGATTTAAAATACGTCAATTTCATAAGTAAAAATGGGCAGTTCGTCTGTCCATTTTTACTTAAGTTCCTTTTTCGCCCGCGGTGCGCGCTACGATCGATTTGTGGTTTTCCGCCTATTAGGGAATAGGTAATACTCGTACCTATATGAAGTTCATGACTGATGTTCTTCTGGCTATACCTATTATTTGAACTGAATAATATTTAATGAATTAAGTAATATTCCGTCTTGTCGGCAGTAGTCGAGCGATCATCACGATGCCTGAAGAGTATTCAACCTCGCTGAAACTCAACTAGTGATGGTCAACTCGAGTTAACTCGGGTTAGGCTTAACTCGAGTCAACTCTAGTTGAATTCTTTGTAACTCGAGTTAGGTAATTTTAAGTAAGACGAATAAAAAAGGTCGTCACACGTGTACTGATTCAAGTATGACCACCAAAAAAAATTCTTCACGCCACTTCACGGTTCTTACTGTAATGTACTTATCTCGGGTTACGTGCATTTTAACTCGCGTTGACTCGAGTTGTGTTTATCCCGAGTTGGCACATCACTAAACTCAACTCACACTCATTACCATGGTGTGATCGCAGCGGGATCGAGCGGAACAGCGTGGTGTCGATCCGGGAGCCGGCCACGTAGCGCGCCGCGCCCAGGTACGCGGCGGCGGCGCCCCCGCCCGCGCCCGCGCCGCCGCCGCCCGCCGGCCCCGCTCCGCCCGCTGCTCCGTGTCGTACCGTCGAATGTATTACTTCACCTCTGAAACATTCAACCCAACACACCCAACTACGTCATGTCTCCTCAACACGTAGAGAAAAGCGTCTGCAGATGTATCACCAAGAGCCGACCACACGTCTGTAGGTCGTTCAGTCTGTGTTAAATCGTCACAGACGAATCTTGTACGTATGCAACATAAAAAAACGAAATTAAGAAAAAAATGATTTGATTTAAGAAACTATATATAAAATACACACTTGGCAGACTTGAATTGTTCGATTAATAATAAGGACTAAAGAAAAAATAATCTGCCATCATATTTCCCCTGCGTTTGCTATTGACAGCGCTTCGAAATTGTTAGAAAATAAAGGTGTGCTATATTATGCGCACATGTTTTTCGACTGATAGACGACCGACGAAGGAAATCGAAGAGGCAGGCGAGACGAGAGAGGCAGAGGCCTGAACTCTGATATTCCAGAGGCAGACCATTTCAATTGAATTAAAAAAAAAATACATATATTTCAGCTCCCAAAGTTGAATGGTTATCGTTAGTTCAGGGAATTACATTAAAGAAAAAAATGGAAAATCCAAAAGTGCACGACTCATTTTTTGTGAATTTTAGTTTTTCGTTGATTAAACGACACTAAATAAGGTAACCATTTTCAATACCAATCACCGCATATTAGACTTCAAGGAAATTAAAAAATCCTGATTAATTTAATTATATAAAAATTACTTAATTTTGTATATAATTAAATAGTTGCAGAATCGAGGCTAAACTGATTTTTAACCGACTTCCCAAAGGAAAGAGGTTATCTATTCGTCACGTATATTTTTTTTTTTTTTTTTTTTTTTTTTTTTATGTATGTTCGGGCGAAATGGCTAGAAATCGTCGACCTACCGACACGATTCATACGACATTGTATGCGACTAGTTTCACAGGCAGTCCCATATTGAGGAAAATGAAAACCTTCCGGCGGTTTTCCCGGAAAATTGGAAAATGTCGGTTTCTTAAAATCTTGAATAACTTGGGTGTTTATAAACCGATTTCCATTTTCTTTCTTTCATTTGATAGGAAATTTCGTCACGCAACTTTTTCTCTTGGACATGGGTATGCTGTGATGCTTAACTCTTTGAGTTATGGGGTGGAAACCACCACCACTCCTCAAGTTTTTTAGATAATTTGAGATAACTCGGCTTCTGCCGAATCGATTCTTATAAAACTTGGAATATGTATTATATATCTATGATTATATAGGTTGACGAAAAATTTGACCTTCAACTCTTCGATCCTGATGATGCAGGGTTACAGCTATCCTAAACTATAACATTAGCTATTTGGTGCTTACATATATGTAACAAGACTACTAAGCAGAGACATGTGATGAAAATTTGACCTTCAACTCCTCAATCCTGATGATGCAGGGGTGCCTCAAGCCTAAACCATTGGGGTTGACCATTTGGTGCTTATGGGTATGTTATAACAATACTAAGCAAAGACATATTATAAAAAATTTGACCTTCAACTCCTCAACCCTGATGATGCAGGGTGCTGTAAGCCCAAGCCGTAGGTGATGGCCATTTAGTGCTTACGGATATATAATAAGATAGCAAGGCAAAGATGTACGATGACAAATTTGACCTTCAACTCCTCAACCCTGATGATGCAGGGGTACTGCAGGCTTAAACCATAAACGTTAGACATTTGTTGCTCACGGATTTGTAATAACATTGCTAAGCAAAGGTATACGACGAAAAATTGGACCTTCAACTCCTCAATCCTGATGATGCAGGGGTATTGAATGCCTAAGCCATAAAACTTAGCTATTTCAATCTTACGCATTCAAAATGATATTTAAAAAAATGTAAGGTAAAACATTAGAAAAATGGTTGTATACGGTGGAAAATTGGACCTTCAACTCCTCAATCCTGATGATGCTGGGGTGCTTCAAGCTTAAACTATAGGCGTTAGCTACATGATCGCTACGTATATCTGATAAGATTACTAAGCAAAGATATAAGATGAAAAATTTGACCTTCAACTCCTCAACTCTGATGATGCAGGGGTACTTCAGGCTTAAACTATAGGCGTTGGCCATTTGATGCTTATGGGTATGTAATATATTTACAAAGCGAAGATGTATGATAAAAAAGTTGACCTTCAACTCCTCAACCCTGATGATGCAGGGTACTGTAAGCCCAAGCCATAGAAGTTGGGGATCTGTTGCTTACGTGCATGCGATGAGATTACATAGAAAAGATATGACATGATAATTTTGACCTTCAACTCTTCGGCCCTGATGATGCAGGGGTACTTCAAGCTTAAACCATAGGCGTTGGCCATTTGATACTTATGGATATGTAATATATTTACAAAGCAAAGACGTATGATAAGAAAATTGACCTTCAACTCCTCAACCCTGATGATGCAGGGTACTGCAAGTTTAAACCATAAGCATCGGCCATATGGTGCTTACGTATATGTAATGAGATTACTAAGCAAAGATATGACATGATAATTTTGACCTTCAACTCCTCAACCCTGATAATGCTGGGGTCCTTCAAGTTTAAACCGTAGGCATCGGCCATATTGTGCTTACGTATACATAATGTTGTTGTTCACAATACCAACAATGAGTTTCGGAGAGGATATAATTATGATCAAAAATTCCACTTTGAATACAATTACCTGAAAGATGCAAGAGTACTACCAACCTTTTTAAATTGGATGGGTTATTTTTATCAGTATCAGTTGAATTATACTCTTAGTTATAAGGTTTATATTACTTTTTCTACTTTAAATATTGATAATTATAGGTTTTTTCTTTAAATAAATGTTTACTCAGAAAAAGTTGTTTTATTCGGTTAGGTTAGGTTCGAACAGATTTTTCCAATTCAGAATCTAAGGGAGGGGGCGCGGTAGCGCCCCCGACCGGTTGTGTCAAAGAAGTCTATTTTTATATGATGACGTCAGCACATAATTTTATTCATCCGAAAATCGGACGAATAATTAATTTTATTCATCCGGTTAGCGGACGACTAGCAACAGCCATAACTGATTTTACCGTGACTGAAAAGCGTGAAAAAAAAAATTTTAAACAAAAAATACAACCGACTTCCATGCCACATAAAAGTAAAAAATAATTTAAATACATGTTGGTTTAGAGCAAACACAGTTCTTAGTACAAAGTCCCGAAGTCGGCGCTCATTTAAGATACATGTAGTTTCGTCATGATCCAGCAAAATATGGTAAGCGCCGACTTCGGGACTATGTACTAAGAACTGTGTTTGCTCTAAACCAACATGTATTTAAATTATTTTTTACTTTTATGTGGCATGGAAGTCGGTTGTATTTTTTGTTTAAAATTTTTTTTTCAGTAATAAAGTACCTACTCTCTAATGCTTTGCGTTATGAGTCGTCCAATAATGAAATTATAACGAATCGCAATAATCGCATGCAATACAAAGCGTCTGCCAAATGTTTTTTTTTCTTGTATCCGGGGAGTCATGTAGAATTGAATGGTTGCAACAAGTTCCGAGTGCAAGTGAGTTAGTAGAGCTTTTTTTAACATTCTTATAACTCCGTCCCATGGTAATGCAGCCCTTAATTTCTGCCTTCACGATTTTCCTCGTTTCTAGGATTATTGTGATCATGAACCGCATAGGCAAACGATTGAATACCCCCATTTTTTAAGCAGCTTCAATCCGCTGTCACGCGAAGACGCAGTAACATAGAACCTTAATTGACTGGACCAAATCAATTTGTATTGATCTAAACTGCAATCTACCTCGATATGAAACTTGTGCAAATCATATACCGTAATGCTCACCAGCTCTTTAGCTAGTAAGTAGTTGACTTGCCAGGTGATAAAACCAGTGTGATTCGACCGGGGCTACCACTGCCTCACCTATTTCTAACGTGTAGAAGTTTTTGCGTTTCGGTGGAATGGTGTGGTTGCCGATTCACTGTTATTTGAAGCGACCATCTTACTCCCGGGAGTTGCAACGCATCCAAGACTGATTTCAGATATAATCCCCTATTTTATATGAAGTTGGTTAAAGCTCTCCATGGGCAGCAGTATCCATGAGTACTAGACTCATGCTCATTTGCTACTTCAATGTTATGAAAAAATCTGCAGACGCAGCTCTGTACGTGTCGAGGAGGCATCGGACGGAGGGTATTTTTTTTAATGTGACGCCCGCGATCATCCGAGAAGGGTTATATGCATGCAGTCCGCTTGATGTATGTAATTGGTCACTGTTCCCCAACTGTCGTATATCTGTAACCAACTCTATATGGAACGAAAGTTCTATCTAGAGCCCATCACAAATGTGTTTCAACACTTGAAAACTAACATGGTAGATACCTCTACACTTATCTAAAAAATGGTCCTCGCTCTCATTTCACTGACATTTGTCGAAGTTTTTTCAATTTGTTGCAAAATAATTCTCAGCCGTTCCAGTATATTTTACTTTACTTATTAGTTATTTATTTTATTGACATTTTATATATTCTATGAAAATATAATGTGTAAAAGCCTAAGTACTAACCCTTTCCTTAACTGGTATTATAATACTCACCCTAGTATGTCGGCGAACCTATCCCGTACAGACACCGGCGCCGCGGCCGGCAGGCTGGGCAGTGCAAGCGGCTGCGTTGATGGCATCTGTGCATTCTCGTTTTCTCCTCTCGCAGTACTTCTAACAAAGTATTATTCATAAACAAATGCTTATGTAACTTTTAATAAGCAATAAATTATGGTGACTTAAAACAACCTTCTAGCCCGTGATGTAGGAGGTGGAAGAACAAGAGTAGCACCTACTGCAAAGTATGGAAATCTGAAAATAAGAACAAAAATATACCTTTTTATATCACGAACATAATTATAACGTCATCCGAAAAATAATAATACTACATATTAAGTTAATGGAATTAAGAATGTGGTAAGTGAACTCTGATTCGTATACACTAGTCTCACTGGGACGCCTATAATATCGTTACCACCGTCAACTTATGCACCAAGATTATTACCTTAAAGCTTGAGGCGCAGTCGGACGGTTTCGGGGCGGGTACCTTAACAGCGACGCCAGCAGCGCTAAAGCGGGTGGCGAAGCGGATGGAACGATACGGGCGAGTGGCACACCTCCACTTGTAGGAAAACGAAAACGTAAAGCTTCGGCCAGCGTGTACCCCTCCGGCCACTCGTCGCGGTCTGGAGTGCCGAGAACGGCAGTAATCTTGTAAAGCTGGTCGATCTCCGAGTTGCCAGGGAAGAGCGGCCGGCACGTGTACAACTCTGCCATTATACATCCTAACGCCCACAGGTCTATGGGAGCACCGTACCGCGTGTCGTGCAGCAGGACTTCGGGCGCACGGTACCACCGAGTGGACACGTAATCGGTATACGGCGGACGAGACCGCACCTCTCTAGCCAAACCCAAATCGGCAATTTTAACGAGCTCGGGTCCGGCACATAGCAAATTCTCCGGTTTAAGATCCCGATGAAAAAACCCATGGCGGTGCATATGGGCGAGCCCCTGTAACACTTGATACAGAATATTGCGCAACACCGGTTCCGGAAACGGGCGCTCCGCATCGCGAATCAGTTGATACAGATTACCGCGCATGTACTCAAACACGAAATATAGTGTATCATTCTCTCGGATAACTTCACGCAACTTTACAATGTTAGCATGATTTAGTTTCTTTAGCGACTTGACCTCTCGCAAGTTCATGGCCTCATCCCACGAATAGTATTTGCGCTTCATGCGCTTGATGGCGACCTTCTCGCCGGAGTCGCGGCGCTGCGCCAGCACCACGGAGCCGTACGTGCCGTCGCCGAGCTGCTGCAGCACCACGTATCGGTTCATGTCCGCTGCACGAACACTAGTTACTATTTTATATCCACATTAGCACACTCTTTTCTTTTGGCTTTGTTCTTGTTTCATGACTTACTTTATTAACATATTGTATAACAAAAGTCCAGGTAGTAAAAGAAAGCATGCTGGTTAGCGATTCACACCAATATTAAATTTAAACTTAGAGAAGTTGGCGATAACTTCAATTTTATGTAAAACCACAAATTCATCACTTTCAGTAAAAACAAATAAATTTGCACTTATTCCGTTTTAGTTCCTTTTAAGTAAATATTTTTCAATATTTGTGATGCAAGCCCGTTTCTAAGGCAACCATACTTTATGTTAAGTTATTCTGTGCTTTCAAGATTCACTCTCAGCTGATATGACAGTTATTGTAATACAAGTAATAAAAATAATTGTAGGTATTACTTAATTTATATTATCTTAGTTTTTGTCCAACTGCCTCACAAGAGAAGGTAGTAATATTTTTGGAATGTTTGAAGGTACCTATGTTTGTAAGTTCATTTCTTTGGAATACTCAATAGTCCAAATGCCTTAATTTAGACTGGCAGTGTATATAGGCTACATGATGCCAGCAATCAGAGAAACAGGAGAGGTATAATTATTTTAATTATTTTATATACATAAATCGAAGCTAGAAGGGGACAATTCCTTTAGTGTCTCGCTTAGCCTTCGTAAAAAGTTGATACAAATTCCACATAAATAGATTTTATAACCCAGCAAAACTGAGAAGTTTAAGTAGCACGCTTCTTTTTGCTTCAAGTATCAATATATATTGTTAAAGTCGTATAAAAGTGTACATAGTTTTAAAGTTTATATATAGGCAACAGACTGTTTTAAAGCATCATTAAGCGAAAACGTATTGTAAATGGTGTTTAGAAGTCTACTTTTTGTTATTATTTTTATGTAATTACACTGTATGTTTTTCGAATAAAACAAAATATCTGTAATTTTTTACATTACCTACGTGTTTTTAGAGGAACTAAACAAAAGTTTTATTTTATATAAAAAATATTTTAATTTATTTATGATTCATTTACAAACGAACAAATTGACATTGCAAAATTTCATAATCAACGTTGTTAACTGCACGGGTTTCTCCCAATATTTAGGACAAGCATTGTTTTGGGATTTAGGGTTACGACGTTTAACAATTTGAGGGACAAAGTATTCTGTAGTCAAAGGTTTGATTGAGTACATAAAAATAAATTGTTTTATTTTTTAATTCTTTTAGTTGGCAAAGCTGAACCTAAATAAACTTAATTCACAACTCAACTCAGGATCTATGGAAGTCAAAACACGATTGCCAAGTTAGGGGATTTTCCCCTAAATATAGAGGATAAAAAAGTAGGATGGGGTTTTTCTAGTGGAGTTAAGTTTTTAGGGTTTTTTTTAACTTCAACATAAAGGTGTTTCTATAGGGAAATCCTGCCAGGCTACATGATCACGACGAAAAAAAAAACAGGGGGACACATTTTTGAGAGTTGGTAACCCTGAGTCAGAACGTCAAGAATGTCAGGATTCAGGCACCAGTAAAAGATAAAAGTGTAACTTTCAAGCATATAACGTAAAGGTGATTTCCATGGCTGATAATAGTAAAAGAAATGTAACAACTTGACTTGATTAATGTAACCAAACCTAATAAAGTGGATAAAATCTCTTAAAAAAATATTGACCTTATGTTTTTATGGATAAACTTGAAATTGATATAATTTACCGAAACTGGAGTATTATGGTATCAAACGTGTTTATAAAATGGTGATATCGGTGTTAATTTCTGGCAAGTTATCTCGCACCGTCCATTTCGCGAGATATGTCTAAGAGAGATGAGCAGTGCGGTGTTGAGTCGGTGTAAAGTGAGCACGGAGCAGCTCGACCTGCTGCTGACGTTTATGGAAGATCACCCCGACTTCGCGGCGGGCAAGTCAATTTATTCGCGCTTCAGCTCCAGCAAGTTGTGGCGACTGCTAGCCGAGCGGCTCAACGCGGCGGCGCCGGACAGCGGCGGCGCGCGCAAGTCGGCCGACAAGTGGTGCCGGGTCAGACAATAACTTCATCTCTATTATACCTATTATAAATAATTCATTTAGGGTAAACTAACGTAATTACCTCTAGTCTTACAAATCTACTAAATCAGACTTTTATCGACTTAACTTGATGTCTGCCATTTATGATGTCATAAACTAAGCCAACCCAGCATTATGCGTAGGATGTGGATGTTGGCAGAGTTATATATTCTTTTTCTCAGATCTATGATAGGAGACAGGTATAATTTGGTTTATATGGAGTTACAGATGAATTGGTAATAATAATAAACTACATTTGTCATCATGATACTGTCTTGCTGTTAGGAATAAACCTCTTCTCATGGTAAGTGGGGTTTAGGTAATGATTCGCCAATAAGTCATTAAAAACATTAGCTACTCTCCAGTTTTAAATTAGACAAATTATAAATTCTATAAATAGCATGATTATGACACTCTTATTGAGGTGACCATCTTAGTCCTTAGATTCTGCATTGCATCTGTGATTGGCTTCTGATTCTTTTTCTGTAAGAAGGAGCTTACGGATGTCCACAGGCAAGAGTGCCCATTTACCACCAGGTGTACTGCAGGCTCGTATACTACTTCAACAGTAAAAACAGTAGATCAGCAAACCAATAACCTTTAAAATAGCTACCTTTATATTGTCAACCCATTATTGTCCCACTGCTAAACACAGGTCTTCTCTTGGAATGAAGAAGTTTTAGGCCATAGTCCACCATGCTGGCCAAATGCGAATTGGTGGACAGCTACCTTTATTCAACTGTAATTGAGCCCTAGAAGAGTTATATTATACTTTTAATAAAAATAAGTGAAAGTTTTCTAGAGAAACTAAATCAACATTTTAAAATTCCAAAATCATTTACCTGACTGCAATGCAAAACAGGTTCAAATAATAGCAATGAAATGAATTGACTGTCAAAACTGAGTCATAGCCAAATAAGATAAGTATACATACTCCCATTCCATTACAAATGACAAGTATATTTGGCCAAACCTCTCTCAACATTCCCTAACTTTGCAGACAAGTTAAAACCTTAAGAAGCCATGCTACATGCATTCATCAATATCTGTAGTTGAAAATAATCCATTTTACTGATTTTTTTCTTGCAATATAGAAGCCTCCATATTGTTAACAGTACTGGGCCGACCTAAAATATAAAACACGCAGGAAGTCTGCAGCAGCAGGAGCATTAGGTGACCTGTCCAGTGCTGAGGAACGCCTGCAAAACATCCTTGGAACCAAAACAGAATCAAGTACGTGTAATTTTTCTAATATGGTGTAAAAAAACTATTATTAAAGTACACATAGAGAAATAGACAATAAATATTTAAAAAGAGTATTAACACTGCATGTGAGTACTATAATATATAACTTATAGATTTAGAACATGTTCAATTCATCACAACATATATAACAAGGTACACCAGATACTGTCCTAGTTATGGCCTTAATATATTAGTGGCTGTGCTTGCCACACCAACATAACAGGTCTATCTTGACATGGCATATTCATGACGGTTGGAAGTAACATCAGATTATATTGCACTGGATATTAAAATCCAATGATAACAAGTACAAAGAATAAAATCAAACAAGTGTTTTTATATTATTCTAATTACTTACAAATAGAATTATTTATTATGGTTACTTATTATACAGTGATCATAAATATGTGAATTTTGAAACGCAGCGAGCGGTCAGACGCGCGAAAGCCAGTCCGACGCGGACGAGGACCGCAAGCCGGCGCTGGACGACGACATGTACTCGGAGGGCTCGGCGGGCGCGGACGGCGCGCGGCTGTCCACCGAGGAGCTGCTGGCCGAGGCCGCCATGCGCAGCGCGCTCGCCGCCGAGAAGCAGGCCGAGGCCGTCTCGCAGGCCGTGGAGCTGCTGCGCGAGCTGCTGGCCGTGCTGCGCGAGCGCACGCCCTTCCCGCCGCACCCGCACGCGCACCCCCACGCGCCGCTCGCCCCGCACGCCGCGCCGCACGCCGCGCCGCACGCCGCGCCGCACGCCGCCCCGCACGCCGCGCCACACGCCGCGCCCCACGTCGCGCCCGCGCCGCCCGACCACACGCTCGGCATGCAGCAGCATCACCATCATCGGCTATAGCGTACGTTTCACGGTTAGATGCAACTATACCCCGAAAGTTCCATAATAGTAGGGGAGCCCACGATGCTAGATGTGGAGTTACTCGAGCGTCGCGGAAACCTAGTAGGCTTGGTACATTAGATGAAAGGAAGAATAAGTAGCCCTTTAATGTCTTTACTTTGAGCGGGGGAAGAAGCGTCAAACTCATGTAAAATCGCTTCTCCGAAAACATACAACGCCGTGTGTTTGAATTCAGTGCGGGCCGCGCAGACTATCGCAACGCGCCACGCGCCGCGTCTCCGTAGATGAGGCCTAAGTGTATCCTAAGGGGGTAAGAGGTTAACTACATAACAAAAGCGACATCTTGATTTACTCGAGCGCGCCAAATTAGGATAAGGAGAGGTTTATACAACATAAAATGCTTCGAATACTCTAATCCGACGATTTGAGTGTAACCAAGGGAGTGGGAGAGTAGCAAAGTTCTCATAAGCCTATATTAAGGGCTCATACTGGCTGAATGTACCCTTTATATATTGATGATCCTTAAAATAATCTGCCGCGATGGAGTTACTCCCCTACTATAATGTCGATGCTAAGAATGATAATAAAGTGTTTTTAATGTGTACAAAAACAGGTCTTCACAATGCTCTTCTTAAAAATGAATTATTGCTATCTTAAGTGCATGTTCACGTTGACTCGCGGGCGCGGTAAGGAAATATCAAACATAATATATACGTACGTACGTATGATGTTCACGTACGAAACACACGTGCAGTCTAAGTAGCGGGCAAACTAGTGGCTGGCGCTCGTGGCTGTATCAAGCGTGCGAGTTGTTTGTGTGTTCACGTCAGACTAGCGGAGTAGCGACGGAGCGCGCGATTCACTCGCGACGTCAGGTAAGTTCAACAATTTTGAACTTGTCGCTAGAAGCTATAGCGCGCCATTAGGACGTCCTTCAATACAGCAGCGTTTATTACTGCTTTTTAGGCTAGAACTTATTGAAATGAAATGTCTTTATTTTGTATAGGCCTACAGGAGTACTTACAAATTGTCAGTTACACATTTTTTTTTGTTTTTTTTTTACACTACCACCGGATCTGTAATCTAAGTCTAAACAGTTGATACTTATCCTGGTATTTCCGAAAATCTTGAAGGATGTTCTCTAAATTAACTATAATAATATAAAGTATGAAATTCACCATATCGTTTATAACACCTTTCTTAAGTTCGTGCACACCAATAGGCATGATGACACCGAGTAAATTTGATTGAAATAATTTGTGTGTATAATATACGTAACTAGTTAATTATGAAACACTGATAGTTTTTATAATTATAAGCGAGATTATTTTTTATTGATAAAATAAAAATCAATAAATTCGGCAATCCGCCATGTAATGTTGAACGTTAGCATTAGTTATGTTCAGCATCTCCCAGGTATGAATTTTCGGTTGAAAATGAAAGATGACAACACGTCACACTTGCGCAAACGCCTAACGGCAACGTGGACACGAGCTCGCTACGTCTGCTGCCACCGTGCTCGCGCATTCTTACGTGAACAAGCACTGAGCGTTAAATACCAATATCGATATCGTTCTTCTGGCCTGCAGTCTCGGTTAGGCACTAATGTCGGACCTACTCAACGTAGGATCACTGAATTTTGTAACAGAGCATGAAACCGTCAACGCGTGGCTCGGTCGGCGAGGTGCAGCGCGGCGGCGGCGGCGGCGGCGGGCGCGGCGGGCGGCGGCGCCAGGCCGGCCAGGCGCGCCACGTCGCGGTAGACGCGGTCGGCGCGCGGGCGGGCGCGCGCGGCGCCGTGCCGCAGCGCGTCGCGCAGCAGCGCCGGGCGCGCCAGCAGCGCGGCGGCGCGCTCGCGCAGCGGCCGCAGCGCGCCGCACAGCGCCTCCGCCACCACGCCCTTGTATTGGAGGGTGCTCATCCCCTCCGCCTCCTCCACTATCTCCTCGGGGAGCTTGTCCTCCGCGAGGGCGTGCAGGGTCACCAAATTCGATACGCCGGGTCTCGTTTCCGGATCGAATGTAATCTGTATGTAATTATGTGAATGTGATTGACAGCCATTATTATAAATCATGAATTGTAATAAAATATTGGTACTTTTTCAAATGTCTATTTTTATAAATACATTTTCCATTATCTTTCAATGGGATCTTTATCAGATTGCAGTTGCAAACGAGCATGTCCACTGCATGGTAAATGATTGCCGCTTCCCACTGACATTTGTGAGCGACTTCATAAAGAACAGATTCTATATGAAGTCAATTACATATGCGTTACTACTTCCAAGTACTAAGATGGTCGCCTGATATAAAAGATGGAAGGCAACCAAACTCTTTCAAAGAAACGCAGAAACTGCTTCATGCAAATGAGTGTTGCGGTGTTATTTCCCCGGTATAATTACAATGTCTCTACCACCTGGAAAGATTATAAATGGTAACAATTATTTACACCAGTTGGAAAAGGTAGGACCAGTGTTGTTCCAGCATGAAAGTACCACCATACACTTATTTCTAGCATGAAGCACTTTTATATGGGACCATCTTAAACCTTGGGAGTCTGATTGACTTCAGATAGAACCCATGTTCTATATGAAGTTGCTTACAGATGTCCATGGGCGGCAATGACCACTTACTATCAGTTGGACTGCATGCTCGCTTGCTACTTAAATCAGATTAAAAACCAAAGTAATTCAAAACTGTGACTTTTATGGTTGGCAATAGTTTCCAGTATAAATATGTTAACCTTTTGATTTGATTCTTTTAAAAATATTTATTCTTAAGTTAAAGACATACATGTTTGTCCTACTTACGTGTGGCGTAAAATCTGTGACTGCTTTCCTTATCTTAAGCCTGATTACTTCATCAGAATCGCTTAAAAGTATCCTAGATTTTGGGTCTGTGTCCGATTTTGACATCTTCTTTGTTGGATCCCGCAAACTGCGAAGTCTATCACTGCCGTCGTCTGTCCAAAAAAACCAATAAAGAAAAAAGTTATTGCAATTTATTTTTTATACCAAAAGCATCCAAAGGGATGCTATTTACATTTAAATAGTTGGTATCATAATCGGTACAATTATAGCAAAACTACCAATTTTGTCCTAAGGCAAGGGCCTTAAGCTAAAAAGATAAAACTATTGATATAAACTTTTCAGATTGTTACATGTTTCTGAGTGCGAAATTCTGTGCTAAATGCAAAAGTAACAGAACAAAAGAGTACCGGGTAGCAGCGGTCGCGGCGTGGGGAAGGCGCGGCCGAAGCGGTGGTGGAAGGTGCGCACCAGCTGCGCCGCCACCTGCAGGTGCTGCAGCTGGTCCGCGCCCACCGGCACGTGCGTGCCGCGGTACGCCAGCACGTCCGCCGCCTGCGATCAACGCTCACATTACACGCGTGCAGTACACTCCATTCAGTGCCCTGCAGGTTCTTGTTCCGATTCAAAAAGCATACAGCAAATCTCTACATTTCTACTTAAGTTGACTATGAATATGAGCTTGCATATAGTGTTAGATATACAGACTTGATACACATTACTTACATACACCAAACACTAAATAGTATTTTCAATATTTAACTAATATAGGACCTTTTGAGCAAATTTGTACTAGTTGGATAATATGAGACCTGTAAAACTGGGTAGAGCAAGAGCCCAATGGGCACCTCCTTCATTGCAGCAGACTTTTCTTTGTACTGTGGTAAGTGTGCCAGGCGCGCGTGTGTAGCAAGGCAGGCCAGCAGCCAGCACAGCTCAGCATGGCGCGGGACGGCCGACTGCGCAAACAGCACACTGCGGGACGGGTCTACTCCACTGGCCAGCAAGAATGCTGTTAATTCCAATGTGTTCTTTTGGATGCTTTGGGGGTCCTGTACATCAATGGTTGCAATGATTTTACAGTCAATATATAGCTAAAAACCTTTATGAGATATTTCACATTATTTCATATGGTATCTGAACATGATTGTAAGACCTGCTTAGTGGTTAGTGCATGAAGATCTGCAATAAAAAGCACAAGGTCTTCGCCTTGATCCTGCAAGCGCACACAGCGCCTCACGGCGGCGAAGTAGTTGCCCACGTGCAGCGAGCCGGTGGGTTGCAGCCCCGACACCACACAGCGCGGCCACTGCTCTCCTTCTTCCTCCCCGGGCCGTTGCTCCCCAGATAATCCATTTGATTGCTGTTCTTTAGGCTGTAAGAGAATTAATAAATAATGAAATATGCAATAACAATAATCTACATGATTAATATAAGTTGAGATAAGAGAAGAAAAGATTTAGAAAAACATAACTCTGTGCACATAACTTTCTGCACTATTTCATCGACTTATTTGTTTAATATGGGCAATTTCAATTCTTCTAGCGTTCGTATATACTTGAAATATTTTCTTTGCATTATCCATTTAATTTACTTAATAATATAATTCTGTTGTTAGGTTAACTATGTAGTTACCTTAGCAGCATAATTTCTGGTACAAGTGCGGTAAAAGTTTGTACTGAAACCCCGTCTACAATGAAGGTATCCCCTTTTAATTAATTCCATATTATATATACACTATAATGATACTATTCTAATGTCTTGATTGAAAGTTGTAACGGAGATACAACTATCATCTTGGTATGCTTAGGAATTGCATACAATATTGATGGAAAAGAAAAAAGAGTAGTTTACATTTAATGTAATATTACTAAATATTTTATATAAATATAATACAATACGTTCTAAGTATTTCTGTTAAAAACTTAATTTCCTTCGTATGATCAGATCTCCAATAGACAATTGTACATCACACATCTAATCACAGCTATCACTGACAGCTGCTGTTGCTGTCAGCCAGTGTTGCCAACTCTCAAAAATGTATTCCCCTAAAGTCTTATCCCCCCATATTGAATTATTAATTGGAATTATTCCTGGCAACCCGACTTGACGACGAAAAAAAAAAGGTCTTCGCGTGTTGTGCATGACGTTTTTTTTCCTTTAATTTTCCTCGTGAGGCATTGATATAAATAGACTGGCGGGGAGATTTCCCATTAAAAACACCTATATGTTGAAATTATAAAAACCCCTGAAAATACCCCTAAAAATTGTACACCCCTAAAAAATCCCCATCCTACTTGAAAAACCCCTAATTTTGGGGTAAAAACCCCTAAGTTGGCATCACTGCTGTTAGCCTGTCTTATTTGTTAAGGTCGAAAAATCGATAATTTGTCAAAGAAGTTAAGGTTGTTATAATCGATATTAAGCAATTAATCAATTTTAAGTACCACAAAACTAAATATTTACGTACATTTTAAAAATGAATAGATCGCTTATTGTTCCGTGTACCGTATTTGAAGTGAAAAGTTCTTTAGCCGCAATCTACCTGAAAAGTTATGTTCGCATCAGTAACGCTGAATCGACTATTGACTACTACTACTACTACTTGAATTGACTATTCAACATCAGTCAAAAAGTGTATTACAATAATATGCCGTATCAGTGATATGAAGCCCCCATACGGCACATTTTGCAGAACGGCGAACTTTTTTTTGTTCGTCAATTTTTTAGAGACATAGATGTGGTAGAGTTGGTGACTTTTTTTTCGGCGAAAATATTTCCAACTCGGTTTGCGTTCAAAATAACCCATGCTACTATTTACATTATACATTTTTGTTTTCTTTTGTCAAATCTTTACTCCTCATTTGGGTCCACAACTAATTCTAACACACGGCCCTTCTAAGACACGCTACCCCACTAATTGCAATACTACTAAAGTGGTACAAACGAAGTACTTACGGGAAAAAACACCAACCGAAAAAAGCCAAACTTCCGGCTATCAGATGACAATCATGGGACAAATGTTTTTAGTTGGAAGAGACTGTTTCTTGGCAATAATCTGATTTAGGCTACGTACTCACGGAGCGGTTTTCACCCGCGGCCGTTGCGGTTGCGGGCCCGCAGCTTCTGTACGAAACTCACGAGACCGGTTATTTACGCGGTTACGCTGCCGTCGCGGTTGCGATTATCGACCGCAAACGTGGCCGGCGCAGACCGCAAGACGGGCGGTTTACCATCAGTTGAGGTCTTGACTACTGCACTCACCCGCCAAGTGATCGCAGAACGCGCGGGCGCAAACCGCCGCGGCGGCCGCGGGTGAAAATCGCTCCGTGAGTACTAAGCGTTATGGACTAAGGGTGCGTTCCATTACACGATCACAAAGCGAACGATCACGACCGCAGTTTTTACCGTTCCATTAGCTTGTGAGCTTTAGTGACGTATTCTCTACTGGAACAATCACTTCAACCCACCTTGTTAGGTGGGTCGTCGTGAGCGTCGCGTGGGCGTAAGTCATGACGTCTTAAGTGACGTTTTTGCCCGACCACAACGACCGCGGTCGTCTAATGGAACGATGTTTGGGGCGTTGTGATCGCGTTCTGGAACGCGCCCTAAAAAATGTCATGAATGACAATGTCAATTGTCACATGTTGTAAACAAGACATTGACATTGTCACTTGATTAAATAATTTTATTGTTAATAACTTACTATCTGTAATATAATAAATTGCGTATACATTTTTGATTGAATACTTCTCGATCTTAATAATTGACGATAATAAATTAAAAGTGGTGTGCCTCTCGTTATGGAGGTTATATCGGCAGATAATAATTGATATTTATTTATAACATAAAATATTGTTTAGTGTTTGAGACATCTTGTACGCGTAAAGACAAAATGACAAATTTTGTATAAGTTTACAATTGGTAAGAGCTTACTTCTTTTTTCTTCCTTCCCGACCTTACAACATATGTGGGACTGAGAATGATTGCGTAGGCGGGGGTGTAATTGCATATATACATTATTTTTAGGTGGGGCTGGACTGTAAGAAAAAATAAATTTAAACAAAAATAAGTTTTCAATCTTAAACGCTAATTTGATGTTGGAGGCTTCATAAAATCCAGTAAAGTTTGATAATTTATTTATTTATTTTATTTATTTATGATTCGAACTTTTCTCACAAATTTTACTTATACATAGCATGCTAATATTTTATTTATATAATTTTATTATTTGTTTTGTAGAACAAAAAGGGGTTTTTTATTGGAGTATACATTTTCTTAAATTTATAAATTGAATTGAAAATTGTGTAACTCCGAGTATGCATAAGTTAAGGTAGCGTAAGTCGAGGTATTACAGTAACATAGTTTGTTTGCGTGAGGTCATAGATTATTTCACTTCTTTCAATTTTATTTTCAAGTGTAATGTGACATGAATGATTGCAACTTTTTCAGTGTACAACAATCAGCGGTAGCGAGTCAGCTCGTGAGCGATGGCGGCGACTACGGCGGCGCGGCAGGCGCGCGCGGCGGCGCGCATGGCGGCGTGGCGCGCGCACGCGTACGGGCCGCCCGCCGAGCTGCGGCTGGAGGCCGCGCGCGTGCCGCCGCTGCGCGCGCCCGACGACGTGCTCGTGCGCGTGCACCACGCCTCCATCAACCCACTCGACGTCGCTATGATAGGTCACGTTTTTTTTAAGTTATTATTAGTTTTTTCCATAGGTAAACCTAAACATACGGCAAGTGGGTTATGTGACGGGAAATAGTCACCATCGGCTAGGAAACTTGCAACACCAGAGGAGTTTTTGATGCATCACCAAGTTAAACATATTGCTAAACATACAGAACTGAGACTGTTTGTCAGGACCATTTTTTCGAATACTGTTTCGAGCTCTGAATTAAGTAATAATTTCGAGCCAGAGGCGCAGTGCGGATCAATGTAGACGTGGGCAAATTCTTATCAGCAAGGCCCCTTTGCATGATTCCATTGGATGGTGTTCTTGAAAATGCCTCCGCCTCCTAATCCAAGGAGGCCTCGCTAGGCCCCTTTAGGTGCGAGGCCGTGGGCGATGGTTCACTGCGCCCACGCTTAACTACGCCACTGTCTCGAGCCGAAATGTAAATTCCATCGAACCAAATGCTCACAGCAGGGATGAATTTGTAACGTGTATATGATGATTACAAATGAGTGGCGTGGCTCGACAGGGGGTTACGGGTTTCGCGTTCTGAACGCTCTGCGCGCGCTGGAGGGCGAGCACGTAGAGTTCCCGCTGGTGCCGGGGCGGGACTTCGCGGGCGAGGTGGCGGCGGCGGGTGGCGCGGCGCGCGCGCGGCGCGGCCAGCGCGTGTGGGGCGTCGTGCCGCCGCACCGCGCCGGCAGCCACGCCGAGTACGTGCTCGTCAAGGACCGCTGGGTGGGTCGCCGCTTTGCTCTATTTCGATTGCACTGACTATTCTTCCATATCGTGGGTAGTTTTCGGTTTATATAGGCTCAAATTTACAAAATAACACATAAAGCTAACGTATGGTCTACCTCGTGGTGATATTTTTAGTAGACCTGTCCCGCGTTGCACGATGATTATAGTGCGAGTGAATATACATAATTATGTATCATAAATTATACGATCATTGGTATTATTAAAAAAAATACCGCATAAACGATAAACGTACCGCCCGCAGTTAACGTGTGAATCGAATTTAAATCATTATTTTTTCAATAATGTGTGCACAATGAAAAAGAAATAACAATTATACATTATTATTCGATTGCGTGGCGCCAGCTGGGCCCGGCGCCGCGCGCGCTCAGCCCGGAGGCGGCGGGCGGCGCGCTGTACGCGGCGCTGTCGGCGTGCGCGGTGGTGCGCGCGGCGGGCGTGTGGCGGCGCAGCGCGCAGGCGCCGCGCGTGCTGCTGCTGGGGCTGGGCGGCGCGGGGCAGGCGGCGCTGCAGCTGCTGGCGGCGCGCGGCGCGAGCGTGCTGGTGGGCTGCAGCCCCGCGCTGCGCGACCGCGCGCTGGCGCTCGGCGCCGCGGCCGTGCTGCCGCGCGACGCGCCCGACTACGACCGCCAGCTGGTTGACGCGGGCCCGTAAGTTACCTACACCTTCGCGGTAACCGACCTAGTGATAAACGTGATCGTCGTTCTAGCGTAGTGGAAAACACGAACGTGATGAGTTGCATGCGATTGTTGAACGATTTGTTATACTTTATAAAAAAAATTACATGCAATCTAAACTTGCTCGCGTGGAATTAACACAGGACTTAGTTAAACATGATTGAGAAATATTGGTTGGTGGTTGATATTTAAAGCCGCGTACAGCGATATTTTAGAAATAAATGATATTATGAATTTTCTTCTCTGGTAATTATATTTTTTATCTTCTTCTTCTTCTTGTGCCACTCCAATTACTGAAGGTTAGCAGTCAGCTCAGCAAAGGCCTTTTTGTCTCTCGCGAGGCTAAACAGTTTGGCGGCACTCGCGATTCCTGTCCATTCTCTGATGTTCCGGAGCCAAGATTTGCGTCTCCTTCCAACTTTCCTCTTGCCTAAAATTTTTCCCATCAAAATCGTTTGGAGAAGTCTATATCGGTTGTTGCGGATGATATGACCTAGGTATGAAATTTTTCTTCTCTTGATGGTTTTTAATAGATTGCGGTCTTTTTGCACTCGTCTAAGAATTTCTTCATTAGTGATTTTTTGTGTCCAGCTAATACCCAGTATACATCTGTATAGCCACATTTTAAAAGATTCTATACGTTTTTTCAGGTCTTCTTTCAGAGTCCATGACTCACATCCGTATAGAAGAATTGGCCATATATAACAGTATACTAAACGAGTGCGAAGGTTAAGGCTTAAGTTTCGGTTACAAAGTACTTTGCGCATAGCATTGAAACTATTTCGTGCGACTTCTATACGGGATTTGACTTCTGTATTACTTTCCCATTCTTCAGTCAGCCACGTGCCAAGTTATTTATATTTTCGCACTCGCTCTAAGGATACATTTGCCATTTTTATACATGGTGTTAAATTCTTCTCATCACTAATTACCATATATTTGGTTTTAGCGGCATTCATAGTCAACCCAGCCTTATTACTACATTCATATACCCTGTTAACTATTTGTTGCAGTTCTTCTTCACTCGATCCAATTAGTATTGTGTCGTCTGCGTATCTTAAATTATTAATTGGTACACCGTTGACTTTAACTCCAACATCCAAGTCCCCTAAAGCTTCTGTTATGATCGCTTCAGATTACAAATTAAAAAGCATTGGTGACAAAATACATCCTTGACGTACACCTCGTTGTATTTCAATATCGTTTGTTTCTTCATCGTCAATTCGTACAAATCCTGTTTGGTTCCAGTACAGGTTTTTTATAATACGAATATCTTTACTGTCTAAGTTGATGTTCGACAGTATATTTATAAGGGTATGATTTACACAGTCAAATGCTTTTTTGTAGTCAATAAAGCAAAGGAATACATTCTGTTGCATTTCTCGGCACTTCTGTATGAGGACCTGAAGGGCGAATAAAGCTTCCCTTGTGCCTACACCTGCTCGGAAACCAAACTGGCTGTCACTCAATTGCTGGTCGCCCTGAACTCTTATTCTTTCGTGGATGATGGACAAAAATAACTTTAACACTTGACTCATCAGACTGATCGTTCTATAATCAGAGCAACGTTTAGCATTTGATTTCTTTGGGAGAGTTATAAAAGCCGATCTTAACCAGTCTTTTGGGATATATCCTGACTCATATATGAGATGGAAAAATTTAGTCAAGGTTTTCACGTGTTCCTCCCCAATGGTTTTAAGAATTTCTATATGTATTCCATCCGGGCCAGTTGCTTTTCCAGTCTTTGCTCTTCTAAGCGCATGTAACACTTCCGAAGATAGTATTGGCGCTCCAGTCAAGTTATTAGAATTACAAGTAACTGTTGGTTGTCTTGTTTCGTCTGCAAACATGTCTTTTATGTATGTTGTCCATAGATCTTTTTTGGAGGCATTGTCTAAAATTATCTTATTATTATCATCCAACATCGCAATCTTCTTGGGTTTGTGTATCCTAAGCATGTTCCTTATTTCTTTATGTAAGTGGAATGTATCGTGCTGCTTTTGAAGGTTTTCAATGTGGTCACATTTGTTATGGTACCACTTGTTGCGCGCGTATCTGACTTGTTTTCGTATGCTGTTGTCCAATTTAACGTACATCTGGGGGTTGTTTGTTTTATATCCCCTTCTTTCTTCCATAAGTTCATAAATCCTATCAGTCATCCACGATTGTTTATATATTTTTGAAGACGGTCGTATTATAGTTTTATTTATATTTTTTATAATGGTAACGAAAGGTCAGTTTTCACAATCCTTAAATTTTTTAACTTATTAAATAAAGGCAATATATTTATGTACCTAATATGTCTGTAACGTCACCTATTTTCCATAGACAACATTTTAAATCATTAAAAACCGCAACAAAATCGCAAGCTCATTCTTTCATTAATTAGGGAAACGGAACACGGTATCTCGTGACGTGATTACACAAAGCCACATCATCCGTTCTTCACGGCAGGTACGACGCGATCGTGGACTGCGCGGGGCTCGGCGGCGGCGAGGCGGCGGCGCGGCGCTGGCGCTTCCGGCGGTTCGCGACGCTGACGTCGCCGCTGCTGCGCGAGACGGACGCGCGCGGGCTGGCGGCGGGCGGCGCGGCGGCCGGCGCGGCGCTGCTCGCGCAGTGCGCCGCCGCCCCCCCGCCGCCGCCGCCGCCCGCCGGCCCCGCGCTCGCCTGCGCGCCGCGCGTGCGCTGGGCGTACTTCATGCCGCTGCAGGACGACATCGAGATGCTGCGCCGGCTCGCCGAGCGGGGCGAGGTGAGCGCCGTCCGCGAGCCGACTACTTTCCGTTTAAGTCCGATTTCGTCCGTAGTATGTTCTCGTTGGTGGCTCCAGAGAGGACAATTAATCTTGAGTTTCGTCTTAAATCTAAACGTGAATAGATTATTTCATAAGTTACACGGCAAGTATTTTAAAATAGGAAGTTAAGATTATAACTATACTATCCTTCGCGGTTGTGAAAATGTATTCCACATCTTTCAAGTTTATATTTATTTTTCCTGGAATTCCACATAATCGTATACTACCACTGTTCTTGAAAGTATACGTATTCGCTCGCATTCATGGCCCGTCGCGCCACACCGTGGCGGGCATGCGAGGGCGCGCGGCGCAGCGCGGGTGCGATGCGAGGTGTGCGGGGTGTGCGAGACGCGCGGCTCAGTTCCAGGTGGCGGTGGAGCGCGTGTTCGCGTGGCGGCGCGGCGCGGCGGCGTACGCGCGCGCGGCGGCCGGACACGCGCGCGGCAAGCTGCTGCTCGACTTCACCAGCGGTGAGCTCACATGTAGACCGTCGAGCATGGATGGTGGCCCTTAACCTATTCGACCACGTGTCTTCGTTTTGTTATAGAAATTCGACAAAATCTCACTTACGAATATAATAAAGCTTCAACTGACCTAGCGGAACCCCGCTACGAATGCCGAACACCTCCTTCGAATTAATTCCATTCTTCATACTGTCATACGTAAAACAATAATGCTTTTATCATGAAACATAACATAAAAGAAAACGGCAATGGCATAAATGCTCGTTGTTGTTTCACTAAATTTAACTATATATGTTTTTAAAACAAATAATATTATAATAGTAACAATAATAATAATAAATATTTACTGCCTTAAACATCAAAAAAAACAACAAGGGGCTATAGAAAGCGGCTCAACTTTAGCTAACACGGGACAGAGATCCCGCGCAGCGCTGTTTTTCAGCCGTTCCCTACTCTCAAAGCTCTTGTTCGGGAGTAAACAGTAAACAGTTCCCCATTTACCTTTAGAGTAAGTAGTAACATTAACAGAATAATATTAAATAATATTTTTGTCAAATTTATTGAAGATATATTCAATTAAATGACGGTAATAGTAAAGTTAACAATTATAATAACACGTGTGTGTATGTGTGTGTGTGTGCGTGTGTGCCTGTGTGTAAATGCAAGGTTTGATCTGAATGCTTACTAATTAGTGCCGAAGAACTCTTTTACGATCAATGATTTATAGAAAGCGTGGTTCAAGTTCTCTGCAGCGAATTGTCTTTTTAAGAGAGCTAATTTGTATTTAGCTTTGAAACATTTTATGGACATGTACGAGAACAGATATTGCCAATTTTTTTTCACTTTACACATATGCTCAAAAAATAATTATTCGGCAGTGTCCAGGAACCAAGCTTACGTTAAAAATCAGCATTGTCACTTTCATTAAAACAAATTACGAAAATATTGCCGAAATATAATAAATACACACCAACATATTTATGTAATTACAGCAAGTGACGATAATATAGTACAATATTATATGACATGTCGTAGTTCGGCTGGCAACTGGACCTTACGGTATATCTCTGTTTGTAGAACATTTTACACAAAAACAAATTACTAATTGACATTACTAATACCTTACAGATGAATCTGACGAGTGAGTGGCGCGCGGGTGGCGGGCGGACGCGGACGCGGGACTATTATATATTGTTGTTTTTTTGCAAATAATATATTAGATTAATAAAATATTTTTCCCACCTTGATATAACCTATTGTTATTATTACTATTGAAATATCCAACTATACTTATTTAAAAAAAAATACTGGCGTTTCTTTCGAAGTTCGTGTTTATTATTCTATGGCCAAAACGGACAAAATTGGCCAATCAATAAGACAGGGCCGGCCGCGGTCGCTAATTAATCTTCGATTGGGATTCGACTTGGCATCTCTTACTCGCTGTGGTGGCAGTTTCATGACAATCAGTATTTCCGTGAAAGCGCAACAAACAAACTTACATTTTTAATCTTAGTAAGAATTTTTGGAGTAGTCTATTTTAAAAGGTTGAAATTAAGTATCTATCGTCATGATACATAGTAACAACTCCGCTCTCCCTCATTTTTTAATTGCAGGCGCCATATTTAAGAATTACCTATGTATGTAGCCTTTGTCACTGCAAACAAGGATAAAGCAAGGATAAAGCAAGGATAAAACAAACAGGCCTACATACATACGAAGTCGGGTATACAAGTATTTTTAGATAAAGCATTGGTGTACTCTATATAAATCATGTATTGTGTCTTTAGTAATCTAATTTTAAGTTTCGTCTGCATTAAATTCCGAATTCGGTTCTGGCTTAGACATTTTAAGGATGAATTGTATTCTGGATCTGAACAAATAAACTATGGACATCAACATAGAATGTAGTTTCACTCTCATGAAATTGCTTATAGGTGTGACGTAAAGAATATTCGTGACGTAACGAATATTTGTATTCGCATGTTATTAGATATTCGCAGTCGCAAGAGAATTAGTACGAGTCTTTGGCAATATTTAATGGCATTGCTTCGTAAAAAGGTAGTCAAATATATCAGAGTAGAAATAGAACTTCAGTTTGTCGACCTAAAAAACCTTCACCAAATTCATATTCTCCGGCATCCTCTACCAAGAATTGAAAAAAATCGCATTCGCGAATGTCGACGTGGACTATTCGCATTCGCAATTGTCAAATAAGGACATTCGTTACATCACCAATAAGTACCTACTGGTTGAAGTTAATCATTTATTTTTTAAGGAAAAACAACATAGACTTATTTCTATAGGCAAGTAATAATACCTATGGTATTAAAAATATACATCACAAAAACGGCTTGAGAGTTAAATTAATAATTTATTTGACAATGAGTGTAATTAATTGACATCTATATTTGAACTAAAAGATTAGATATTTAATTCTTTTTATATTCCTATGCTTACCGACCTACTTGGTACACATTTCGTGTCTATGTTTGTACATGTCCACTAATATTAATAAGCTATTAAAAATGTAGCGTTTACGTATAAAATAACCTTCGGAATTATTTGTTGTATAATGCCATCTCGGATAAGGATGGCGATGACGTTGGTGGTGTTTGTTTACTTCGAGTGAAGTTACCCGGCGCGTGTGTGTGAGTCAAAGGTACAAATGACGTCACCAATACATCATAATTCATACATTAAGCGTTATTAATATTTGCATATGCAATATACCTAACGATAATTTGCCGCGGGCTGCGGTGGACAGTGGCTAGAATTTGTTTGCGGTGATTTAAATTTATTTCAGTAGTATTCATATGTTAACTGATTCCTGCCCCACGCTCCTAGCACCTGAACCTAGCTCGTCACGTAGAAACCTTTAGGAAGGACAAAGACGCGATAAGAGCGTTATTAGAAAATGGTTGAAATTCAATTATTTATTCAATTAAAAAAATAGGTATATTGTGTAAAATAATCACATTAGAGAAACTAATATCTGTGGCCACAACATTTTCTTGGAAAATTAAATTGTTAGGGGTCGACAACCATGTGGTATAATTGCTTACAAACTCTAATATGAATGATATTAAATCAGTAATACAAATTAGAAACTAACGTTATTTGATTGTGAAATAGAATTAATTACTAATCAGTAATCGATTTATGTTATAATAATTGACGGATGTAGGTACTGCACTCCTTGTCCCTGTAGTTCCGGGACCAGAATAGGACTACGGTACCCTCTGCCTGTCGTAAGAGGCGACTAAAAGAGGCTTCCGGGGTTGCGGGCAGGAAGAGTGGGCTTGAACCGTCCGGCCAAGCCCCGGACGGTCCAAGCCTGGTTCAGGCCCCGGGAAGGACGGCGGCATGCGTGGTTGCATGCTGCCGTAAAAACCAGTAGATGCGGTGAGCAGTTTACGCCCACCAGGGAAGAGCCCGATGGGGCACACGCTGAGAACACCGGCGGCGGTCAATTGGAGTTCCCGGAGTCCTCTTCGCAGCGTCGACGTCGGCCACCAGGGAGGTTTTAGTGCGGTAAGAATCCCATATAACCCGCGTCGCTCCCACGACGTTGGGTAGGTACGTAGGTATGTAGGTAGGTAGTAGGTAGGTTGGGAAAACGGGCAGCGAATGTAGGTAATCAAGAATTTCAAAGGCAGCACTTGTTTTAATTTTAGAATCTTAAGTTTAGTTTGTTTTATGCATAACGTCTGACCGATGAGCGTTATCGTAGAAAACAACAATAACAACAGAAGATTTCCTAGGCGATTATTTTGGAAATGACGGCATACTTAATGACAATCCGA
The DNA here is from genome assembly GCA_949699795.1 of Spicauda simplicius. NCBI lineage: Eukaryota > Metazoa > Arthropoda > Insecta > Lepidoptera > Hesperiidae > Spicauda > Spicauda simplicius. The sequence continues at coordinate 20,191,507 of OX453072.1, read as the reverse complement.
CAAAAAATGAATCATTGAAATTATTGAAGAACATAATAATATCTGATAAAATATTTTTACCATGGTTCAAACTTGCGCGCGCCGGTGTGACACATATTGATAGTGTTTGCTTTAGTCAGTTTGCTCAAATAATAAAAAAAACACATTTTAAAACAAGCTTTTATTGCAATGCATTAAAAAGGAGAAAATAAATTTTGTAGCAGTCAACCCCATCGTTTTGTTGCATCGTACAATTTTCCATCATAAATAAGCTTGTCGCTAGATTAGTTTAGGAAACCACAGACATGGATCTGAGCAAAATTTAATGTGAACAATCTCGCGACAAGCTTTTTTATGCTCTTTAGTTTGATACCTATATTGGATGGGTTGTAATAACATCTGTAATCTTCCATTTTTAAATGGCGGTCATCTAGGATCTGTTCTATTATTCGTAGTGTATGTATTGTATTCCATAAACTAAAAACTTTCATTTAATACCCATATTGGGTATGTTGAACAAAAATACTTTTGTTATCTTCCATTTTTTTAAGTTGGCCATCTTGGATTTGATTTTTTTCGTAGTTTATTGTATTCCATAAACTAAGCCCTTTTATTTGATATCTATATTGGATATGTTGTGCGAAAGTATATATATGATTCGAAATTTTTTCCTGGTTTATGTGTTCTACAAATTAAGCCCGTTCACTTGATACCCATATAGGGTAGGTTGTACAAAAATACGTAGTCCGTCATTTTGTTACATCGGCCATTTCGAATTTCGAATAACAATAGTGCTTATATATAATTGCATTGTCATCAGAACTATACATTATATTCTAAATTTCAGCTCAATCGGACACTGAGAAGTGGGTTAAATTCAGGTTGCAACATTTGACCTAAACACACATACTTACATACTTACCCACAAACATTGTAAGATAATTAAATAAAAGCTTTTAATTTAAATAAGTTAAAATGCATAAAACGATTTTTTATGCAGTCTAATAAGTGCAAACAGGTATATTATGCAGTCTAATAAGTGTTACTTGTAGAACGACCAACTACTGGAAGTAAATGCTGCAGGCATGACTTTTTCTTAATATCAATTAACCATGTAGGATGTTAGCCGGCTTTAAAAAGAGCTCTTTGGCAAAAGAAAATTCTGCTCCCCAGCCATTACACCTATCCTAGGTGTAATGGCTGGGGAGCAGCCGTGCTCGACTAGTCTCTGGTCTAAATTTGTATACATGCAGGATTTTAAGAATACTTCGATATCGTGATTTAGAAATTTTTAGTGGCGCCATCTCTTGGTGAGTTGCGGAAGGTCGCCGTAATTCTTTTTGCACTCTACACTCTACGCTACTTATAGTAAAAAAATAGCAAATAGATTAGAGTAATTTGTAATATCGTTATGACAATGAATATATATTTCCCCAAAGCCGAGTAGGCGCCGTGTAGCAAGAGGCTCCAAAAAGTCGAATATGGAAAACTATTTAAACAAATAACAATTTTTCTAATATTTAGAACTAGCAGTTCCCGCGGTTTCACTCGCGTTTATAATATATATATATCTTTTCCCTATTTTCTGGACGACACTTTTTACGTAAGATTTATGTTATAAGTCAACGAAATCCTAGAGTGTGTTACTAAATCCAATAAAATAAAGCAATTAAACTTCAAATCACCATTTTTGAAACCTCAATCAAATTCTGTTTTTTTTTCAAACTTTTAGGTGCATCAACATTTATTTTTAAACCTCAAATAAACATTTTTTTATTAACACACTTTCGCAGTTGTTTCTTAATTAAATATGGTAAACCAAATAATTCGGCCGAATATTCGGTTCGGTAAAAGATAAACAGAATAGTATTCGGTTATTCGGGAAAGCCACTTTTCGGCGCATCTCTAATAATAACGCACGCTATAACTTAATTACAATAATATTAATCAATATTTATTTTAATTTTAATTTATGTTGCATTTTTTATGTTTTTGTGACTAATGTTTTCCCTACATTTGAGACCTAACTAATTTTGATACCGAAGTTGAAACTATTTAGAGTAGGTACTATCAACTTAAAACACCAATAAGTAATTTATGTAACACTTACGTGTTATAACTTTAAGTACTATATTTAAGAACAGGAAATATTGCATTCTTGTTTTGTGTAAATACTAGATCTTACTACGCTGGTACGGTAAATAAACAAGTATATAATAGGTTAATGATAACTGACAGGTATTATCTAGATTCTAGAGAAAAAAAACTGACCAAGTGCGGGTTGGACTCGCGCACGAAGGGTTCCGTATCTATAGAATATGACAAAAAACCATGTTTGCTGTATGGGAGTCCTCTCAAATGTTTAAGGTAGCCTGTTTTTAATATTTTTGTTGTTATAGTAGCAACAGAAATAAATCATCTGCGCAAATTTCAACTGCCTAGATATCACGACTCATCAGATAAAATCTGATGACATAGAAATCGGCAAGTTAGAGAACTTGCCCCTGTAGTTCCGGGATCTGAATAGGGCTACGGCATACCCTGCCTGTCGTAAGAGGCGACTAAAAGGGGCTTCCGGGGTTGCAGACGGCTAGAGTGGGAGCTCGAATCGCTCGGTCGGGCGATCCCGGGAAGGACGGCGGTATATGTGGTCGCATATCGTCGTAAAGACTAGACGGAGCGGTGGGCCCAGCCGCCCATCTGGGAGGAGCCCGATGGGGCAACGCGCTCAGAGGATTCCGGTTACGGTCGGACCGAGTTCCCGGAGTCCACTTTATAGCGCCGAGGGCTGCCACCGGGGAGGTTTTAGTGCGGTAAAAATCCCACATAACCCTGCGTCGCTCCCACGGCATCGGGTACCTTTTGAAGGTTTCCCCCTCGAAAACAAAAAAAAAAGTTAGAGAACTTGGCAACATGCTTTTGCGTGATTTCGTCAAGCAAAATAATTTAGAGAAATTGGCAACTTGGCGCTGTCGTGTGTTTTCATCAAGCAAAAAAATACGTTTCTCGTATGTGAGCCCCCATTAAATACATGTATATTTTATTGTTTTTGTTGCTATAGCGAAATCAGATATCAGTCATCTGTGAAAATTTTAACTGTCTAGTTATCATGGTTCATGAAATACAGGCTAGTGCTGTCACTATTCAAAGATTGAAAACATAACCCCATTACTAAGATTCCGCCGTCCATCTGTCTGTACAGACAGAACAGATAGACAGACTGTACAGATAGAACCCTAAAAAATTCTGGATCATTGTAGATGTTGACGAAATGTAGGTAGTTCGTCAACAGCGTTACCATTAGGTATGGCGACCTATATAAGACTTACTTTCTTAATAATGATTACCTTGAGATATATTTAAAAATATTTCTTTATGTTAAAATTTTTACTAAAGTAACACATAAAAAGTGAAAAAAAAGGATAAGAGAATAAGCTGCTTGTTTCGATATTCTTTCAGATAGTAATGATGACACGTTAATTTATTCCATGGGACCATAAATAAAAACAGCAGCGTCCCTCCCTGTCGCCCCCGGTACGGCGTGCAGGTGAGTCCGGGCCGCGGCGGGAGACGCGCGGCGGCTGCACGAGTGCGCGGCGTGCTGCGAGCCGGTGAGCCGCCATTGGCCGCGCGCACGTGGCCTGATCTCGCACCATGGCAACGTGCCTCGTCCGTCGCGCCGCGCACCCCCCGCTAGATATTCGCACAAGGAGCCGCCTCCTGACTCACAGTCGCGTCGCAGTTCCGCGACGGATCGCCGCTAGGCTCGATGAAGCTTACATTCTCGTAATATAGATCGAATGCCGGCATCGCCGGTCGATATCCGCGAGCCCTCGCAGCTACGAGTGACCTTCCGATCGACGTGAGTGCGCGCCCTGCCGATTGCTACGACTCGGGTTGCTGCCGGAGTGATAGTTGACAGCACGTAGGAGTCTAGACAGCTCTCAGACACTACACTACTACCTCTTAACAGTGCTGGAGTGTCGCTTTACTCATACCAGACAAAGAAGTACGGAAACCTAAGAAGTGAGTGAGTACCTAATACATATATCGTATGAGGCTTTGCGAGCGTTTTGTTAACTGTAATTAGATTCTCGATTAGTTCATATTGTAAACTGCTCTGAATACAATTCACAAATCCCGTTACAAGTGTTACAACCTATTATTATCCGTAATGATAAACCGCGACTACGTTATGATGCGACGTCACTGCACTTGCACCGCAATTTGCACTTCTTTATTTTGTAAATTGGTTGTTGTTTAAAGTAAATAAACAAAGCTCGTCTAGCTGCTACAGCGGTACAGCCAGTCCGTCAGCTGATAGATTCACAGTATTGTGGCGATTTTCTAGATTGAAAGAAACGTGTTTGAGATGATGTATAATTATTTTATTACGATGCATTGATATTGTAAGCCGTTTCTTGTTATAATTTACTTAATTACTGGCATTGTTACAATGAATATCTATATGTATAACTATATTCGACCAGATACCTATTTAAAAAAATAACTCCAATGTATTTAGTATTTCTCGTTTTAAAAGCTTCAAACAGAACACTAGAAGAACTCTAGAACTTAACAAGACTATTTAAAAAGAGAAATAACTTTACCCAGAACTTTTTTTTTATTTTTATTTTTTTTATCTGATTGAAGTATCAAACGAGCATGCTGTCCTCCTGATGGTAAGTGGCCACTGCTGCCCATGGAAATCTATAATCAACTTCATACAGAACATGGGTTCCATCTGAAGTCAACCACAGATGCGTTGCAACTCCCGAGGACTATGATGGTCGCCTCTTGTGAAAGTGAAACTACTGTAAAATACCATAATAGCAAAGTTACAGATGGGTTTGGTTGTTAGGTACTTGTTGTTATGGAAGAATGTACCTACATAAACATCTCGTATATGTTACAAAACGAATTAATTATGAATTTTTTTCACGTACCTGTTATTTCTTACCTACGTGAAACTTGAACTTGAAATAAATATGAAAACTTCTTACCACATTCAAGTAATGATGGCACTTTGGAAGCTAGTTTGATCAATCGTTGCAATCTGACATTTTATTTAAATTTGCGGTAAGTACTTATCATACGACTATATGAAAAACGACGTTAGATTACTGTTGGCCATGGACATCTGTATGATACCCTTGGATATCTGTATATTTACTGTGTAAAACACTCCGTATGTATATGATGGAAGTTACTTGAGGTCGGTTATAACATTGTTAAACTATGAACTCTGTTGTAATCACTGCAGAGGAGCCAGTACGGGTTCTTTCACCCTCGCATTAAGTGGTATTCATTCTTGCCTCACAGCCGAATACTTTGTGATTTCTACGCGCGATGTCAACGTAAACGGCATTACAGAGCAGGGGTCGGCAGCCCGAAACCTTTATTTTTGTATTATGTTTATTATGTATAATTATGTAGTATGTAGTAGGTACTTACATAAATACATTTCAATTATAAACATGAACATAAAACAAAATAAATATATAAATACAATTGACATACTAGATTTTATATAGGTAAGGCTATCTGCAATTAAGTTCCCGTTCAATTTATTTATTTTTCACACTTTGTAATTGCTCACATGTATAAGTTAAAAAAAATTGTAAATAATTATGCTTTCACTTTCAGTGATTAGTTCCTTTTAAATGTTATCAAAATGAAATGATGACTAACAGCACCCCGCCTTACTTCATTTAGTCACTACATGGCCCTCGATTCTTACAGTAAACATTTCACAGAATTGGAATGGAATTCTTTTTGTTAGATTGATTGAATGTTCGATAAATTGTATTGTATTACACATGGCAGCGACACGAGATGTAACCGCGTAATTATACATATATTAGCCCATCGCATTATTATATGGACAAAGAACCATAATTATGCTTTTTCATCAAAATATAATAATATTTTTGGCCTTATGGATTGTTATTTGATATTACGTATTCACTTTTATTACGATATTACTTTTAGAAGATATTGTTTATATAAAAAAACATTTTTGAATGATTGCAGCTTTTAGACAAATTATAATAAAAATATCGATGGGTGTCATAAGTGATGCCGACAGAAGTTAAAACTTAAAACAAACCGCTATCACACATACCACGACCACTTCGACCATTGTTCGGCCGTGATTGAGTGAGAAACAGCCATTTTTGCATCTATCCTCTTGAAGAGATGGATAATAATAGTATTATCCATCTCTCAATATTATAAAGATTTAAGACGTAAGGTAGGTACCTATATCTATCACATGAATAGGTACAGTAAGTAAACATTAGATGTCGATGACGCGACCATCGCGAATTCATAAACTTTCCTCTTACCGAAAAACACTCAAGGCAACCAAAGAAGTTTTCACTTCAATAATAAATCAATGGAAAAAATAAAAACTTTTTAACAAAAAATATCTACCGACTTCCATGTCACAAAAAAGTAAAAAATAATTTAAATATATTTTGGTCTAGAACATACTCAGTACTTAGTACATAGTCCTGAAGTCGGTGCTCGACATATTTCGCTGGACGACGGTAACTACGTCCTATATGAGCACCGACTTCAGAACTATGTACTAAGTACTGAGTATGTTCTAGACCAAAATATATTTAAATTATTTTTTACTTTTTTGTGACATGGAAGTCGGTAGATATTTTTTGTTAAAAAGTTTTTATTTTACACTTTTTAGTGACTATATTTTTATGTTTGTATTTAAATAAAGCCTCTAAGTTTGCTTTGTGCATCTACATATTCACAAAAATTAAACATAAAACACTTTTACAATTCATACAAACAGGGCGCCCCCTCTGGAAGTACCCCTCCATCATCAGGGTTGAGGAGTTGAAGGTCAAATTTTTCATCTTATATTGTTGCTTAGTAATCTTATAACATATACGTTAGTACCAGGTGGCTAACTTCTATGGCTCAGGCTTGCAGTACCCTGCATCATCAGGATTGAAGAGTTGAAGGTCAAATTTTTCATAGTAAATACCTACATAGTAATTTTATTCTATATTTTACTCAATTGGACTTCTCCAGCTAAGGTTCGGCCGACTATCACTAATTTTATTATTTTGCTCCAAAAAGTTGAAGATCCTATGATTAGAACCTTATCAAACTCTTATCAGACTACCCCTGGAGTACATCCTTTCTAATAAAAAAAGAATCATCAAAATCGGTTGGCGGGATATTGAGTTATTCATACATTTATCGCGTACATTGAAAATGCAAATTTAAGACTTATGCGTTTTTCTTATGGATGCCCTAGTCAAAAAAATACTAAAAAAAAAATGGGACCCTATGACACGCACTACCTTTCAAATAAAAAAAAAAATCATCTAAATCGGTTCACCCAGTCCGGAGAAATGAGGTAACAAATATAAAAAAAAAAATAAAAATACAGACGAATTGATAACCTCCTCCTTTTTGGAAGTCGGTTAAAAACAAAAACAAATAAAATGATATTTGCCAAAGTTCGAAAGCAGATGGCATTTGATAGCAAATAAACATTTTTCGTCTATTTTTTCAAAGAACGCCACTTGTTCGTGAAAATGTGCATGAAAAATGACAAAGTCATTTGCCCTGTACAGTGAACATCAAACCGGAAGGTGCGAAATCAAATAAAAACGGTACTAACAATTATATCGATATATCATATTTTATGACCAAAAATGTGTATTTTATTTACCTACATTGCAGCCATTAAAAGTTTAATTAAAACCAGAAGTATTTAAAATTCGTGCACTATTTTGCACTATTCATTTACATAATTATACTAAAAAGAAAAACGGTAATATAACAAGAATGTAAATAATAACATGTAACAATGTTAAATTATCAAGGAAAAAAAAGTACCTATTAAAAAGTTGGTTTTTTTGGGTGTACAACAATTTACTTATTTTGACCTTTAATGTATTTTGCGTCAATATAGGTAATTATGCGATAAAAGTTAAAGTAGCAAAAGTAATAAAAGTTAAAGCAAGCAGTCCACTTGATGGTAAGTGTTCAGTTTGGTTTATAGCTGTACCTAACGATAAGGCAGACGGGCCGCTTGATGGACAGCAGTCACCGTCTCCTATGGACATTTGCAATACTAGAGGAGTCGACAATGCATTGCCGGCATTGAGGAAGAACCCCATGTCATAGTGTTCCGGGAATACCTCAGGTGGAAGGTCATTTCACATCTTGCACTTTCGCGATAGGAAAGAGCGCGCAAACCGAACCGCCACGGGTCCAGTTGATGTGGATGGAACCACATCTGTCGGCGAGTAGTGCGAGGTAGAGGAAAGATGATGAGGGCATCAGATCAAATAGATCCTCGGAACACTTATGATTGCAAAGCCAGTAGAACACGCAAAGGGAACCTTTGTTTCTCCGCAAGCTCAAGGGTTCTAAACAGATTTCTAACCCAGCGAAAATCCTTGGGTCGTTGACGATTCGGCCAGCGCGCTTCTGTACGGAGTCAAGTGAGTTGGGACTGTGATGTTCCAGCCCAGAGATGTGAGCAGTACTGCATGTGCGGCTTCACTTGCCTTATAAAGTAGAAAGAGATGCCCCCAGTGACATAATGCTTGGCTCTGTTAAGAACGCCAAGTTTTTTAGATGTCAACTTTGCTTTGCCTTCCAAATGAATCCAGTACTGCGCATCACACGAGACATAAATTCCCAATATCCCTATGTTTTTTTCAATGGTGAGCGGAATTTCCAGCGGAAACCGCTGACGCATATATATGCAAATTCATACAGCATCTGAAGCCAATCTTGGTACCTATCTGAAATCTAATTGAAGTCAATCAAAAATGCGTTGCATCTCCCAAAGGCTGAGATGGTCGCCTTCCTTATATGAAAGTAAGCCGACAAACGCAATAGTATCATAAAAGTGTTATAATATTTCTGCATGGGGTTCCCATATGACAAACTTGTTTTTCGCTCGATTAAAATACATAATAGTATTTTGCCGAACTTTTTACTTGATCAAAACTTGCGTGTTGCCAAGTTTTCTAAAAATGATAACTCCCATACAACAAACGTTATTTTTTGCCATTTTTAATAGATAATGGATTTTTTATAGTAAACGAAACCCTTCGTACGCGAGCCCGACTCGCGCTAAGCCGTTTATATTTCAAAGATTTGATTAGAAATTAGCATTTTCGTCTGTTTTAGTATTTGAACTTTAAGTAAAATATGCTAAGAAAAACAGTTTTTCCTGCTAGCAGATTATTCTATATTATATCTGACTATATTTTTCCAGCTTTACTAATAGTAGAGTAGATTTTTTTTTATTATGAAGTAACAAACGAGCATGCAGTCCACCTCATGGTAAGTGGTCACTGCCGCCAATGGACATCTGTAAGGAACTTCATAATAGAACATAGGTTTTATCTGTAGTCAATAATAGATGCGTTGCTACTCCCGAGGACTAGGGTGGTCGCCTCAGATAAAGTGTGCCGGTAACCACACCCTTCCATCGAAAGGCAAGGAATGCCACGTTAGAAATAGGTGTGGCGGTGGTACCTCCCCGGTCGATCTATACTCGTTCTACCACCTTTTAAGCCAACCTGGCTATATAGTGTTATTTTTTTTCAATTAACTCAATGGTGATATTAAAAAAAAATCATTTTTAAATTTTTAATTAATTATAGCCTGGCCAAGACTTTATCAGGCAACGTAAGTTTTTTTAATCATTTTTGATAAGCAAAGTACTGTTTATATATAGTTAAGTTTGTATTTTCTTCAAAACAAAGTACCGCTTATTAATTGACGAACACGAGGTTTCCAGACTTTTACCTTTCTTATTTCGTCATCCCCATAGAAACGTCTTAAATTGCGTCGCATAATATTTTATGGTTTTATTTAGTGTGGTATTAAAATTCTATGTGACATAATGTAAGCTTCGTGCATGTATTATTATTAATTACAGGTACGTCGTAAGTACCAATTATTTATTTACGATGCCAATGGCACCATACAATATACGCTACGAAACTTGATTTTACTTTTTTGTAAATATTTTTTTGCTGACGAGTTTATGTTTTTATATTTTTTTATTTATTTAACTAACAACTTAAATGAATGCAGTAAGTAAACTCATAAACTCTGTTAATGATAAAATATTGCTTGTGTTATTGTAACCACATAATTGTAAAACACAAAAATTAATCTATATACCTAGGATGCGCGGTACGATATTATAGTCAACTTGGACTATAATATCGTACCACGCATAAAAAGAAATAACTCAAAATTTATGTTTCGCGAGTTTATACCATAAATAGAACGAACTAGAGGAAAAACGTTCAAATCAAAAATTTTAAGATATTATGTTTTTATGAATAATGGTGCGATATATCAAAGTAGGTTTATCATAGTAACGTTACAAAATGTTTAGAGTGTGCTTACAATTACACATATTTTCCAGGTATTTTCATAAAAATATGATTGTTTACCCATATACTTACTTTTCCTATAGTTTCCGTTTATCGAATTTTATTATTGAAAACAGAAAACATCCTCCACGTTGCTGAAATTTCACTATTAAAGTTTAGTTACATATCTGACAACAAGGCCTCAGTCGGAGCAAACGAATTAAGATTCCTCGAATCCCTGTTTCCATCAGCATTCCGTCACTCGGTTGCATATAGTATGGATGTTTTTGTATGAATGTTGGATGGCGTAGAGCGCGCGGGGGTGTGTGCGGGGGTGCGGGGGGCGGGCGGGCGCGGCATCGGGCGACGTAACGTCACACCAGCTGACTCCGCGACGCGCGATGCTACTAATCAATCTCGTTTTTTACAAATCTCGTCTGTTTGGAGGACGACGATTGTTTTGACGAGTGGGAATATATTGTGACTCGTGGGCCTCTTAGGAGTACTATATCAATTAAAAAAATAATGCCTCTTACGACCTATTTACCTATCGTACATAAGGTACAACCGAATAACTGAATAAATTCGAACAGAAAGCTAACTTATCTTAACCACTATTTTAAGATTAATTAAACAAGCTCAATTATTAGTAAACAAAACAGTCACTACTTATCTTGATTTAATATAAACAAATGTGTTTATGAAGATTAAGTAAGTAGTAGGTACGTACATATATGATACAATGATAATGTTTTAAACATTTTGATTTTTAACCTACGATAAACAAGTATAATTGTCAAATTATGAAAAAATAACGAGTGCTTCAAAGGAATCAGTCGCTTTTTTGGATTTTGCGTCAAAGAAGTAACATAAAAAATTATAATGCATAATTATATAAGTATTTCTAATGATCTTCTTACTATTTTTTTGTGTTATTATTATTTTCATTTGTTATTGTTATGGAAACCAAGAAAAATTGTCTCCCTCTCTTCTCCGGCTGCAGGTGTGACATTTCGAAATTATATAGCCTACGTCACTCTCACAATTGAATCGTTTCAAATGATATTCGGATGAGAACCCGCGACTTTGTTCGCGTGAATCATAATGCATCCATTACTCTTTTAAGATACACTGCTGGGATACCCCGTTTTATCAACAGACACTATTATATTAAACCCCAAAGTCAAATACATACTAAGTTTCATTGAGCTTGCATTAAACTTGGCGGATTTCCGAAAATACTTTCAATCCTTATTTTACTCTCTAGAGGTTATATTTCCGAAGATAGTAAAAACATTTTCCAATATATTAAACCCGAAAGCCAAATACTAAGCCATATACTTTCATTAAGTTAGCATCAAATTGGCGAACTTTCATGAAGAAATTTGATTTTGATTTGAATCTTGATGAACTTTCTATTTTAATCCCCTCAGTAGGTAAATTTCCGAAATTCTCTATAAAAGGGAACATGATGCAAACCAAGTTTCTCACAGTAGTTTGGGCTGTGCTTTGATATTTGAGTAGTTATTATGTCTATATGCCTATTCCTGTTTATCGATTTAAAGTTATGATCTGGTATGATTTGTTCTGGTAATTATTTCATGATATTTTTTTGTTTTGTTTTGTTGTGTACAAGTTGATACATGCACTCTTTTTTGGGTGTACTTCCGTTTTGAATATAACTGAGGCATACTTAAGGACTTTGATGCGGTGATCAAGAACATCACATCACACATTATCAAAATGCCCGCAAATTCCATTTTTAACGTGTAATCGACAAAAAATCCATCGTCATTTTTCAACTTATTGCGATAATGTAACTGATAGTTTGTAAGTGCCCCCGTAGGCCTATAAAAATAAAGACTTTTAATTTCAATTCGTAAAGAAAATATGCACTTCTAAAACTAGACTAATCTTCCTGTGGTAAGTGCGTGAGTAGATACGAGTATTATTGTATCGAAACTAAAGGGTTTTTTTTGGGGAATTTGCGGTTTTTTTCAGTATAATGTCCTTGATCAGCGCATCAAAATACATAAGTATACAAAATTTCAAATCGATACGAGTTATGTTCTAACCGGAAGTTCTACTCTCTTTTAAAAAAAAACTAATTATTATATATTTAACTATATACTAATTGTTTTTCATTATGCCATTTATATAACTTCGTATTGATCGTATTTTATATTTGAAATTGAAGTTGATAATAACTGAAATACTTAATTTGTCGTGCTACTGCTATTAACTGCAGTAGTAAGTAGTAGTCAGATTACCCCAGTTACTGCTGGGAGGCAGATTGGTAGCACGGGCACCAAACCATTCTCTCAGCCTGTAACGTTAAATTTTCTTCTTCTGTGCTTAGCGACATCTCTCTCGGGCAATGTCATCTAACTCCAATAAATCAATACCAAATTAGTTCCATTTGTCGCCGTGGCGCTAATTTATGATTACCTACATGTAAACTAGCAAATACATATTGATATAATGTTAACTATAAATTATAAATAATTGAAAGTCTTAATCAATTTACGCGTTGAATAAACCGTATTTTGCCCACGTCTAGTAGCGGTCTCTGGGAGATGGTGTAGTGGTGGGAGAGGGTGGTGGTGGAATAAGATTTTTCTGAGGCCGGTGAAGTTGTCATCCCCATAGAAACGGTAATCCTTTGGACGGGTTAAGGATATGTGGGTATCAAGTTTTGTTATCCTGGACATGCCCCAAATGCAATAATTTTCTCTGTCCCCTGGCAGCAATTTGCCCTAGACAATAGTCTCCTGAGCCAAGTCTGGTAACTTGTGCGCTAGGCTGAACCCTCAGGTAGTAGTCCAGGCGAGTCCACGGGTCACATAGTGTCCGTGAGATCCATCCTCTAGTGTCTGTAGCTGTTCGAGAACCTGATCAGTGCTGATGAAGCCCCACGCCATGTCAGCCCTCACAAGCATCTGCCCCTGTTCTTCTGGGAAGTGACTTTCGTGGGATTCCGTTAGCTTATCTAGGTACTCCTACGACTTCTGTATAGTTATGGCGAACCATGTGTTCCGATGTCAAGTCCGCTCCGCTTTCTTAAGGTGGAAGGGATTTCTTTTTAGTTGCGATTCTTTCGTTTAAAAGAAATTCACCATTAGTCTTTAAAAAGGGTTAAAAAGTATTTTTCTTTAATTAAGAGAGAAAATATGCCATATATCGTTGTACCACGTTTTATTTGTGTTTAAGACTGTTATTGTAGTTTTTCTGTAGGTAAAGTCAACTTGACTTTATGCTCTAGTGTAGAGTTTAAGGGTTTCATATGTGCTCACCTCCGGGTCCTCACAAGTGGCCCCGAGTCCGTTATTAACTTTTTTCAAGTTTGTCATATATCGTTGTTAAAAGTTACAGATTTTGTCAAGTGAATTAGGTACTACAATTTGTTGAAGAACTGCATAATATGTTAACACATATTTCATTATAAATTAATGAAATGTCTTTATTTTGCATAGGCCTTCGGGGGCGTTTACAAGTTGTCAGTTATATATATATAAACATACACTACCACCGGATCGGAACACGACCTCAACTGAGAAGATCCGGCAAGAAACTCAGTGGGTTTGTCTTTTTTCTTTGTATATCTTTTTTTTTAATGAAATGCGCCACATTTATTCCATGGCATCTTACACTGGCATATAAGTAAACTAACCGATTGTAATTTGCTGCATCAATACCACTAATTAGCTGCAATTAGATTTTCCGTGACGTCACATATGAAGCCAGTCGTAAGGTTAAGATCCCAGATAAAAGTAATAACACATAACCCTGTAATCCGCAGATCAAACAGTGTGACGTTAATATTCGACAATTAATGAGATATTTTAATTACTTGTATCATTAATTTTCTATCATATTTACTTTGATACTCGATTTAATCTCATAAGCGTCGTAATTGCAATTGATCATGCAAGCTTTAGAAGAAGATTATGCATATAAGTTTTAGTAAAAATCATTTAGTTTTAATTATTACGTGCTGCAACGACAAAAACTATTTATACCGATGTTCAGGATTTGTTAGTCACAAATCAAAGAATGCTATGTAATACGAAGTAACAAACAAGCATGCAGTTCATCTTGCGGTGGCCACTACGAATTTTAGACATTTGTAGTCTGTAAAGTATACCTACGTACAGCCATTTACCTGATGGAAAAGTTGCCATTGCTGTGCCCTGGACATATTCTTATAATTCATAATACTATTGTTAATGGGGTTTTGTATGAATATCTATGTGAATTGGTTACATAAGCTTTAGTAATATGCACAAAATTTGATCACTCACATAGGTACTTGCAAACGGTTGCTGATATACTCGTAGTGTTTTTTTTCTTTTTTTTATCAGATTGAAGTAGCAAACGAGCATGCAGTCCACCTGATGGTAAATGGTCACTGCCGCCTATGGACATCTGTAAGCAACTTCATAAAGAACGTCAATCACAGATGTGTTGCTACTTCCGAGGACTATGACGGTCGCCCCATATGAAAGTGTTTCAATTGAAGGCTCACATTCTTAGTGTTTCACCGCCGTCATACTGGTAGCAGTGGATAAAATCCCATGAAGACATAAAACATGGGCTTTATTAATTTTATGTTAAAAAATAATAGTAATATATGTAATAATCCGAAAGGCTTTGGAGGGGTTACAAATTTTGTAATCTTGCTTTATATTTACGTTATAAATGCGTAAGTTTGTGAGGATGTACGGGTGTTTCTTACTCTTTCTGGTAAAAAATATAGATTGCATTTCGCTAAAATTTGTCAAACAGTTTATGAGCTGGTTTACCGCAATGAGTAGGTACTCGTTGTCATGGTAAATGTGATCAAAGCGGAAATAATCTAATATAATGTGTGTTGCATGAATAACTACAATACGTCGTCGTCGACGGTCGTGCTTTATAATTCTTCAAAGATCCTTTTAGCAGTTCGATTGGTATCTACAAGAGTGTACGATAAATAATACAAGATCTTGACTAGACGGACGTCATGTGTTTTTTAGATTATACTATTGTATTTTTTGTTGTGTTCTTTTTGTTAGGTTCTCATATCTATTGCAACATCATTTTTTTATTAGTATTTATTCTTCATGCCAGTATAATTTTATTCTATTCTTATTTTTTTTGTAACATTTAACAGCGGAAACTGTGTTTATTGATAGGAATAATAACTATTTTTTTGTATACGGCGTCAGTTGTTTCTTTCCCAAAAAGTAAATAAATACATTAAACCATTTCCAAAATTAACATTTTGAAGTTAAACTTCACCTTTGATAAATAATAATCTAACAATAAATAATAATTTATCCTTTAATGACATGAGTTGCGTCATTACATTTCAAAGTATACTACGTTTTTGTTACATGGATTAATTTTATTTTGAAAATACTATTTAACGAACAGGTTTTATTTTGTAATTGAGCTGAGCAAATGTTCTTACGTTTAAAGGCTGTAAATGTAAATACGGGGTTCGACAGGCGGCATTACCGTCACGTTTATTCATCCTTCAAAACAGCCGTCAAGTCTCTGCGTTTCTGCACACAGGTGGGCGCAACACTGCAGCCCAGGGTTACCAAGTCTCAAAAATGTATTCCCCTAAAGCCTTCATTAAAACCCCCTAAAATCCCCCATAAACGAATTATTAATTGGAATTCTTCGCAACCTGACCTGACGACGAAAAAAAAAAGGTCTTCGGGTGCAGTGTATGACCTTTTTTTTTTGATGATTATATAGCCTGGCGGGGAAATTTCCCTTTATAAACACCTATATATAACAAATATGTTTAGGTTATAAAAGCCCCTGAAAATACCCCTAAAAATTTTACACCCCTAAAAAATCCCCATCCCACTTATTTATCCCCTAAATTTGGGGGGAAAACCCCTAAGTTGGGAACCCTGCTGCAGCCAGTAAACAAAATACAACGCAGCAACAAGTGTTCGGTCTAGGACCCCTGCCCCACTTGTTGGCCAATTAGCGATGTTGCAAATTTATTCTAACACATTCCTAAAAAGTACAAAATTTAATAAATTATCAAAAAAGACAAAAACCGATTGTTTAAACCGAACAGGGAAAAGTAAGCACTACCAACATAAAATAATAATATAGCTTGATGCAGACGGGGGGACAAATAAATATTTTGAAAAATCTACCATTTTGTCACCGCGTTCATCATCTTCTAGTCTCTTATAATTTGTATTTGAATATGTATTTGTTGATACTTTTTATTTTTCTTTTTTCAGTTAAAGCAGATGTTTATTTTTATAATAATTTACTTATTTTATGCATCGCGTTGATAAAAGAATCATAGGACTGCTCTTTGTGGACTACGATTGAAACTACCATTGAAACCTTCCTACTTTGTAATATACAGGGTGTAAATGACAGCGTACCGAATATTAAAAATATGGATTCCTGACACGATTCTGGTGCTTATGGCGTTGGAATTTTTCATCGGATTTTCCACAGATTTTCCATTTTTTTATGCACTTTTTTTTACAAATTTTGGTAGTATTTCAATACTACTGCATAATGCAACATGAATTTAAAAGAAAAACACTCATTATAGTGTTTTTCACGAAAACTAGCAATGTATAACGAATGCGCTATCAGCTGTTCGACGTCCGGTCAATGACGCCGCGCGGCTGAGGCCGTGCGGCGGGCCGCCCCGCGCTCCGCCGCACCGACTTACACCAATTTAGGAACCAAGTTTCCAAAAAACATTCAATACCTAATTCAAACATTTTAACGCAAATAATAACTGAAAACATTATTCGGAAAAATACTAAATACCTATTCTTTTGTTTATTTTTGTGTACCTAATGATTGAAAACTTCTTCATTTACTTAGGGCAAATAAAAATAAATCACAAATAATGATTAACATTTTAACGTATTTGTTTCAGAAGCAAACATAAGGGAAACATCATTAAAGAAATGATGTAGGTACATAAGTATCATGCAAAATTCTATTCCACATACACAGTACACTCACACATACAGTGCGGTGCGGCTCTTCAGTCCTTTGCCGAAAGGCGGGATTAACGCCGCACACAGAATAAACAATAAAAAGATAACTCCATGTGGCTAATAAAGTACTTGTTCTCCGTAGGTCATGTACTCGAGATGATGAGTTAGTTTCTGTGATAAGAATATCAATAGTTATTGATTGATATTATAATAGCTTTTTATACTTTCGTTTTTTTTATGTTGTATGTTGTTATTTTATGAAATTTTAATTTGCTTTTATGTATTTAAAGTATTTAGAATCTTGAAGTAAACCAGTCTAATTTGAACTAACATGAATAATGTTTATAATGTACCTAATTTGGTATTTTATTAAAATTACAAAACAACGAGTGGACAAGTAAAAGTAATTGATTTGTCAGTTTTAAGTTAAAGGTTGTGTCATATCTGAATTTAATTGAATCTGTGTAAAGCACTCGCTTAGTAGTAACTCGTCACGGAGCGGCGTATTGGCGGTTTTCTTTGATAGTTCGGATATTATTTAAAATTTGAAAAATTGTCACAGTTCGTGATTTTCGCTTGCGGAAGACGGATGCTCTGCAAATTTCGGTTTCGTGTTAGTCGTGTCGTGTGTGAACTGTTATTTATTATTACTTGTTATTGCTTTAGTTTTGTGTTTTTAGTGTTTTTATTGTTATTTAGTTTTTGCAAAATGCAGTTCAGTGCTCGTGAATACGGGGAAATGCTAATGTGTTATGGTGAAGCACGTGGGAATGCACAGCAAGCTCTGCATCTGTACATCCAGAGGTACCCTTATGCTCACCATCCAACGGACAGTCGTGTGATTACTCGGGCGTACCAACGAGTGTTGGATAATCAGCCGATTGTACCGCAGCAGGAAGGTGCCGGAAGAATGTTGAGAGCACGTGTGGTGGGTAATGTTTTGGAAGCCGTGCGTCTAAATCCGCGCTTAGGTACACGCACCGCAGCTCGAGTATTGCGCAATCGGCACGGGTCTTAGTCTAGGTAGGTACTAAGTTAATAAAAAAGAATAAGCGATTTGTTGTTAGATACGTGCGGGGAATAACTACTTATAATACAATAAGCGATCGGCGATCGGTACGCGGGTTGTTCGATGTACATTGCGCGCTCAAAAATGACCAACTCGGAAACCAATAATTTCCGAGGAAAATTGATGAGTTATTTTTAGTTCATTTAGTGTCACAAATCTACCATTTAAGTTTTCGGTACGCTGTCATTTACACCCTGTATGTTTACATACATATATTACAAAGTAGTAAGATTTAAAAGTACTTCATGTAATTTTGCTTCGGCTTTAGCGTATATCACGGGACTTGTGAATAGAAGCATAAATCTGATATTCGTGCTAAACCACTAGTGACCAAAGGAGAACACAGGCTATTGCACCCTTTAATAAAGGTTTCGACTGGGACAATTTGATTTAAAAAATGTTGTTTCTTTGGTCTCGTCCGTTAAATACAAGCGTTTCTGGAATTTGTGGAGGGAAATTATCGGAGGCGCAGCGGGCGAGACGCGCGGGCGGCGACGTACTGCGCCGCCGCGGCCGTAATTGACACACAAAGAACGGCTATTGTCCGCGCCCCTTGCCACTACTGTATCGCTTCAGTCACTCCTTTACACTTTGTGATACATGTTTTATACTGGCGGTATACGTGCTTAGGGTTATGTTTGCTCCTGACCCATAACGACGTGAATCATGTAGGTACCACGACGAGGGACCGGCAACTTATATTCGCCGCCGCCGAGTAGTCGGCAACCTCCCCGTTCGTGGATATCGCTGCACGTACATAATTGGATGATACGCGTGATTCGCACACCGATATGTTACGATAAGAGCGAGCAGTCAGGAGGTCAGGGGGCTGACGATCACGAGAGATACCGTGCGGAGGTCGAATCGGACGAGAAGTTCGATCGCGGTCGGATGCCGGCGTGGCTGCCGAGCTCCACCGAGAGCGGCGGCGGAGGACGAGTGCGAGGAGGAAGAGCCGACGACCTTCCTCGTCCTTGCGGGGCGATAATGCTGCGGCTCTCGTGGAAACGTGGGGCGGTCGCGACCCCGCTATCGCGCCCTTTTAACCGCCGCTCGCGCGGCCGCAGCTCCACTCTCCGCGCGATCTTCTCCGCGAGCACCTCGACGTCGCTCGTCACACTCTCGTGTCATTCGTGAACCATCTCTAAGTCACTGCGGACACAGGCGGCTCGCGATACGTTTCCGTCACTCGAGGTGAGCGGCCGCCGACCGTCCGCCCGCGGACGTTTAGTCTCGGTTCGGAAGTGCGTTGAACTGAAACGATCGTTTGGTTGCAGTCGTTGATCGAGAGCGGGTAGAAGATGCCGAGCGCGGTGATGAACGGCGAGGGAGCGGGCGGCGCCGACGACGTGGTGCTGAGCGGGCTGTCGGGCCGCCTGCCCGAGTGCGACTCCATCGAGGAGTTCGCGCAGAAGCTGTTCGCCGGCGTGGACCTAGTCACCGCGGACGACCGACGATGGACTCCCGGTAAGCTTACGACCTCTATTTGACCTCTTTTTCCCATGTTATTAATGGCTTAATATTTCTGTCAACTTGTAGTTCATCATAAGTATATAACACTTTTTACAAATCCTTGAAATTTTTGTAATTTACATATATTTACCCGACTGCCTAAGGAGCTTAATGTTTTTCGAGCGTATGTATGTATGTATTTGGTTCATCAGATGGAGATACATGTTTAAGTTTAATTTAAAAATAATATAAGCTATACCTTGCTTTTATTTTTTAGTTGTTAAATATATTAGCAATTTATATTGTATATTTGTGACGATATCGTAACAATATCTATCACATTATGGCACCGTGGTTCGTCGCTGGCGCAGGAGCGGCCCTGCAGCCTCTGTCTAACATCACGTATCGTTGTCGTGTCTGGGCTCGCTGGACAAGTCTCGTAGCCGCTGGCCGTGCTGCCTGTTGCATATCTACTCTAGTTCAATAAAATTTAACCCAGGCTATATGAACACGGTGAACTTTAAACCTGTTGTCTTGTTATGAACGTTATAACGTTAACTAATTACATTAATGATATACTTCTATTTTTAATTTACATTGTTTGTTTTTTTTTAGTATATATCGGGACTAAAAATTATACAAAATATTAACGTTGAAAAATATAAAATAAAATTTACGAATTTTGTTAGATAACTATTAAAAAACGACTATTTGCCTTAGTACTTAGAAGTAAAAAAAAACTTCAGCCTGAAAACAATGTTTTATTTGCATTAACAAACATAATGTAAACATTATGCTACAATATTTAGATAAATATTGACATAAAAATTTTAAACAAAAAATACAACCGACTTCCATGCCACATAAAAGTAAAAAATAATTTAAATACATGTTGGTTTAGAGCAAACACAGTTCTTAGTACATAGTCCCGAAGTCGGCGCTTACCATATTTTGCTGGATCATGACGAAACTACATGTATCTTATATGAGCGCCGACTTCGGGACTATGTACTAAGAACTGTGTTTGCTCTAAACCAACATGTATTTAAATTATTTTTTACTTTTATGTGGCATGGAAGTCGGTTGTATTTTTTGTTTAAAATTTTTTTTTTCACGCTTTTCAGTCACGATAAAATCAGTTATGGCTGTTGCTAGTCGTCCGCTAACCGGATGAATAAAATTATGTGCTGACGTCATCATATAAAAATAGACTTCTTTGACACAACCGGTCGGGGGCGCTACCGCGCCCCCTCCCTTAGATTCTGAATTGGAAAAATCTGTTCGAACCTAACCTAACCGAATAAAACAACTTTTTCTGAGTAAACATTTATTTAAAGAATAGACCTATAATTATCAATATTTAAAGTAGAAAAAGTAATATAAACCTTATAACTAAGAGTATAATTCAACTGATACTGATAAAAATAACCCATCCAATTTAAAAAGGTTGGTAGTACTCTTGCATCTTTCAGGTAATTGTATTCAAAGTGGAATTTTTGATCATAATTATATCCTCTCCGAAACTCATTGTTGGTATTGTGAACAACAACATTATGTATACGTAAGCACAATATGGCCGATGCCTACGGTTTAAACTTGAAGGACCCCAGTATTATCAGGGTTGAGGAGTTGAAGGTCAAAATTATCATGTCATATCTTTGCTTAGTAATCTCATTACATATACGTAAGCACCATATGGCCGATGCTTATGGTTTAAACTTGCAGTACCCTGCATCATCAGGGTTGAGGAGTTAAAGGTCAATTTTCTTATCATACGTCTTTGCTTTGTAAATATATTACATATCCATAAGTATCAAATGGCCAACGCCTATGGTTTAAGCCTGAAGTACCCCTGCATCATCAGGGCCGAAGAGTTGAAGGTCAAAATTATCATGTCATATCTTTTCTATGTAATCTCATCGCATGCACGTAAGCAACAGATCCCCAACTTCTATGGCTTGGGCTTACAGTACCCTGCATCATCAGGGTTGAGGAGTTGAAGGTCAACTTTTTTATCATACGTCTTCGCTTTGTAAATATATTACATACCCATAAGCATCAAATGGCCAACGCCTATAGTTTAAGCCTGAAGTACCCCTGCATCATCAGAGTTGAGGAGTTGAAGGTCAAATTTTTCATCTTATATCTTTGCTTAGTAATCTTATCAGATATACGTAGCGATCATGTAGCTAACGCCTATAGTTTAAGCTTGAAGCACCCCAGCATCATCAGGATTGAGGAGTTGAAGGTCCAATTTTCCACCGTATACAACCATTTTTCTAATGTGTTACCTTACATTTTTTTAAATATCATTTTGAATGCGTAAGATTGAAATAGCTAAGTTTTATGGCTTAGGCATTCAATACCCCTGCATCATCAGGATTGAGGAGTTGAAGGTCCAATTTTTCGTCGTATACCTTTGCTTAGCAATGTTATTACAAATCCGTGAGCAACAAATGTCTAACGCTTATGGTTTAAGCCTGCAGTACCCCTGCATCATCAGGGTTGAGGAGTTGAAGGTCAAATTTGTCATCGTACATCTTTGCCTTGCTATCTTATTATATATCCGTAAGCACTAAATGGCCATCACCTACGGCTTGGGCTTACAGCACCCTGCATCATCAGGGTTGAGGAGTTGAAGGTCATTTTTTTTATAATATGTCTTTGCTTAGTATTGTTATAACATACCCATAAGCACCAAATGGTCAACCCCTATAGTTTAGGCTTGAGGCACCCCTGCATCATCAGGATTGAGGAGTTGAAGGTCAAATTTTCATCACATGTCTCTGTTTAGTAGTCTTGTTACATATATGTAAGCACCAAATATCTAATGTTATAGTTTAGGATAGCTGTAACCCTGCATCATCAGGATCGAAGAGTTGAAGGTCAAATTTTTCGTCAACCTATATAAGCATAGATATATAATACATATTCCAAGTTTCATAAGAATCGATTCGGCAGAAGCCGAGTTATCTCAAATTATCTAAAAAACTTGAGGAGTGGTGGTGGTTTCCACCCCATAACTCAAAGAGTTAAGCATCACAGCATACCCATGTCCAAGAGAAAAAGTTGCGTGACGAAATTTCCTATCAAATGAAAGAAAGAAAATGGAAATCGGTTTATAAACACCCAAGTTATTCAAGATTTTAAGAAACCGACATTTTCCAATTTTCCGGGAAAACCGCCGGAAGGTTTTCATTTTCCTCAATATGGGACTGCCTGTGAAACTAGTCGCATACAATGTCGTATGAATCGTGTCGGTAGGTCGACGATTTCTAGCCATTTCGCCCGAACATACATAAAAAAAAAAAAAAAAAAAAAAAAAAAAAAAAAAATATACGTGACGAATAGATAACCTCTTTCCTTTGGGAAGTCGGTTAAAAAGGTTATTCTTATTGAAATATAGCATCCGCTCTAACTTTAAATTTATGTAAATTATTATAATTTAATCAGTTTTTAGGGGCACTACTTAGCGTTACTACATATTTAACTTCCTACTACTACAAAAAAAATGTTTTATTTTTCCTTTATTTCAGTAGTTCAAGATCATTTAAATTAAAGATTATTATATTTTTGTGTCAGGCTTGTTTATTACGAGTGAGACGGTGAATTATTAAATATAAGCTGTAAAGTGTCTAGTCCATGTCCAATGTCCATTTAAAATTTAAAAAAGGCGGTTATCCTTAAAATCTCGGCACTAAATTGAACAAAATAACATTTATTACTAGTTGGAGGTCTGGAGTTAGAAAGAAGTTCTATGGCAAGAATATTTTGTTCTTACGTCCACGGCGAAGGAAAACTTACTATTCTTTAATGTTTTTAAAGTAGGTACTTGATGGACTACGCTTTGAAACTCCTCGTCGTTTAAGAGCAATTCGCGCTCAGCCGTTGACAGACAGTAGTTGATGAGCAGTCACTAAGGGCTTAATAACATTGCCACTGTGTATGTATTCACATAACGGCGAATTTGTTATTTTGTCGTGAATTTCGATATCTTCTTCGATCAAATGTTACGACTTAACATTAGCCATCTAAACAGCAAGGGGCATACCGTCCGGAAGATATATACCTGCTCGTCTGACTGATGGTTAACATTCTAAAAGAAGCCACGAAGAGCTCAACCTGATAATTATAACGTCCATTATAACGTCCTCGTCCACGTAATAACGTCCTCGTAATTTATTATTTTATTGCAAATTATATAATACTCTTAATTTAAGCTAAATCATCGCTAATGTCATTAAATTGATGATGACGTAGAAATTATACTGTGGATTAAAATTAATTAAAATCATTTATTAGCATTGAATATACGAAAATGGTTGAAATTATAAAGGCATTTTTTCTCACACATATTATTAGTTGCACGTTCGTCTCCATTCTATTCATGTATTTTTAAGAGATTCTTAACATATAACCTACTATAATTCATATGCATAGAAAAAATTGTATTTGCTTTTTACTCATTAATTTATTGTACGTACTGAACTATGTCAATATAAGGTAAATATTACCGCAAACAACAACAGACTTATTCTTCGTCTCTGATAACACAGCACATGACGTAAATATATGTAATTTCAATGCGTAAATATCCTAGTGGGGCGGAAAACTAGGGCTCGTAACTATAATATTGACAAACAAGGAATATCCTCATTGAATCATCGCATCTGTCCACCGTTACAATAACAAGGACAATATGCAACGGCGAACAGAGTAACCAAATATACGTGTCGCCAACCCATTAATGTCCCACTGCTGGGCACGGGTCTTCTCTCATGAGAGAGTATTAGGTCATAGTCCACCGCGCTGGCCAAGTGCGAATTGGTTGACCAAATATACGTAATAATGTATTATACAACAGGCATAAGGGCATACGAGCTCCGGGACATGGAAAGTTGGGAGGAAAAGTGTCAGTCACTTACTGATTCATTGCCAGATAATTCGTATTTCGTCGTTCTGAATTATAGGTTCACCGTCAATCAAACCGAGATTGTGAAAGTGTAAGGCGGGATCAGAGATATCGCTTGAAAATCTATACGATTTCCGCCCTATGTGTATTTCCGCATCTATATAGGTACCTAAGTATTTAAAATGTTTGCCTACGATCCTTGCGTAGTTTATACGGCAAATTAGATGTTGGGCAATATGCAATATACCTACCGTACATCTATATTCAAATACATCCATAAAAAAAATTTAGTGGTTACATATTGTCCAAATAACCAAATGGTCAGCAGTGATAGCCTAATGGTTTAAACATGCCTTCTTGATCGGGAGATCCGAGGTTGAAATCCCAGGCACGCACCAAGGATTTTTCTAAAATTATGTGCGTTTTACAAATTAACTATCACTACTTTACCGCGAAGGAAAACATCGTGAGGAAACCTACGCACCCAAGAGTTCTTTAAAAATGAATCAGAGACGTGAAACTATGGCCTAAACTCTCTCATCCTGAGAGAAGCCCCGTGCCCAGCCGTGGGACAATAATGGGTTGATGACATCCAAATGTTCCAAAAATATTTTGTGATAAGTATATTGGAATTATGTACTTACTTTAAGTGACTTAGGCGGAGTGGAAATGGTAAATTAAGTTATTCAGTATAAAATGATTAAAATGATTTTCATGTCGCTATTATTTTTTGTTGTGCATTTGATTATTTGAAAAGGTTAAGCAAACTAGCAAACGAATTAATATATTTTTTAAGTTTTTAAAATAAAATTTACTTTAACATTTTTAGTTAAACAGGGTTAAATCTTGCCAATTTACTATATTGTTTAAAACTGGGATGAAACCACGGGTCAAGTAAATCTGTTTTTTGGAGAATGGAAGGAAATCGCCTAACGAAGTCCTATGTGTAAAATGGCAAAGCCCTATTAAATTTTATAGCACAAGTTGGTAGAATGTACCTACTCATACGGTTTGACTGGGGAAGTACAACCGCCACGCCTATTTATAGTTAATTTAATTCAGTTCTAATCAATTTTTATTGGTTGTTTCTGATTTTTCATAATTGTATTTAATTGTTTTTACAAGTTGTACTAATTCGCTATTTAACGTAATTTAGCTGACTCAGAATCAATTGTAATGTATTTTGTGAACGAAATGAATACTGTTTATGTTATGCTCCGTTATATCAATTATATTTGTTGTTTGCTTTACATTTTTTGATTTTTGATTTGGCATAATGCTTAATATTGTTTATTTAATTTTTGCAATTTATGTGTGAAATGTCGTTAGGTTGCCTTTTCTATATCTATACTAGTCTATACTTCTATATTAATATTATAAAGAGGAAAATTTTGTATTTGTACTGAACCGATTTTAAAAATACTTTCACCATTAGAATGCTACATTGTCAATGAGCTAATAAAACTCGAGTAATATGATTCAAAGTTTCAAAAATTTTGCTCAATTTCTTTTTCATTGCATACACTGCGATATCTATTGATTATAGAACAAAAACATGTACTACAATATAAGAGAACATATTAATATCTACGAAAAACTTAGACACTGCCGCCGCACAATGTTCAGTATACCTTTACGCAAAGCAGTCTTCGCTAAATTTTTTGGGACTACTACCGCAATACCATCAATACCCACTGCTGACTATGACTATGGACCAAATCCCCATTACTCAAATGTATCTTTATACATTGATAGATTACATTATAGTCTGCGCGAAGTCGCGTCGATTCTGCTAATCTCAAATAAATAAAATAGTCTAAATCAATTGTAACGTTTCGGTGGAAGGGTGTGGTTGCCGTTTAGCTTTAAAAAAGGTGAACATCGTACGCCTCGGGAGTAGCAACGCATCTGTAATTGACTTCAGACAGAATCCTTGCTCTGTATGAAGTTGCTTGCTATCCATCGGCGGCAGTGACCAATTACGATTAGGTTGACTGCATGCCTGTTTTCTACTTTAGTCTTATAAAAAAAAACCGTTAACATGCGCATTTGATTAAATTATTTATGGCACCTAAATTAGCCTGCACTGTACCTATGTCAATGTCGCAGCATGTGCCCTATGGGTTCCGGTCACAGTAGGTATGGCGTCGCCTGACGCAGTCTAATTGTGAGAGTTAGTTAAATCTATATGAATAAGATGATGAACTTCAGAAGGAATGCATTTCAGACAAACACCCTCAAAATTGGAATAGGCAGGGGATGCCGTAGCCCTATTCTGGTCCCGGAACTACAGGTGTTCTTTACCTCTACCTAATGTAAAGGTTTCGACTAGGAATGCCATTACTCCCTGTTGACTTGTTGATTCCTAATTCTTTACTGACGACTTTTGACATCGCCTCATCTAGAGCTTCAGCCGTCCGCGATGCCCTGGGTGTGTTTTTTGTAATGTCTACCCATAATTAGTCTGTAACATTATAAAAAGTGGGCTATATTTGACCCATAAAATTGGGCCACATTTCATAAAACGGAGGCAAATCGCCTCATTGCTCAGTACTTACAACTAGTTAAACTTGGAGAAAGTTCCGGTATTATTATGAAGGTTATCTACCCACTAAAACCTTAAATCGTGCAGTCATTTAAAAATATCACTTTAATATGTTAGAAATACATAATTAAAATTATAACACTCACCATACAAGACGTGTTAAAATCCCAATTCTATTTTATTTTGACAGATTTACTTTTTTTCTTGACGACCGCTCCCGCCCAACCAAAATATGAGCATTCAAAGATCAAGTTAACATCGTGCTCTTAAATACACTTTATTGAATCAACAAAAATTAGCAGACAGATGTCGCAATAGTTGACGTCTCGCTTTCGCACATTTCAAGCGAGCGGCGTCTACGCTTTGAGCACGGCTTCTAGTCGCTTGGAGCCTGCTTACGAACAGCGTACGTCTGCAAGCAGGCAGCAACCACAACTGGGTCTGTCGTGGTAGGTGTGAGTTCTGGGCGCAGGGTAAGCGAGTATTCCGCTAGCTGTAGGCGCGGGAACAACGAATAGGTGTGGGCGCGGCGGACGGCGAGTCTGCTTGATATATAGACGGTGTCGTGCAGGAACTGTTGAAGCGGTGCCGTGTAAGTAGGCTACGACCAGCATTGCCAGACGTCCCGATTTTTGAACTAAAATTAAATGTCCTGCGCGCGACACGCTCAGTCCCTCTTTTTGGGATGGACTGGATTTTTGCAAAAATAAAAAATGGTAGCCAAATCTATACAAATTCAAGTCTATGTGCAATTTGTCGACCTAAAAAAACTCGTCAGATTTAGAGCCTCCGGCTCCCTACACCTTCTTGGTGGAGGCCCACGTCGCCCACGCTTTATGCCGTCTCTCATGTCCCGCTTTTGACTATGAATTCCCACTATTTTCACTGAAAAGTTACTAAATGCCGACTTTAATAATTAATCTGGCAACGCTGGCTATGACCCTACGTAGCGCAGTGGCTCGCCTCAACAAATTCGAGTACCATTGCCGTCTATCGATTGGTTTGTATTGCTAATGCAGCTTTGGCTGATTTAGCGTCTTTCACCATTTTATTGCATTTAAAAAATAATTGTAAAATATCATCCAATTCATAAGAAGAATAACTTCATGTTTGGCACAATTCCGGTAGTGATCTCATATCGTAGAATAATTCTAACTTCTTTCATTATTATGTGTATAATAAATCTATTCAATGCAATATTTTTATTACCTTGATTAGACATCGGTTTGAAACGTAGTTAGGTACTTAAAATGTACCTATGTATATATTTTTATTTTTTTACATTGACTAAGTTGCCAAACATCTTTAATTAAAATGTTCGCAAGAACATATCCGTTTGAAGTTTAGTTTTTTTGTCATTCTGCCTGAGGCTGAAGTCACACGTGGACGAGCACTGGCTTTATTAAAAGTCAGTGTAGTTTGTAATGTATTATTCCTTTTCGGTTTAATACAGTAAGATAATAATATGCATTAAATAATTATTATTGCGTATAAAGTAGTTATCTAAATGAGTTTAATTATATTGTATTTACGTAAATGATAAGTAGTAGACAAATTATTTGTGTAAATATTTTTACGTAATGATTTAAATATTAATTTCTCTTAAAAAATAAAAAGAGGATCAAATAACACTGACCATTTGTATACTCTTACTTACGAGAAGCAACCGAATTAAAACAAGTTAGCACAATGAAAGAAAGTACTATTATAAAATAATATTCGTAACGTTATAACCAAACGTTATACGTATTATTATATTTTTTTTTGTGTTTGGTTATCCAAACACAAAAAAAATATTATATTAATACGTGAAGCAAAAACTTGCGACGCATTTTTAAGTAATATGCCGCGGACGGATTAGTATGTTTTGCACGGATATAGTGGACGTAGAGAAGGAGTGCAGAATGTTAATATTTTTTTCAAATAATGCATAAAACATACAAAAAATCAACTAAAAACACATTACACACACTACCGTGCATTTGTCACAAACACATAACGTCAGAAATGTCAGTGTCTTTGTCAAAATACCCGCTATTGCTTTTAAATGCGGCTTAGCTAATTAAACCTCTTTTTATATTTAACGGGTGCATTCAAAATTACTTGAAAATGATTACATTTTATTTGAATTAGAGAAATATTCGTACTACTTTGGACAATATGAAGTTTAGTTTTTTAATTTAAATTACGGTCGAATTTCGACCGATGCGCCGGGTGACTATAGTTATATTTATTACGTCTTATAAATAATAATATTTGAAGTAAAAAAACGTTAATCATTATTATTTAATTATTTTTAGTATAAAATATCACAAGTATATAATAATTAAATAATAATTATTAATGATTTTTGACACGTAGGTAATTAACATGCAGTTGTATATTTTTAAATTATTAATATTTGTGATACAATGCACTACAACCTTATTTTATTGTACAAATTAACATTAAATGGAGTGGACTGGACTATAGCGGGGGGAGGCTGGTGTAAATTTATCAAGCCACGTCGATGCAATCAGTCGCAATATGGTCTATGCGCAAAGGCGAGTTGTGCACAAGAGCACAATTTTAGCATTTTCATATTATATTTTTTCTATTGAGAAAGATTAGTACCTCACCGTTATGGGAGTGCCACGTTCCTTGTAAGCAATCAAAATTATACTTGCAATATTCCAGTGAAAATTCTTTTCCACTGTCTGAGATACCTTCATTTTTTCGAAGTGACTGTGTTTCTTTTTTGCTCCAGCATCGACTCGTGCTTTGGCTCACATTCATAATGGTGAACCCAATTCGTCAACAGTTACAATACGTGACACGTGTCAAATGTTTCCTTTTACTCTCCATTGCTATCCCAAAACTGAAGAGAACAGTCAACTCGTTCATTCGTCCATTCAACACCGAGACAAAGAGCCAGAAATATTAATTAGTTTTTGACAGTGATGCATATTCGGTTACAGGTCTCCACGGTTTACCAGAACGGAATGGAAAACTTAAAGATCTGGCGCACTTCGACGCCACGTTTTTCGGGGTGCACCCGAAGCAGGCGCACCTGATGGACCCGCAGCTCCGGCTGCTCCTGGAGCTGACGCACGAGGCCATCGTGGACGCCGGCCTCAACCCCACGGAGCTGCGCGGCTCGCGCACCGGCGTCTACGTCGGCGTGTCCAACTCCGAGACCGAGGAGCTGTGGACGTCGGATCCCGACAAGATAAACGGTTACGCGCTGACGGGCTGTTGCCGGGCCATGTTCCCGAACCGCATCTCGTACACGTTCGACCTGAAGGGCCCGTCGTACGCGATCGACACCGCGTGCTCGAGCTCCATGTTCGCGCTGGCGCAGGCCGTGAGCGCGATGCGCGACGGGCAGTGCGACGCGGCCGTGGTGGCGGGCACCAACCTGTGCCTGAAGCCGGCCAACTCGCTCAACTTCCACCGGCTGAGCATGCTGTCGCCGGAGGGGCGGTGCGCGGCGTTCGACGCGAGCGGGCGCGGCTACGTGCGCTCGGAGGCGGCCGTGGTGGTGCTGCTGCAGCGGCGCGGCGCCGCGCGGCGCGTGTACGCCAGCGTGCGCGGCGCGCGCATGAACACGGACGGCGCCAAGGTGCAGGGCATCACCTTCCCCTCGGGCGACGTGCAGCGCGCCCTCGCGCAGGAGACCTTCGCCGAGGCGCGCGTGCGCCCGCAGGACGTCGTCTACGTCGAGGCTCACGGCACCGGAACCAAGGTGAGGAGGGAACCTTTGAACGAAACCGTACATTGAATATTGAAAAAAAAAAACAATTGTTAATAGTATAGCATAATTTAAAAATATTATTTATAATGCGCTCTTGTTCGTTCGATTGCAGGTTGGAGACCCCCAAGAAGTGAATGCCATCGCAGATTTTTTCTGTAAGGATCGAAAAAACCCTCTTCTACTGGGATCGGTAAAATCTAACATGGGACACTCTGAGCCGGCTTCGGGGTTGTGCTCGATCGCTAAATTAGTCGTCGCGATGGAACACGGAGTCATCCCCGCCAACTTACATTTTAAAAATCCAAATCCGGACATCCCCGCTCTCAGTGACGGCAGAATAAAGGTAAAATTTGTTGTAAGATGTTTGTATATGCTACGTACAAGTGAATGTAAATAATTAATGATGTTCAATCTACGATAGCACTGTGATCCTCTCAATTTTTTACCATACAGTAGCAGCTTTGAGTGACAGTGATAATTTAATAATTTGATATTAGATGATCTATGTAACCGATCAATGGTAGTAATAGATAGATAAATAGATAGATAAATTTTATCTAAAGCTAGGATGGCTATATAAAATATTGAGCCTAAGTATGTAGGTACATCTAGATGCACAAAACAAGTTACACTAAACTTAAGGACACAATTATAATTACAATAGATACGAACGTGCGGCGACTTCCACAGGTGGTGGACAGCAACACGCCGTGGGAAGGCGGGCTGGTGGCGGTGAACTCGTTCGGGTTCGGCGGCGCCAACGCGCACGTGATCCTGGAGGCGGAGCGGCGCGCGCGGGCCGAGCGCGCCGAGCGGGCGGCGGGCGCCGCGCCGCGCCTCGTGCTGGCGTCGGGCCGCTCCGAGGACGCCGTGCGCGAGCTGCTGGCGCTGGCGGCCGCGCACCGCCACGACGCCGACCTGCACGCGCTGCTCGACGCCGTGCACGCGCACAACGTGCCCGGACACGGCCACCGCGGGTACTGCCTGCTCGGCGACACTGACCTAGAGGAGATTCTCGTGAGTGCGCTTCGCCCTCGATTCTACTGACTTAGAGATACGCTCGGAGACTATTTGAGCCGCTGTTGATTTTTATCGTTGTCACCAGGAGGTGGAGAGTGGCGAGCCGCGGCCGATTTGGTTCGTGTTTTCGGGCATGGGGTCGCAGTGGCCCGGCATGGGGCGCGCATTGATGGGCCTACCGGTGTTCGCGGCGTCCATCGAGAAGTCCGCGGCGGCTCTGCGTCAGCATAACATAGACCTCGTGAACGTGCTCACGGAAGCGCCCGCCTCCGCCTTCGACGACGTCATCGCGTCCTTCGTGTCCATCGCCGCGGTGCAGGTCGCTCTCGTCGACGTGCTACGAGCCGTCGGCATCCGCCCGGACGGCATCGTCGGGCACTCCGTCGGGGAAATCGGTAAGAGGTGATCTCGTCGCCTAACGTATCGTATTACGCGACGGTCGAACGCCATCGAGCGGCCTATAGCGTGAGATGTGTGCTCAGGGTGCGCGTACGCGGACGAGACGCTGACGGCGGAGCAGGCGGTGCTGGCGGCGTACTGGCGCGGGCGCAGCATCGTGGACGCGGCGCTGGCGCCGGGCGCCATGGCGGCCGTGGGGCTCTCGTGGGAGCAGTGCGTGGAGCGCTGCCCGCCCGACGTCGTGCCCGCCTGCCACAACGCCGCCGACAGTGTAACGGTATGCTTCCATGCAAACAATACGTCTGAAGCTTATGAAGAGCCCATGATTTATTAAAGTATTCGTTATTTCAAATCTACCCGTACAATTTTACATCAGTTCGCTTTTAGCCATAAATGGCTTGGGTTACTCATTGGCGTCAAATGTCATACCATCAATTAGATTTATAAGTCGTGAAAAATATAATCAGTGCATCCTAATTAGCGTATTTTATTTATTACTTGATTTAATAGTGTATGTCTGTGTCTGTGTCTATATGTGTATGTATCATATTATATTTTTTATGAGTGTTTTGGCTTATAAAATAATAATGAAAGTATTTTTCCTTAGTTACAGTGTTACTTTTATAATGTTGTTACATTTAATTGTTACCTTAAATGTCTTCCAGCACCTCGATGAAGAACTTGTATTATGTGATTACAAAGATGCGTGTCCGCAGATTTCGGGGCCGGTGGCATCGATCGAGAAGTTCGTGGCGCAGCTGGCGGCGGAGGGCGTGTTCGCGCGGCGCGTCAACAGCTCGGGCGTCGCCTTCCACAGCAAGTACATCGCCAGCGCCGCGCCGCTGCTGCGCCGCAGCCTGGAGCGCGTCATCCCCGACCCCAAGCCGCGCTCCGCCCGCTGGCTTTCCTCGTCGCTTCCTAAAGATCAATGGAACTCCAAAATCGGTGAGAATTCACAGAATCGACGAGGTTCTCGGACTGCAGTATACTGACGTTTTATTGTTTCTCCATATTTCTGTCTGGAAATGGCGGTGATGTGTTGCGAGAAAAACGACTCACTTCGAAGTAATCAGTAAATACAAAAATTAAATAATTAATATTTTTGATATTTTTTTTTTAATTGTATGAAATTGAGTTTTCTTCATAAATTGACTGATAATGCATGATGACTGATGATGAATCAATTGCAACACCCTAGCAGGGTTCATACGCAGACTGTACTAATTGTAAGACCTTATGAATGTAGCATGAGGCAATAAATAAATTCGTAATGTGTAATATCGACGGAAACACTGACGGAATGCGAGTTCGATCCGTCATTCGCTATTCTCCAAAAGCATCGCAGAATTTGAATGGAATCTTTTCCATAGCCAAGCTCAGTGACGCGGCGTACCACGTGAACAACCTCCTGTCGCCGGTGCGGTTCGCGGAGGCGCTGCGCGAGGTGCCGGAGCGCTGCGTGCTGGTGGAGGTGGCGCCGCACGCGCTGCTGCAGGCCGTGCTGAAGCGCGCGCGGCCCGCGCCCGCCGCCGCGCACGTGCCGCTCGTGCGCCGCGACGCGCCCGACGCCGCCGCGCACGCGCTGGCCGCACTCGGCCGCCTGTACGCCGCGGGCGCGCAGCCGCGCGTCGCCGGCCTTTACCCGCGCGTGCGGTGGCCCGTGGCGCGCGGCACGCCCGGCCTCGCCTCGCGCGTGCGATGGGACCACTCCATCGAGTGGAGCGTGGCCAACTACGGCACCGCGCGCTCCGGCGAGAACGTCGTCGAGTACGACCTCTCCAAGGCCGACGACTCCTTCATCGCCGGTCACAACATCGACGGTCGCATTCTCTTCCCCGCTACTGGTTATCTGGTGAGAGCACCTTTCGTCGTCCGATCGAAATGTAAACATTTTGACGCCGAAATCCTAATATCTACGTTACGTTTCAGACTCTCGTGTGGCGAACGATGGCGAAGTTGCACAATAAAAAATTGGAAGAGACCGCGGTGATCATGGAAAACGTGCAGTTCAGACGGGCCACCATAATGTCTCGCGACGCCCCCGTGCGATTCTTGATCAACGTGTTGGAGGGCACCGGCGAGTTCGACGTGTGCGAGGGCGGGAGCGTGGCCGTGACCGGTACCGTGCGACTGGCCGACGACCCCGCCGCCGAGCGCCTGGCGCTGCCGCCGCCGGTCGCCGCCGACGACCCCGAGCTGCTGCCGCTCGTCACCGACGACATATATAAGGAGCTTCGTCTCCGCGGCTACAACTACGGCGGTATCTTCCGGGGCATCAAGACCTCCGACCCGCGCGGGACCGTGGGCACGCTCGCCTGGGAGGAGAATTGGATCTCGTTCATGGACACCATGCTGCAGTTCGGCATCATCGGCGTGGACACGCGGGAGCTGTATCTGCCGACGCGGCTGCAGCGCGCGCTCATCGACCCCGCGGCGCACCTCGCGGCGGCGGCGGCGGCGGCGCGCGCGGGCGGCCCCGCCGCGCTGCCCGTGCGCATGCTGCGCGACGTCGACGTCATCGCCTCCGGCGGCGTGGAGCTGCGCGGTGTCAAGACCAGCCTGGCGCCGCGTCGCCTCAACGCGCAGGCGGCCCCCAAGCTCGAGAAGTACGTGTTCCTGCCGTACGACAACGCCGCCGTGGGCACCGAGGATACGTCGCGATCGAAGCGCGACGCACTGACGGTGTGCCTGCAAGTGATGCTGGAGAACGCGGGCGCGCTGCGCCTGCGCGTGGTGGAGGCGGCGCTGGAGCGGCCCGCCGAGGCGCTGCTGGCGCCGCTGGCGCTGCAGCTGCTGGAGGCCGAGCCGCAGGTGCGCGTGGAGGCCAGCCTGGCCGCCGGGCCTTCCGCCGCCGTCTACAACGCCGCCATGCAGGCTGCGGGCATTAAGGTAATAGGAGCAATCGTCGAGTGCTAGTTTCATTACATAAATAGGCTAAGCCTGAGCGGTTACAAACATTTTATCTGCTCGTCTATCATTGTCTTTTTTATTTTTTCGGCAACTATCGACGAGTTCTAGATTTATGAAAAATACAAATAATCATAATATACATCGGTGGCACAGGTGACCCCGAAGGACGCTCGCAACGGCACGCCGGACGCGGAGTGCCACCTGGTGCTGGGCGCGGACGTGTTCTCGCGGCACGGCGCGGGCGTGCTGGCGCACCTGGCGGGCGCGCTGGGCGCCGCCGGCATGCTGCTGCTGGAGGAGCCGCACGGCGCGCTGGACGAGCGCGCGGCGGCCGCGGCGGGGCTGTGCGTGGTCGCGCGCCAGGTCGCCGCCAACTGCGAGTACGTGCTGCTGCGCCGCGCGCCGCGGCTGCCCGCCGAGCGTATCGTGGTCGAGGTCGGCGAGGACAACTCTTACGCCTGGGTGGAGACGCTGCGCGATGCCATGAAGCGCGCCGAAACTGAAGACCTGCGCGTGTACGCCGTGTCCCGCTCGCCCAGCAGCGGCGTGCTGGGGCTGGGCACGTGCCTGCGCGGCGAGCCCGGCGGTCGCGCCCTCCGTGTGTATTACCTGCCGGGCGCGCGCGAGCCCTTCGCGCCCGACGCGCCCGTCTACGCTCCCATAGTGGCCAAGGACTTGGCCGTCAACGTGCTACGCGCCGGCGTCTGGGGCAGCTACAGGCATCTGTTGCTCTCCGACTCCACCGAGGCCCAGCTGCAGGTACGCTTTACTTCGAAATCGTAATTAGATCCATTTAGATTTTTCCGTTGAACGACACATTTAACGCGGGTCCGATACGCAGGTGGAGCACGCGTACGTGAACACGTTGACACGCGGAGACCTGTCGTCGCTGCGCTGGATCGAGTCGCCGCTGCGGTTCGCTCGCGACGAGCTGTGTCGCGTATACTATGCACCACTGAACTTCCGCGACATCATGCTGGCAACTGGCAAGCTGCCG
This sequence comes from Spicauda simplicius, assembly GCA_949699795.1. NCBI lineage: Eukaryota > Metazoa > Arthropoda > Insecta > Lepidoptera > Hesperiidae > Spicauda > Spicauda simplicius. Next base: position 20,155,132 of record OX453072.1, on the reverse strand, counting down.
CCTGACGCGTTGCCCGGCAACCTCGCTGGACAGGTGCGGTTCAAATTATATTTACATACAAAATTATACATCAGAAATAATACAATATGATTTTATACCTGGGGTAATTTTCTTTTTTCATATACTATATTGAGTAAAAAATGCTGAAATTTTAACATTATCTTGGGTACTGATTCGAAATTAACCATACGTAATATTTTAACAGGAATGCATTCTGGGTCTGGAATTCAGTGGGCGATCGTCTAAGGGCAAACGCGTGATGGGAATGGTGGCGGCCCGCGGGTTGGCAACCACCGTCCTCGCCGATGGCGGATTCCTCTGGGAGGTTCCACAGAAATGGTGAGTCGTCACTTTTGGTGTACCGTACCGTAGCATCGATACCGCATTCGGCTTCGGTTTCTGCTAAAAGGCGAACGGTCCGCAGGTCGCTAGAGGAGGCGGCGTCCGTACCGGTGGCTTACGCGACGGCGTACTACGCACTGACCGTGCGCGGGCGCATGCGCCGCGGCGAGTCCGTGCTGGTGCACGCGGGCTCGGGCGGCGTGGGGCAGGCCGCCATCGCCATCGCGCTGCACATGGGCTGCACCGTGTTCACGACCGTGGGCACGGCCGACAAGCGCGCCTTCCTGCGCGAGCGCTTCCCCGCGCTACCCGCCGAGAACATCGGCAACTCGCGAGACACGTCCTTCGAGCAGCTGGTGCTGCGGCGCACGCGCGGCCGCGGCGTCGACCTCGTGCTCAACTCGCTGGCGGCCGACAAGCTGCTGGCCTCCGTGCGCTGCCTCGCCGTCGGCGGCCGCTTCCTCGAGATCGGCAAGCTCGATCTCTCCAATAACACTCCTCTCGTGAGTCTCGAGTTCATTTATTTTTAGAACTTTTACTTACCGCGAAATATTTTTTATGTCAATAAATCTATCGATCACGATGAAAGGGCTGCATGTAGAACTAGTCACTAACGTCAAGGGTATACACGACGGGCCGATCGCCGTGAACTTTTCTACCATTTTCGATATACGTAAAATATAAATGAATAATCGAAAGGAATGTCACAAAACTTAATCTGCATTCTTTCGGGGTAGGGCATGTCGATATTCCTGAAGAACACGACGTTCCACGGCATCCTGCTGGACGCGCTGTTCGACGCGGATCCGGCGGCGCAGGGCGCGGCGGAGGGCGCGGCGGCGGAGGAGCGCGCGGCGGTGTGGCGCGCCGTGGCCGACGGCATCGCGGCCGGCGCCGTGCGCCCGCTGCCCACCACCGTCTTCGGCGACCAGCAGCTCGAGCAGGCCTTCCGGTAAGCCGGCAAAAATATTACGTAATCTCTAGTTTAGTCTCTACTTTAGTCACGCCACCGAATAAATTTTGGAACAATAGTAAACATCGGTCTTGTCGTATACCGATAGCAATGGTCGCTCTGAGCGGCAAGGGTGATCCTAATTCCGTCTAGATATGAAACTAAGAAGGGTGACTTCGAAAATGATAACGAGAATTAACGAGCTCTAATCCCGTTGTGACCGTCGGTTTCGAAACTCGTCTGAGCTGATTAACTATTTAATACTGATTGTTTTGGTAAATTTTTTGGTTTCTTCTAACATCATGACATAGTGCGTATCGTACGTCGCAGGTTCATGGCGACGGGCAAGCACATCGGCAAGGTGGTGCTGCGCGTGCGCGAGGAGGAGGCGGCGGCGGCGCGCCCCGCCACGCGCCTGCTCTCCGCCATCCCACGCACATACTTCGACCCGGAGAAGACCTACGTCCTAGTCGGTAAGACGTGCTTACATTGAGTTTGCTTCGTGTATGCTAATGTTATATTATTTATTACGTGTCGTACGTATCATCAAATGTATTTATATGGTCATTCTAGTTTCTATCTTGAGGTAGTTAGTAGGCAGTGGTTGGCTTCAGACAGAATCCGTTCTATATGAAACTGGCCATGTGGCTCCACTTGGCCATGCCTGTGTTATGTATATGAGCTTCGATAACCGCCCGATTCGGGTGTTTTACGAGCTCGTCGAAATTACGTACCGTGTAATACCCAAGATGACATCCCCTCGGTTGGCAGGCGGGCTGGGCGGGTTCGGGCTGGAGCTGGGCCAGTGGCTGGTGCAGCGCGGCGCGACGCGGCTGGTGCTGAACTCGCGCAGCGGCGTGCGCACGGGCTACCAGGCGGGCTGCGTGCGGCGCTGGCGGGCGCTGGGCGCGCGCGTGCTGCTGTCGGCGGCGGACGCCACGGCGCCGGCGGGCGCGCGCGCGCTGCTGCGCGAGGCGGCCGCGCTGGCGCCCGTCGGCGGCGTCTTCCACCTCGCCGCCGTGCTGCGCGACGCCTTCATGGAGAACCTCACGCCCGACGACTTCCGCGCCGTCGCCAGGCCCAAGATTGACGGTGAGCGAACCTCACATACTTTGTATACCTACATGTATAGACATACTGATTCAATATTACTTTTCGATTATAATTCCGTCCGTGATGAAACTATTTCAACATTATGTGAACTAAGTGCATGGTACCAGTAGTAAAATCATATAATAGGATGTGCAAACAAAGGATTAGATTAGAGTTACTTTAGAAACATTAAGATTAGATTGGTAACCGCTCTCGGCGTCGTTACAGGAACTAAGGCGCTGGATGTGGCCAGCCGTGAGCTGGCGCCGGAGCTGGAGTACTTCGTAGTATTCTCGTCGGTGTCGTGCGGGCGCGGCAACCCCGGCCAGAGCAACTACGGGCTCGCCAACTCCGCCATGGAGCGCATCATGGAGCAGAGGCAGGCGGACGGGCTGCCCGGCCTGGCCGTGCAGTGGGGCGCTATTGGTATGTTTCGTTGTCAAAGCTTATTAAACCGACTTCGTTTATCATTATTAAAATTTTAAAATTTCGTAGTCTGTAATAGCGTAGTGGTTGAAATTTGAACACTACACGAGTGACACTACAAGATGACGCCACTATTACTCTGAATCAGGCTATCGAAGTTTTCTTAACACTGCAAATATATAAGCTTGGAACGAAAACTATCGCTAATCGCAGTCGCTCCTCAGTCATTTAATAGAAAAATATGTGTGTCAAAGTGTATCAATTTAGGCATGGTCAGTTCACTTGACTATGGCCTAAATCCAATTTTTTTTTGAAGTGCCCAGCGGAAGTATAACATTGCGTCGACGATGAGTTCTGGATGTTTGATGAAAATATTCAATGGTTATAGCTGCCGTAATTCGTCTTTAAAGTAAATATTCGTTAATATAAAACTTTTATTTATATGAGACATTACTTGTGCTTGAGTGTATAATGGTACGTTTCGTCTCCTACATATTTGAACGCGTGTGAACACGATGCCCCGTCACTATTTAGCTGCAATGATCAAAATAGAGACTGCGCATCGTATGGTAACGTGGAGCGTCCCGCAGGCGAGGTCGGGCTGGTGATGCAGATGGTGGGGCCGGAGGGCGCGGGCGACGAGGCGGTGGTGGGCGGCACGGTGCCGCAGCGCATGGCGTCGTGCCTGGAGGCGCTGGGCGCGCTGCTGGCGCGGCCGCACGCCGTGGCCGCCAGCATGGTGCTGGCCGACAAGCGCCGCGCCGCCGCCGCGCCGCAGCAGGACCTGCTGCACGCCGTCGCCAACATCCTCGGTGCGTCGCGCCCACACCTACACCTACATGTCTTCCTTGTGTGTTACAAGGAATTATCCTTTAACATACTTAATGTACTTTCATCATATTTACTATATTCCTGTTTTGTAAATAGATTTGACATCATTTTTAAAATAATAAACGTTGGCATCTTACATCTCTACGGCAAGAACAGTAAAATCTTTTAGCCTCAGTAAAAATCCGTCTATATGCTACATAGTATTAAGAAATATAACTTAAATTGTAAAACAAATTAACCCCTATTTCCATTTTGTTCTTGACATTATTGACAATTTTAAACCTTCCTTATTTTACTAATCGATACTTGCGAGCGTATCAAAGTCTTATTTTGTTTTAGTATTTTTTTTGTTAAAACCTTGTTGAATAATAAAATATTTTGGTGTTCGACAGGCGTAAAAGACCCCAGCAAGGTATCGGATTCCGCAAACTTGGCGGAGCTGGGTATGGACTCGTTGATGGGTGCTGAGATCAAGCAAACACTGGAGCGCGGATACGACGTGGTCCTCGGCGTTCAGGAGATCCGCGCTCTCACGTTTGCCAAGCTGCGCGAGTTGGCAGGCGGCGCCGCCGAAGCCGGCGCCGAGTCGGCCGCCGAGGCCCCCGCCGAGACGGCCGGCGCGGAGAGCGAGCAACTGGTGCAGTTCGCGGCGCTGGGCGAGCTGGTGCCCAAGCAGGTGGTGGTGAAGCTGCCGAGCGCGGGCGCGGCCGAGGCGGGCCGCGTGTTCATGGTGCACCCCATCGAGGGCGTGGTGGACGTGCTGCGCGCGCTGGCCGGCGGCGTGCGCGGCGGCGTGCTGGGCCTGCAGTGCACGGCCGCGGCGCCGCTGGCGGACATGTCGGCGCTGGCGCGCTTCTACGTGTCGCACGTGCGCGCGCACCAGCCCTCGCCGCCCTACACGCTGCTCGGATACTCCTTCGGCGCCGCCGTCGCCTTCGAGATGGCGCTGCAACTCGAGCAGGTCGGTACCGCTTCTATATTACAACATACAATAACGATATTTAATTTCACTTTCCATAACGTTGCTATTTTTTTTATTTCATTTTATTCTTTTCATTTTATACGCAAGGTGAATTTATCAAGCGCCTGCGGATGGCTAAATTCAATATGTTTTCCTATTCCTTACAGATCTTGATTTAGTCACCTACGTATATTTGTAAAATTATTTCTGTATAAGTAATAATGTTAGGTGAATCAATTTCAATGTGTATGCAAAGCGTAAAATCAACGCAAACTCGTCCATGATGTGTGTGGTGTGTGTGTGCGCAGGCGGGGTGCGAGACGCGGCTGGTGCTGGTGGACGGGTCGCCGGCGTACATCGCCACGCACACGATGCGCGGCAAGAGCAAGCGCAGCGAGCGCTCCGCCAGCAGCGACGAGGCCGACGCGCTCACCTACTTCGCGCAACTATTCAAGGACGTCGACGCGGTCAAGGTGAGAACGAACACCCCTCATTCCGCGATTACTGATTGATTGTTTTTTCTAATCTATAATTATAGAAAAATTCGCCCATCTATCATTCCATGAACATCGTGTTTCATGAACATCTGTAATTAATCCCAGGTTATATTTGAAAACTGCTACTTTAAACACGAAAGCGTCTGTCACCGACGCAATACGAACGATTAAAATATAAATGTGACGTTCGTGGAATTACGCAGTTGAACTCTGAGCTGGAGCGGCTGGGCGACTGGGAGCAGCGCGTGCGGTACACGACGGAGGCGCTGGCGGGCGCCACGCCGCACGCCGCCGACGCGCTGGCCGCCGCCGCCGCCTCCTTCTACCGCAAGCTGGTGATCGGCGACGCGTACAAGCCGGCCGGCAAGCTGCGCGCGCCCGTCACGCTGTTCACGGCGCGCGACAACTACGTGACGGTGGGCGAGGACTACGGGCTGCGCGGCGTGTGCGCCGGCGCGCTGCGCACGCAGCAGCTGGCCGGCAACCACCGCACCATCCTGGCGGGCGACGCCGCGCGCACCATCGCCGACCACCTCAGCGAGCTGCTGGCCGCCGCGCCAGCCGCGCCCGTCTCGCCCGCCAAGCACTAGCTGCGACCGCCCGCGAACGCCCGTTACGGGTCACGTTTTATTGTTCTCGAATTGTGTAATGATCTTTTTTAAGTATTCGACGAGAAATAATCTTAGGCCATCTATGTTTAATTTGAAATAAATTTATGACGTTGATTTGTAATCGTGTTCCATATTGAGGCAAGTTTTCAATTGTCGTAGTGATCGACGCCCATTTTTCGTGCGTTAAAAAATTTTGATAAAACTTCGAAGCGAGTACGTACCTCGCGTACACGCTCGTGACTGAAATGTACTACATTACTTCAAGGATACCGTGGCGGTGACGACCGGATTCGCCGACGATAGATCGGACTACGAAACTCTGCGTACATAGTGTTATGTATCGAAGACGACGAGCAGCGCGAGCTCGTTAAATCTGGTCTGAATATAATCAAACTTTCAACATTATTAGTAATTAAATACAATATTATAAATAAATTTAGGTGCAATGGCCTCTCTATGTAACGCTATGGGGTATTTAGTTGAAATCTTTACGTAATAGGTTATTAACTTATTGTAGCCGAGCATGGCTCGCCTCCTGTGATACGACTCCTCAGTCTCGTATTATACGACGCCGAAGCGGTCGATTGACTCGTTAATCCACTGGAGATATTTATTTGACATCACGCGTGTAGATTAAATTTGACCACTGAGGGTTTATTTTTGTATATACTTGCTTAGTGAGGGTCAAGGTAGATGATAGTATTCACGAGTAAAATGCAACAGTGCGAAACTCGCAACATGTAATCTCGGTTTGTGTTTAGCTTTATCACTAGCGTGTATGTACTAGCTGTAAGTAGTTAGTTCCTGTGTGTGATCGTTGTGGTAATTTATTGTTACTGACCGCGCGACAGCGCCCTGTGATTAAAAGTGCATTATTTTTCATATATTTGTTTTATTTCTCAACAATGAATTTCACCTCTTCCACAATTAAAAAGCACCCTGAAAAAGAGATAATATTCATCGCACCGTGTCCCTTTATATTTCCTTGCGCGCTGGGGTCTGGGGGCCGCGCGGCGGGTGCGGCGCGCGGCTGCGGCCCGCGGCGGCGGCGGCGCGCCAGTGTGTCGCGCGGCGCCGTCGCAGGCCGTAGTGCGCGGGTGCAGTGAATTTATGTGTTATTCAATAATTTTCGTGTGTGAGATCGCGCCACTTCCTACGGTGGTTTTTTTGGTGCTTAAGTATTGTGGTTACAAAATTGTAAGTCAACATTTTGTTTCCTTTTATAATAAAAAGTACCTAATTTTGACGAAGAATAAATTTATACATCAGAATATTCATTTATTCGACGGGTGTCCGCCATAAGGGTTGAGCCATGGCGTACGGCAGGGTGTATTGCATCCTGAAACGAGTGTAAATATTTAATATTACTTCATATTTTTTTAATTACATAAGACGATTTTTCATAACGCACAGAGTTAAATAGTAGGATTTGTACTGGAGTAAAAAATGTACCGTTGTTTTTAAATAAGAATGCGGGTAGGTATCTTCGTTAATTTATATCAAATACGAATATATTATAATATATACACTTCACTATCATAGTTCTCAAAGATGTAAAGTCTTTATACAAAATTATATAAAAAAATATTTTTATATATAAAGGAAATAGGTTTACTTTAATTATTTAGTTTTTTTTTTTAATTTGACATGTCTGTCTAATTTTAAAACTTCAGAATATATTTTGTGACGAAAGATAGATTTGGTGGAATAATTAACTTGAAATGTCGTTTCTTATTTTCAAAAGCAACACATTTGTTTATTTTCCAAAACCCTAAGATATAATCTTATATATATAATGAGGATGATAAGGATGTTGTGGATTATGTTTATATTATAATAATATGCTTCTGCTAAAATGGCGGCGGCCATTTAAAATAAAAGTAGGTATGTAGCAAATATGTTAAGACAAATTCAAGGCATTTGCTTCGGCATTAGTGAAATAGTAAGTATGAACCGTACGAAGTGAACCGCGCGTATCACGAAAAAAATGTAGGTATCTTCACAAAAAACCATTGATATATTTGCAAACCATACTATAACAATAGAAAAAAGGATAGATATCCTTTGAATAGTAGCAGATGTTGAAAATGTATTCCTATTTTTTTGCATTAATATGTAAATAAATGTAATAAAAAATGATAAAAAATAATAAAATGCTGTAAATGTAACTTTTGAGTCCAGTTACTTGAATAAATAAATAATAATAATTTTAACGTTACTTAAAAATCTGAACTTTCAGCCCCGTTCTCCCCTAATCTATATTTGGCAATGAAAGTTTAGTTTATTGGAAAAAGTAGGGGAGACCGGGGACGGTTGAAACAACTCAAATATTATCGAAACTACGCAAGATAGGGGAGAGGTATAAAGGAAGAAGCCACGCAGCCGACGAATCCTAGCACGATTCTTAGGGTTATGTCACCTTTTGGCCCTTTTGCGCAGTGACAACGATTACAGAGGTGCCTTTTGAAAATTTTTAACCAAAAGTAAGTATTTGTGGTGAACTTGATCGTAAGATATCTTAAATGTTTATATAATTATCGTATTTTTAAGGTTGCTTTTGTAATCGGTATATTTTATAGCCTTCGTTGCAGTTCAAACAAAAAAGTGCAAAGTGTAGTGCGGAAAGTACGTATATTTCCGATGTCTCTGGGGTTTATTGGTGCTACATGAGTGGTACATGCGGTCTTCTACTTATTGTTATACTATTATTTCAACAACATGGCATATTAATAAGCTTCAATTTATGCATAACATCAACACAGGAATGAACAAAAAGAGTACAAAGGGAATTCGAGCGTGCGATATTAAAGGTGTGCGAATGCAAGAGCGTTGCGTGGAGGGCGTGTGCGCGTGCGCAGAGCGTGGGAGCGAGAGTCCGCTGCGCAATTAGCGGCCGCGACCTCGCCACAAACCCTTATTTTCTGCATCTCCACAAAAGAATAAGTGCTTTAGAGTAACAATATGTCTTTATAAGAACGCAATTTATAAGTAACGATTTGACCCGTCGAACTTCCTACCGCCTAAAAGTCAAAAATCTAAAATTATCAGTGTTTCTCTATATTATACATGTATTAAGTAATGAACATAGAAACCTTTCTCTTAAATCACACTATTTATTAAAAGAACTGTATTAAAACCCGTAGCATAGTTTTAATGATCCAAGCATAAGTACATAGGGACTAGGGATCGAAATCCGGCGGCATTTTCATTGATGATGGTTGATCGAACGTTAATGCAGAGTGAAAAAATAGTGTAAATTCCCTCCCCATAGAATGCTGACCCTGAGACTTCGACTGAGGCCTACAGTGAAAGACCACATTTCGGTGTCATAGCTCATCACTGGCAACACACATTGCTCGAACAATTTCCACTTCAGGCACTGAGGAATTGTGGACGAGAAAATATTATGTAATTTCCCGTGACCCACTCTCAAAGTCGAACTTACTCATCCGTATAGTTTGCCCCAAGTAAATACACTCGTCGACAACTTCGACAGGAGTGCCATCAACAACTACCGGTACGGGTGTGACATGGACATTTGACATGATTCTCGTCTTGCCCATGTTCATCTTAAGACCCACCCGTTCTGAAGCACTGTTGAGATCGTCTAGCACTCCTTTGAGGTCCGTCAGCGAATTTTCCAAGATCACTATATCATCGGCAAATCGAAGGTGTGACGAGTTCTCCATTGATGTTAATGCCAAGACCTTTCCACTCCATCAGCTTGAACTTCCATGGCAGCGGTGAACAGTTTCGGCGATATGACGTCGCCTTGCCTCCCTTGACTTCCCGCTGCAGTTGGATTGGGTTCGTGCTTCAGTCGTGTAGTCGGACTGACAAGGTGGCAGCTGTTATACACACTTCAAAACCTCGAGGTACCTATAGTTGATCTGGCATTGCTGAAGGTACTTCAGTACCGCCCAGTGCTCGATAGAATCGAAGGCTTTCTCATAGTCCATATAAGCAGCACGTGGCGGCAGATGCCAAAGCGTGGTATGTGGTTCAGGATGCTGTAGCCTTTTCGGAACCCGGCTTGTTCGTGAGGCTAGAAGCCGTTTAGCATGCGTGCAAAACGGGTAATGAGCTCTTCCGAAAACAACTTGTACATGTGGTTCAGAAGCGAAATAGGTCTGTAGTTCTTCAAAAGGGTTTTAACGCCCTTTTTGAAGCACTACTATGTTTCTGCTCCACGCTTCCAGGGTTGTACCGCTATTGACTACGGAATTGAACAACTTTTGGAGCGCTATTAGTACGGGTTTACTGTCAGCTCTGTTATGATTGTGTCATCGCCAGGCGCCTTGTTATTTTTAAGCTGTTTGAGAACCTAATCTAATCTCGTACAGGCTGACGTCCGAAAGATCCTCAATGAAGTGTCGAGTTAAATTGGCAGGTTTGTCTTCCGCCTTATTACAGACGGGCGCTCGTGCGGAAGTGTACAACTGTCCGTAGTATATCTCATTTTTTTCTCAGAACATCGGACTTAGACAAATCTATGGTGCTCGATTCGGTCTTCAACCTCGTCAGTGGGCTCTGCCGAACGCACAGATCTCCTACGAACACTCTTAAGCCCCGGTTTCACTCAATACCATGTTTTATGCGATGCTTGTTGTGTACACGCCAATTGCATTAAGTAGGCGACGCGATTGGCGGTTGACTTTCCTAGTATCAAAAAATGTATAAACACAAATGAATTACGTTTATTATAATAGAAGTATAATTGACTAACGAAATATTGTAATGATTATCACGGCACAACAAAAAAATCACTAAAGATTTATTATTTAATTTGAATCATAAATATAAGACAGGTATTATCTTCGAATAAGTTAATTTTCGAGTTTAGCAGTTTAGGACGCAACTTATGGCTGGATTTGTAACAGTAACTCTTCCTGTAATATCAAATCTTTGCCAAATATGGAATAACCGGTATGTTAAAATGATGCCGGATTACCGGATCCGTTTTCCGGATTGCAATCCCTAATAGGGACAGACAGCGAGAAGGGACTTTGTTTTATACTATGTAGTGATATAGGTAATTTCACTTAATTTGATAAATAAAATTAAGCAGGGCTGAAACGGATGTAATACGATTATAGAATGTAGGTACCTACTACGTAATCCCTTTACGCAATTTTAAACTGGTTCATCAGATATGTTTATCGGAACCGAAGACAACTTTACTATTTATAATGCGTCTAGTAATAATCATGATTCGATAAATTAGTTTAAGACAATATTTATGTCCCATTAAATGATGTGTGTTGATCTGTAGACAGTCAAATCTTGCGGAGCACCGATCATTGGTTCAATTACTGCATCGTGTTCAAAGAATTTGTGATTTCGCTATATATCTATTGCGAAATAACCCGTTAAGGATTTTGAATGACTCGAGATAGAAATTTTATAGCTATGTGGATGATACCTCGGGAACCGCGTTCTAAGCTTATAGAGATGAACCTTTAGCTTAATTATAAAATATACCCTGAGCCTATTAAGTCAGGGTCAGAACAATATCACTATATGCTGTATAGGGCGAACAGTCATAATTTAAGTTCAAGTGTATTGGAGAATAATTATTTTTTTATATCTGTCAAGAGTAATGTGAAAATGAAAAGTAACATCGGGTTCTATGTTTCACGTTGGATACGTATTGCATATTGTAAGGATAAAACCTTATGAAAGCACGTATTTTTTGTAATTTGTAATACAATAATTTTAGGATACAAATCTTGTATCCTAAAATTTATTTGGTCATATTTTTAAATTATTTTTCGGTATAATGTAACGTGTTCCTGCTCAAAAACATATTTAGGTATTATACCCCATCCGCAAATTCTTTCCAGCGACTAGCATTCGGCAGAAATCTTCTGCCTGTACACCGTTCCACGAAGCCTGTAGAGCGTCACATATAGTGATATATTTTAGCGATTTTGTGCAAATTCTTCGTCCCTATTTTTACTATTGTCTTTGCTCATAAGTAACAACTTTGCTTAATAACCGGGCGAACCTTTTCTACAATGTGACCGTAGTACCTATTGCAGATACCGGTGGAAAACTGCAAACAATTATTTTAAGTGTCTACTTGAACAAGATCTGTATAGAAAAAATAAACTTATATGTAAACAAAATTTTACTTTAATTACTGTTTAATTTACCCAGACAGTAAGTATTACACAACTACCTACTGTTTGAATAAGCTTTAACTCTACCTCAGCAGGCACATCACAGCGTTTCTTATCTCAGCGTTTCAATAGTCTCTACTTAGTAAGGCTCGTGTGGTCGGAATCGTCGGCCAAGCGCGAGATAGCCCACAGTGGGAAGGGTGCGAGGCTGGCGACTCGCACCGCCGCCACCGCGAGGCCCGGTAATGTTCTGCTTTACTATTTAACTACACAATGGCTCCGCGAGTAATCGAGATTTCAGTTTGTTATTTTTTTGTTCGCTACCAACTCGGCGCTACTCTCTACGCTCAAGGCTTTTATTTTCCTTGTATCGCAAAGTAGTAGTAAAATTTTAAATGACAAGTAACTAATTAGTGGAAGTTAGAGAAGGCGACGGTGCGGTGGCGAGCGGCGCGGCGCTGCGGCGCGCGGTGTCCGGTGTCGGCTATTGCTCCCAGCCGCCTGCTCAAGTGGCAACACTACCTCAATTTAATTCCGCATCAAATACTAATTTTATTGTTGAATAGATTTATCCATTTTAAATCCTCTCGTTGTTATCTATTACTTTGAGATTTTTTTTATCAACTCAGTCAGGTCGACGGCTGACCTCGACCACTCGGCTGTTAACATCTTACGGTACGCTTAGGAAACGCCACGAGGACACTCCATGTAAATGTATTTTATTTACTTACAGATCGACCTGCTCTTGAAAGCTTAAAACGTACAAATTGCTATGCGGCTGCACGATAAATTACGATTGGCGGTTGGTTTATTCGTGCGATAGGAGAGCTCCGGGCTGGCGATCGGGGTGTTCGTATAAATTGTGGGAAACAAAGCCGTCCTGCAAGTCGTTATTTCGAGATATAATATATTTGGTACATATACTCCATACTTGTATGGTTTGCTGCTGTAACGGGCGTCTCCCAGAATGGATCCGACAGGGTTCTAGTTTCACCCATGATTAGCGATTACCATAAGGCTGTTGGTCGCCTCGACTCGAGGTCAAAATTCGGAAGAATGATTTCGGAGTTCGTACTCGGCTCTTCTCTTTGAATATTACAACTCTTGAATGGAGAGAAATTTGTGAAGAATTTTCCTGTGTTACTATGATTTACTCGTATTAGGGTAGCCCAACTCGAACTCTACTTATAAACCAAATCCTCCTAAACCATATGTCGAAATATCTCGATCACTTTTTACTGTCATCTGTCTGATTATCTTCCCGTACAAATAGAGATTAAAGAGCGTCGTGATAAGTAGCGGTGACGTTTACATGATCTCGCTAGACATACTCGTACCTGTTTGGCGGGCGGCGGCGACGCGCGGCAAAAACTGTCAATGTCTTTATCGAACAAGCGGCGGCGCTCGTCCGCAATCCGCTGCGTGCCCCACATCGACCCGTAAGGCCACACGTCGACACTGTACTGTCCAAAATGTTCTCCACTCACTGGATCTTCTACTTAAATTACGTCTTGTTAAACAAATGAGACGAAAAATGCCATTGCACCATTTGAAGACCCCACATACATGTAAGATATTTATCTTACTGTCCGTGTGCCTACACTACATGGTCTGTGATGCATTTGATGCACTTACTTTTAAACAAACGGTCAAAGGTTTTACATTTTGTTTTAACAGATATTCTCTGTTAAAACAAAATGTAAAACCTGACTGATATTGTAATCTAATAGGTCTGTTATCAAATAGAATGTTGCGTCACCTTCGGCTCGGACCGAAAGCCGATATCTAGCTTGAAATGCAAGTGTCTGAAATGCTATCTGCGGTGAATTACGAGTAAGGTTTAGCTAGTCCCTCGAATACCCTTTCTAGATAGAAAGGGTGAGTTGAAATGTGACAGTAGAGCGTTACACGGAGATGAGTATAAATGAAGTCATGTAGTTTTAAAGTTACATTTATTTATTTGTAACGTTAAGCAGTTCTTGCGTTTCAGTGGAAGGATGTGGTTATTAGCTCAATTTTATATGAGGCGACCATCTCAGTTTTCGGGAGGGGCAAGTTATCTATAATTGACTTTCGATAGAATCGCGGTTCTATATGAGGTTCCTTTTACATGTTCATGGGCTTCAGTGACCACTTACCATCTGGTGAACTACATCCTCGTTTGATATTTTTGAATTAAGTATGAAAAGCCATCTAAATGATGCAGTTGACTGAAACGTTATGATAAATGTGATGAGCTCGTAGACTAATGTAGCTGTTGTCTGTTCGGGAGTGAGATTGCTTCCATAGCTGACGTTGGGAAAGGTCTTCTTTTTCGTTCATAAATTAATTTTACTGATGGTAGCTGCTAGTATCATTTGCGTGTACAACCTTATTGCAATAGCTTACTTTGTTATATGTTAGTTTTGAGTACCTACATTCCGGATGTTGTCAAATGCACAAGCTTCTATATACCTATTGATCCTAATTATGTATAATTTGAGAATTCAGGAAATGTAACACATATCTAGGTAAGGAGGTTTATACATTGAGATCGAAGGAAACGGGGTGCATAAAGTGAATTATGTTCGTTATCTCGAGCGCGTGTTAGATCCGCCGACGACGCGCCGCGCCGGCTAATGTTAGGAATAATTGCGATTTATTAGCTCGCAACTCTCACTCGCTGTCACATTAGCACGCGGCCACGCAAATAATAGTTTATCTGAAACTCCCACATGCTTCTCGTCATGTTTTACTGTAGACTCTACTTATAAAAACTAACATATTTTTAATACACGTACCTACCTATATCATTTTATGAAAAACACTGTTTCAAGACAGAGATTGTACTACTACAACTAATGACTTTCGTTTTCATCAAATAGTAGGGTGGTGAAATTTAGATGGGTTTTGTAAAGGCGGCTTGCTCTACGACAGATGTTCTCATTTATTTTGTAAATCGCGCAATTTTAAAATAAACGAGATGAAGACCCGGGTTCGCTCAGGTGAAATGTGATATATCGTGATATCGATTCTAGAATTCTAGATAGCAATTTCTACCAAACAGGTAATTCAACGTTAACATGTTAGATGGCGCTCGTTTAATATTTAACTATTTATATCCGTACATTGTTGGTAAATTTAAACCACATTTATATTACGTTTACTTGTATGAAAAAAGAATAATTAAAATCGGTCCACTAACGAGTAATCCTTGTACATACATAAAAAAATATATATATACCGGCCGAATTGAGAACCTTCTCCTTTTTGAAGTCGGTTAAAAATTAATTGCTACAAATTTATATGTAATATTTTTTGAATGAACTCAAGATGACATCCGGGTGGCCAGTATGGCGACTGCCATACTGGCCACCCGGACACTGGAAATTTAACAAAGTACGTTCGGCAATTAAAATTTTCAGGATATATGTTCTTGACTCGAAAACAATTTTTTTTTATGTTTTATTATTCAGGTATGGTTTCAGTTGTGTATAACCCTTGACGTAATTATTGATATAGATTACGTATATAATATAATCTATCCACCCATTACACATTAAAGAACCACCTATTTTACGTGCTAAATATTATTACTTTTTAATTTTAGTCATAAACCGTTATCTAATTTCTCGCACTTAATTTTAAAAGTGTGATATTCTACACAGATTTTTAACATACGAGTATCTTTATCATGGAGATATCCTTCTGTCGCTGGGTTGACAGACGGTTTCTTGGCATTCTATCTTTCTTTGTATCTTAAGTGGCGAGGCCACGGGCATGCTTTCGAGTTGTACCCTAGCTTACCTGGTGTCTACCTCTTTTGAGGTCACCTCCTCTGATTTGAGACTTAATTCCTGTATCTGTTTTTTTTTTTGAGATGTGCACTTGAACAACGCGCGCGCACCTGTAGGTTTTCCATAGAGGAGCAGCAGGATCATTCCTTACACACATATGATATGATAATACATTCAACCAAAAGCCACATATTATGTTTCGTTGTGCTGGCATCAAAGTAAGCGAACTTTCAGATAAATTTAAAAGTCTTATTTTACCACATTAATCAACCCCGATTATGCAAAAGTGGCATAATCAATATTCTATTAGATTGAAACATGAAGCCAAATACAAAGTTACATTGAGTTGGAATCAAAATTGGCCGACTTCATAAAAAAAACTTAACCCCTATTTAACCCTCTTAGGGGTTGGGTTTTCAAAAACGGTAAAAGCGATATTCCATTATATCAAACCACTAAGCTAAATACTAAATTTCAGCTTGAATTAAAAATAGCGAATTTTCATACAAACTTAAAACCCTTATTTTATATATATTTATACCTTACGAGTTTATTATGCAAAAGCCATATAATAAATATTATATTATATTAAACCATGAAGCCAAATATCACATGCATACTAAATACATTGAACTAGCATCAAAGTGGGTAAGCTCAAAAACATATCTACGCATATTTAACCCTCTTAAGGATTGATTTCAATAAGTTTCATTGAGCTGACATCAAAATTATCGAACTTTCATACAAAGTTTCAACCCTTATTTTTACACCTTGGGGTTGATTATTTAAAAGTAAACAAATGTTTCATTTTGTAAAACCACTAAGCCAGATACCAAGTTTTAGTTCGCTTGCAACAAATAAGGCGGATTTCCGAAGGAACTTTCAACCCCTATTTTACCTTTTTAGGGGTTGATTTTCCAGAAATGGTGAAACACGTTTTCAATTATATCAATCTAGAAAGCCTAATACTAAGTTTCATTAAGGTAGCATTAAAGTTGGCGGACTTTCATAAAAACTTTTTCCCATTTACTTTACGATCTCTTAGAGGTTGAATTTCCAAAAATCGTATGTTAGTTCTTACTTACATCATGAGAAGAACCCCTGGGCCAAATTACAAGTTTATAGGTAGTAGCTTCAGCTGTGCGTTGGTATAGTTAAGTCAGTTTGCCCTTTTATAAATATACGAGTATATATTTTCAAGCAACCCCCTGTTCCGTTCCTTGACAAGTGGTTGACGGTAAAAAGCCTTATAATCACTTCGAAAGGTAGGAGGAGAAAAATAATTCCCAACAATTTGTTTTCGTAATAAGTCGAGAAAAGGCATTTTTGGGACCTTGGGGCGTCCTCATGCGATCGTTAAAGGAGTTCTAAGAGTATCTTGAGTTTTGGTGAATTGAACATTGTGGTCTCGTGGCTGGTTGGTAATATTAAACATTGTTTATTTCGCGACCAAGCTATTTATATTTGTGGTTAGATATATAGCGCAAGGTCGTGAACGTCAGTGCGACGGTTATGCTATTTACCTTCCAGCCGCAAGCTTATCAAGCCGGCGCCGCTGCGTCTGCTCCGACTCTCGGAGCAGAAGTTATTATATAGCGATGCATATAAAAACGAAATTGCATATTTATTGAATGAATATGGCTGAACTCGCAGTAATAACTCAGACTAATTATACAGGGTCAACAATGGGATTTTGGGCTAATATCAGCGTTGCCAGATTTTTTATCAAGTCGGGATTTAGAAACATTTGAATGAAAAAAGTGGGATTTCATAGTCAAAAGCGGGACATCCGAGGCGGCGTACGGCGTGGGCGATATGGGCGTCCTTTCCTCAACGTGGGCCGGAGGATGTAGATTTGGTGACCTTTTTTTGGCGACAAACTGCAATTCAACTTAAATTTGTGTAGATTTGGCGACGTTTTTTTTTTTGCTAATATCCAGTCCTTTCCGAAAAGCGACACTGAGCCTGCTCCTGTTAAAAATTGGGACGCCCCGCCAAAATCGGGACGTATGACAACGCTGGCCAATATGGTACAAGTCGATTCTGAAGTTACAAGGCAATAAAAGTATAGATACATTTATTAGATACCTGGTTTTCTATTAACACTGCTGATGAGATTTTAAGGAAATATTTATTGTGCAATCCTTTAAGCTTTTACTTTTATTTTATACGCAAGTAGCTTTCGCTTTCTTCATTATAGTCCACAAGGCTTGTTATCTGAGAAAGTGTTCACAATCAGTGTGAACGTTCCCACAGCTCCCGCGGCGCGGGCGCGGCCGCGGCGCAGTGTGTGGCATAGCTATACCATATTAGAGATAAAAAAATTAAAATCTACAGTACATCTATCTTATTTATACAAAAGCGAGACAATGATCACTTTTAACTACTTATGATAGAAACGCAATTTTGTCAATGATTTTTATTATGAACAAGGAAGGATTTAATTTTTAGGCAAGTTTGTAGTAGTAAATCAAAAACAGAACTGGTATCATGTAATCAAATTTTTAATTGGACAGCTTGGGACATTAACATAACGTGTGACATAGACAGTGTGCTTATCCCCTAAGTGTCGGCGTGGAGCGCGGTCCGACCGTCAGCGCGCGCCGACGTCGGCTGCCACTGAACACGTCCATCTATCGCTGTGTGTTCATGCGTTTCACGTAGCGATCTTATGACGTTCAATTACTTTTTATTTCAGACAAGTAGTGTTTTTTCACTGCAAACATGTTCGCTATGATATGTTGGATTACGATACACGCAGATGGACTTCCATTCCTTAATTGGTAACTCGACTGACCAAGACTTAATACGAATCAGCGTTGTTAAACAATTTTTATGTTTTGGCGTGAAATTTTTTTTTTCATCCCGAGAAGCATGTCATAAAACTACACCGTTAAGAAAATTCTACTTCTGTATTATTCTTCTACTTCTGTATTATTCTTATTCCCTTCTATTCGATTCGTAAGTTTCCTGTCATTATACATATGATGTAGGTAGTCACTGCGTCCCTGTAGCTCTGGGATCAGAATAGGGCTACGGCATCCCCTGCCTGTCGTATATACCCTAAGGGCGTGCAATTTTTAATAATTTTATACAATATTTAATATTATTACATTTTTAATATCTACTTTCATATCAAACATAATTCTAAAAAATAATTTATTCTATGTCATAAATACATTTATATTGATTATAATCTAAATAAATTAATAATACAAATTAAATAAAAAATAAGAAATAAGAAATTATGTCAAAATATCATTGTATCATTCAAGAATTCGTCAACACTGTAATAACATTTATTTACTAGATGTTTTCTTATTTCTGATTTAAAGTATAAAACATTGTGATCTTTAACCGCATCTGGTAAGTGGTTATATATTTTAGTTGCCATATTATATATGCTTCTATTGTAGAGAGCCGTTTTTGATACTTTGTTAGTTAGAACCTTATATTTATTTTTAGCTTTTCTTGGAAATTTTGTGTTAGTCATTTTATCTTAATTTAATTGTTATTTTTAAAGTGAACTACCCAATTACCTGATGCAACTTTCGAAATTTGACCGTAATTCAACTCGAAAACTAAACTTGATATTGTCCAAAGTAGTACGAATATTTTCCAAATTCAATTAAATTGTTTAAATTTTCACGTTATTTGTACGTGTTTAAAGGTAAAAGGAGGTTTAATTAACTAAGCTGCATTTAAAAGCAATAGCGTGTTAGCGAATGTTTTCATAGGAAGACACTGAATGTTATGTTTCGTTTATTATATATGTTTTATGTCAATTTTACGATATGTGTTTTTTTTATTTTAGGTATATTTTATGCATTATTACATAAAAAATATTGGCATTTTGTACTCTTTCTCTACCCTACTAAGGTAAATTTCATACTCCTCCGTCCGCGATAAGTACAGAGGGCAAGTATCTTAAAAACGGTTCCCAAGTTCTTGCTTCACGTATTATTATAAGAAGATATATAATAAATTATTCCATGACGTCATAAATATCGTGAAAGAAAATCACGTTTGTGGTGGGGGAGCTTCCCTTAAATATTTAAATATTTATCTTATTGTTTCTCAGAATTTATTGGTATAGCGGAAGCACACCTATTTCTAGCGTGAAGTAATTCTTTCGTTTCGATAGAAGGGTGTGGTTGCCGGCACATTTTCACATGAGGCGACAATCATAGTCCTGGGGAGTAGCAACGCATCTGTGATTGACTTCAGATGGAACCCATGTTCTGTATGTAGTTGATTAGAGATGTCAGGTGCTGCACCACTCACTGCAGGCTAGTTTGCTACTTCAGTCAGATAAAAGAAAACCAATAATCTGTGAAAATTTCAACTTACGATTATTTCAACCTATTACGATTCACGACTCATCAGTCGCGGCTTGGTGACACACAGACGGACAGCGGAGTCTTAGTAATAAAGACCCGTTTTTTACCCTTTGAGTACGAAACCCCAAATAAAGGATCTCAGTAGTACTAATGAGATACATTAATAATATAACGTATATATAAAAACCTGCGATGAACAGAAATATTCTGAATACAAGTCGTGTTATCGCCGTATATGTAACATACGAGTACTTATGGAATAAATACAAAGACACCAGTGGACAATTTTGTGATATTATGCGACGTATTAGTATACGAGCAGTTCCCTGTGATTTTACCCGCGTTAAAAATTACTAACGAATAATGTAGCTTTCTATTAGTGAAAGAATAGTTAAACTCGGTTGAGTACTTCTTTATACGTCTTTGTAATACTAGTATAGATAAGGCATCGTTCGTGTCTAGTAGTGATCCTGTTCGTGTAGATTACAGTTCTAATTGATACATTACAGTGCCCTTTTTTGATTGTCGGTAATTGTGTACGTTTGGATTCGTGAATACTTGCACCCACAATTCAAATAATTCTAATGAGGGATCACTTATATATGTATTTTAATGTCTACGAAAAGTTCAAGCCGATACGGTTTAGATTCCATGCTTTTTTAGTCTTAATGGCAACGGACTCGCAGTATTGGATATGTGGATAATGGATATTCGTTTATAAAGCATAAACATCAATAACTGCAATAATAAACTTTACAAACATGATTTTTTTATTAGCGGTTAGATAAAAAGAAGTCGATTGTTATACTGGGACGGTGGCGGGTCCCGGGAGAGGACCCGACGCTGCGGCCGCTTCCAAATGCGGAGGGCTGTCGGTGCGCCTTCCGCGAAACGGCGCGCTCTCACCGCCGCTGACCGACTGCTCCAGTGCCGCCGCACTGCGCGCGCGCTCGGCCCGCCGCGCGCTCGTCCCGCCCGCCTTCACTCTTACCTACGCTCCAAGATCGTCATCGAGATCGTTCCAATCGTAACGATTCGTTTAATGCGCATTGACAGCTGTCGTTCTCGCCGAGACGTTCGCATCGCTCGATTAAAGTAGTGTCCTTTTTTCGCAAATATAACAGTGTTCGGTTCGAGTGCATCCCGAAGACTGAGCGGGAACCGGTGGTCCAAAGTTGCGTGGAACGATCGCAAAAAGCCCCGCGCGGCATTCCACCGCCCGCCGCCGGTGCTCCCCGGCGTTCCCGGCTGGCGTTGATTTTTGTCCTCGGACCTGTCTCGCGGCGCGCAGCCGGGCCCGACGCGTGCGGGCGAACCTCGTCGATAATACCGCGTGAGCACTATGCATCTAAACTAAACGCATACTATATAATACGTACGTAGGTGTGTCAGATAACGAGGCTCACCCTCGTTTTGATTCATTTCTGCAGAATCATCGCATCTAATGACACGGTGTTTACTGCTTTCTTAATACCGTTATTATCGCTTATTACAGGTCCGACGCGACGGGGTCTTCTTCGTTTGAATAACGAGACACGAGAATATGAACGCTCGTACAGAAAAAACTTGAACGTGTAAAGCAAATTGCAGCAATCGCGGGGAGTTTATTCTTAGTATTGCGATGCGGTCGATTGCATCCATATCGGTCACATATAATATTTGGGTCAGTGGATTATATATTTGTACATCACTAGTATAGATAAAACGTCCTTACGAGTGGGCGGTAAAAAATTAACAAGCGGTATACATTCGGTCAGTGAGCGGTTGCGGCGCGTGCAGGGCGTGCGGCGGGGCGTGCGGCGGGGCGTGCAGCGGAGCGGGCGGCGGAGCGTGCGGCGGCGATGCGCGCGGCATGCTGCTGCCGGACCAGCTGTACGAGCGCGCCGCGCCGCCGCCGCTGCACGCGCTGCTGCGCGCGCACCGCGTCCGCCCCGACTTCTTCTGCGCCTACCGCGCGCGCAAACATGCTCAAAATGTGACGCCGCATAGGTATGTCGTATACCACAATGTATCAATTCGTATACTTATTTATTTATTTATTATCTCATTTTTATTGAAATAAATATACTTCACATTTGTTTTTAAATAACTATTTATAAATTTGTAATAAAATAACTAATTTTGTACTTCAACAGAAGCGCAGTAGTAGCGGCGGCGGAGGGAGCGGCGGGGGGCCCGGCGGAGGGCTCGGCGCGGGCGGCGGGCGGCGCGCAGGGCGGGCGGCGCGCCCGGCGACGCGGCCGCGGCACACACCGACCGCGTGAGTAGCTTCTTGTTTGCCTAAAATATCGTGATTGAATCGAGATATGGTCTATAAAAAATATAATAATGTAAAAAAAATTGAGCTGTCGGTGACCGTTCCCGTAGGCACTTAATATAAACGGAAATTAATACATACTTGTAATAAAAATTAATATTATATCATCGTATATATTTGTAAAAAAGCTAGTTTGGAAGACTCAGGTAATAAGTAAAAATAAAAATATTTATAAAATTTAGAATATTTGTTTCTCTGTAGGTATGTTTGAAATCGAATCTACTGAATTGAATTAAAAGGATTTTCTAAACACGGGTTAAACCGCGGAACTCGACTAGTTATTGATGTAACGGTATTGTTCTCCAATTGCCTAAAATTGAGACGCCGCTTCATTCTCGTCGTTACTGACGGGATGGTCAGTGTGTTGCTTCTGATTTGTAATTACTACATAGTATATAAAATAATATAAAAATATTTTTTAAAACAAGCTTTTATTTTACTGCACTGAAAAGAAAAAAATATAATTTGTAGTAGTCAAACCCATCATTTTGTTGCATACTTCATTTTTCTTCTATCATTTATAAGCTTGTCGCACATTCGATTTTTTCAGAATTACCTAGCTCTTTGGTTTCCTGAACCATTCTCAAGATAAGCTTTTATATGATAGAAAACTGTACCATGCAACAAAATAATGGGTTTGACTACTATATAGTTTATTTTTTCTTTTCAGTGCATTGAATTATAAGCTTGTTTTAAAAAAATATTTTTTATTATTATTTTATTTCCTTATTTATAGTAGTTCTAGGACCTAATGCTCTTTTATTTCATACGTATATACAACCCACCCAGGGTTGTAGTACAATCTGTAATCTTCCATTTTTTGACGGCGGCACCCTAAGATTTGTTATTTTTCGTAGTGTATTGCATTCTATAAACTATCATTTGATACCCATATTGGGTAGGTTGTACAAGAATAGGTAATGTTCATTTTTCTATGATGGTGGTCATCTTGGATTTTTTCGTAGTGTATTCTGATCTATAAACTAAGCGCTTTCATTTGGATCCCGTATTAGGTCCGTAGTAAGAAAATATGACAGTCTTATTTTTTTCGTGGTTTTATGTGTTCTACAAATTAAGCTTTTTCGTTTGATACCCATATTGTGCATGTTGCACAAATTTATGTAATCCTCCATTTTTTTATGGCGGCCATCTTGAGTTAGTTTTTGTTTCGTAGCCTGTATGGCCATGTTTTGTACACATTTGGGATACCCATATATGGTAGGTTGCATTATAATATGTAATCCGCCATTTTACTGCGACGGGCATTTTGGATTAATAATAATATTGATTATGTATAATTGCACTGTATTTGTGGAGACCTCCCGCTACTCATCAAGAGATGGCGCTACTAGTATTCTGAAACACGCTATCGAAGTATTCTCAGAATCCTGCATGTATACAAGTGCCGAACAAAGACTGTCGGAGCATGGCCGCTCCCCAGGCATGATCACCTAGCCTGGCGGGAGATCTCCCTTTGCCAAATATTCAAGACTATATATGTATTCCAAATGTCAGCTCAATCAGACTCTTAGAAGTGGGTTAAATCCAGGTTGTAAGATATGACCTAAACATACACTTACACTTACATCGTAGGTACCCACAAACAATGTAAGTTAAATAAAAGCTAACATATAACAATAAAAACAAAGTCGCTTCCCACTGTCTGTCCCTATGTATGCTTAGATCTTGAAAGCTACGGATTTTAATGAAGTTTTTTTAATAGATAAAGTGATTCAACAGGAAGGTTTTTATGTATAATACATGCATAATATAGTGGTGGAATACTTATAATTTTAGATTTTTTACTTATAGGCACAGCGAAGTTCGCCGGGTCAGCTAGTTTGCAATAAAGGCAACAGATGACAGTTCTTATTTACCTGAGTATCGGCTCCATTGCTCTCCCAATAATTTACTATTATAGCTAAGACTACGCGTTTACGAACACATTACCTAACACATGGCCGACCTTGGTTAACACAAATTATAACTAATAGCTAGGGGAGCACGAGGAGGGAATCCTCCAGATTGCAGTGCAGACTGGGCCCATTGTCTTCACACGTACGTGATATATTGGATCAAAATAATGGTTACATTTTAATACGCTCGTAGAACTCTGTTTTCTATTTATCGGTAACTTGTTACTAATTATATTTTTGTAGTTATTAAAATGAAATCGTTGTTATTAAATTTTGTAACTGAGTCATATACAGTAAATTAAATAAAAGAAGCATAATATTATTTTAAAGCAGCGGTATGCTGGCCGCCTGCCCGTGGCGCGCCGGCCCGCCGCGGCGAGCGTCGAGTCAGCGTCCTTCACTCGTAATCACCTATTCATGACAGTGCCACGTTCGCCGGTAATCCTCAAATATCACTAAATGATTAAGGTGTAGGCGACAGTATTGCATATCGCTTCCTCATGAAAATCCCTTCGTATATATAAGTTTTGTAATATGAAACTAAACAAGATACGTGTGCGGTCGACGCCCCTATTTAGAGGCGAAACAATCAAGTCTGGTATAAATTAAACGTAAGTAAGTACAGTCAGAACTCCTTATTCGCTGGGGTTACCTTCCGTCCATGTTCCGCGAATACAGAAACTGTCAATGTGGGACGTAGATATTTTGTATAAAAGTGTCGTTCTTACTTGCTTTGAGTTATCGCAAAAGGTTTGAATTCAGATTTATTTGCCTTTTTAAAATAAGACTTCGTTTCATAGACGTATCAATTCATGTAAAGAAATCATATAACTCATTTGTCATCCGTAAACCGTACACACGTAAGATTCTCAAGTTAATGTTAAAGCCTTATTTTCAGTGCTTGTTGAAGTTTTCCTTCAATTAACCGGATTTAACATTTGAATTATAATTATATATTAACACGAAGCCAATTTTAGTTAAAAGTTACTGAGATTCAAGGAAATCTTAAATGTCACTCGATTAAAACAAAATATCTGACTTTTGCCGCTAAGTCGAGCTTTCTTCCTTCCGATTCTTTATCACTATCGGTTCACAATTGTCGAGACAGAATCTCAGATTGTTCTTGTTCGCCTATTGAGAGAACAAGTATTATTAAATACTTGGGTGTCATCATAGACCATACCCTTTCGTTCAAGCCACACATTGAAACGCTTGTCGGGAGATTACGTAAAGTGATTTATTTATTTAGAACACTACGACATATAGCTGACCGCCGTATTATAAAAATGGTTTACGATGCTCTATGCCAATCTCTCATAGATTACTGCATAGTGACTTGGGGTGGTTCGGCTAAAGCACATATGTTAGAGGTTGAGAGAGTCCAGCGTTCTATACTAAAAGTAGGGGCGGGTCTCCCTTACCACCACCCCACCGCTGATTTATATAAGCTATGGGATATATTATCAGTACGTCAAACATTCATTATGTCTACTGTGCTCAGGCAACATTCTCAGTTAATTTATGACCCAGAACTTGCAAAACATAAACGACGGAAAGGAACTGTAGCCCCCACCCAATCATTCCACAAGTCCCGTTCACGTAATTTCTTCTGTTTCCTTGGTCCTTTCCTCTACAAATTATTAAACAATAAACTAAATATTTACCCATGCAACTCTCATAACTGCAAGATAACTGTTGCCAATTACCTCAAAACCCTTACCTATCAAGAAACTGAAAATTTACTGCATCCGATAAAATAGTCCTTCCTTTTACTGCCTTAACTTCTGTGTCGCGCCTATACATTCCCTCTCACATTTACCTCCACACATATACACACCCACATACACTAACTCACACCCATACACACACACTCACTTATAATTTAATTTAAAAAAAGTTCTCTTCACGCTAATATTTATAAATCTTTTAGTATTACCTAAGTAACTTTAGTTTCTATGGTTAACAGTATTTATAAAATTTATTCTGAAATCTTTCCGCGGGAGGGCACTGGTGACCTGTAACTCAGGTTTCTACCTATTTCAGGCACCAGTCTCTCACAACGTAAGGTCGAAAGATATTTTTATGCCACTTTTGTTACATATCTATAGCTTAAGTCCTTATTGTGAGAGAAAATAAATACATGTTATTATTATTATTATTATATTATATTTATATGAGAATCAATTCATTTGCACCCAACTACGGCAGAAAGAGTGTAATTTTATTATTTTTAACAGTGTTACTTATATCGACTACATTCGAATAAAGAATAAAGCGAATAAAGAAATTATTTTGCCGTTATTATTAAATTAATTGATTATTTGTCAATAAAAATGTTGTTATAGTTTAGGATAGCAGTAACCCTGCATCATCAGAATCGAGGAGTTGAAGGTCAAATTTTCGTCAACTATATAAGCGTAGATATATAATACATATTTCAAGTTTCATAAGAATCGAATCGGCAGAAGTCGAGTTATCACAAATTATCTAAAAAACTCGGGGAGTGGTGGTGGTTTCCGCCCCATAACTCAAAGAGTTAAGCATCACAGCATACCCATGTCCAAGAAAAAAAGTTGCGTGATGAAATTTCCTATCAAATGAAAGAAAGAAAATCGAAATCGGTTCAGAAACATCCAAGTTACCCAAGATTTTAAGATACCGACATTTTCCAATTTTCCGGGAAAACTGCCGAAAGGTTTTCATTTTCCTCAATATGGGACTGCCTGTGAAACTAGTCGCATACAATGTCGTATGAATCGTGTCGGTAGGTAAACGATTTCAGGCCATTTCGCCCGAACATACAAAAAAAAAAAACATGCGTGCGTACAAAGTACACATGTCAGAAGTGAAACTTCTTTGGCGAACTAATTTATAAATCATGTTTATATTTATACAAATCTAAAACTTTAATTTTCCAAGATTAAGAGGAAGGGAAAAAGGCGTGATACGACGTTCGCTCTGTCTCACTTTTTCTCTCAATCTTTCTCACTCGCTTGCTCCCTACTCTCACTCCACGGTTAGTTGCTCATGCTACGTTCGCCCAGTCTTACTCTCTCTCAATCGGTCTCGATCACTCTCTCTCTCTTTTCCGACACTTCCGTTGCATACCGGCGTGACGTTTCATCTGTAAAAATTTTACCCTCATGCGCCTAAAGAAGTTTCACTTCAAAAAAATATACGTGACGAATAGATAACCTCTTTCCTTTGGGAAGTCGGTTAAAAATATGCATTTTTTTAAACAAGAAGAGACAGGAATACTGACCCCATGTATCTAGCATAGTACTTTCGTGTATTTATTATAGCACTATTGAACATATGCCACTGTAGCCTGTGTTTAATAACGGTATACCTATATACTCTTGATAATTGGTAATAGAATATACTTCGTATCCTGGATGGTAACCGGGATGGGAAATCCCTAATTCGAATGACGATACAACTGTCATGCCCCTAATTTTGTCCCCACATGCCCCTAATTTGGTCGAGTAGTATGTTTTATGCATTTCCTTCGGCAGTTTTTAAAAAAGGGATCCCAAGTTTTTGCTTTAAGTATTAATAACGTATAATAATAAATACAGGTACAGGCCCCTCTTTCCCACTGGGCACTTCTCCAGGGGCCATAATAGTGTTGCATAATAGTTCGCGTAAAAGAGCACTCTGAGGGGGATCGTCGTTGGAAGTATACAGATTCCAATGTGATGATGACCAAAAAACAAGGTCGTCAAGCAAACGAAACTGTTCCTTCCGAACTAGGTCGTTCGCGAACTATCTAAGCATAAAAAGCCTAAGTAACAGTCGATATCGCTTCATTACGGTACTAATCCTTGTGTCCAGGGCCACTTATAGGTTACAGACGGTCCTGCACAGGTGATACGTTTTACAGTTGGTAGAACCAGTGTAGTACGACCGGGGAACCGGGGTACCACCGCCACACATATTACTAGTGTAATGCATTTCTTGCGTTTCGATGGAAGGGTGTGCTAGCACACTTTCATATGAGGCGACCATCTTAGTCCTTGGGAGTAGCAACACATCTGTAATTGACTTCAGGTAGAACCCGTGTTCTAATTGATGTTGTTTACAAATTTCCATGGACGGCAGTGACCACTTACCATCAGGGGGACTCCATGCTAGTTTGTTACTTCATTCAGATAAAAAAAGATAACACTTTCTATTAGTTCGAAAATTCGGTTTAGGTTAGGGTCACTTTCGGCCAAAAAATTTAGTATCGGCCTTAGTTCCGGTTTCGGCCAAGAAACGGCCGTATCTTTCGGCCACGCCGAAGTTTGAGTGTTTGTAAATTATTGTGCGTTTTTCGGTTAATTAGTGCAACCTGCGCGCAGCCACATACTTATTTGCGTTTTTACGACCTAAATATGAAATTATAAGTTCTTCCACGTCCATATTGCTCCACCATACAATGGCTCCACATGACAAACGGCTGTCGATTGGCTGCTATAACTGACAGCACAAATATTTTGGCCGCAGCAGCCTAACGCAGCCAGACTACCTAATGCGCGCGTAATGTTAGTGTAACTGAATGTGTTTTTTTGAAAACATAACTCACAAAAGTAAGTCTTTACAACTACTTATTTATTTATTTTATATATTCAAGGCAAAAAATATTTGTTACATACATACTGTATTTATATTGTACAGGTAAATAAATGTTTTAAGCGTAAAGCAGTAGATTTCAGAATACAAGAGAAAATTTAAATGTGTTTGCGAAAGTTTCGGTTTCGGTTTCGGTCGAAACTGAGGACAAGGCCAGAGTTTGGTTTCGGTTTCGGCTAAAAACCAGTTTCGGTCGGACACTACTTTCTATCATGTTATATGATAGATAGATAGATGCTTAGGTATTCAAATGTCAGAAAAAATCATAATAGGTACATTTTTATAAAACTTGAGTTCATGACAATTATTGAACATCAATATTCAATCCACTAATTTCTTACTGAAATGACGGAAAATCGCTAAGGTTTTGTTTTTAATTCTCGTCTTTCTCTTAGAAGTCGATGGGAAATAGATTTCGCCTGGAGAGGAAAATATTGATATTGAACACTTGATACAATGTGGACGATTAAAATATGTTAAGATATATTCTGTAAATATATATAAAACTGCTGACGCGACCCTGACTGCACGCTGTGACGTTGAGCTTGCGCCATTTGCGACCAAATGAACCGTTCGTTTCTAGAACTGTCAATTAGTACTTCAGTTCGCGGAAAAGAGTATGCGCATTTGTCAACGAGCATATATTAACGCACATGACATGTCGATTTGCAAACTGTACGGTTTGTACAAGAAAACACACATGTTTTTATGAGTATAGGCAGTTCACGTCGATTCGGTTCAACAATTCATTAAAAAGTAGCTATTAGCTTAAAAAAATATGGTCACTACACCTATTATCCGTCCAATGCTATGGATAAGTACGTGAAGATCATTGCCTCTTTGGAAAGTACCTACATCAAATTGGTATGCAAGTTTCTTATCTCTTTCGTCCATTCTAGTGAATGTGCATTTAATTTAAATCCATACATTTTCGAAAAGGATTTTCTCTAATCTACTGCAAAAGCTCGGAGCAGATTATTTATCAGCTCGGAGCGGCATGCGCGCGCTCGCCGGCGCAGGCGCAGCGCCGATAGAAGCCACTCACGCCGTAAATCCGAAACGTCCACTCGTCCAGATTAACATATGCCTTAATTTCTAAAACATACGAATGTTTCTAAACTTCGCTGATGTAGAATACATCGCGTACAATTAGTATTTAACCTTATTAATTTGATAATAATATTGCAATGTGCACAATACAACAAGCATTTACTTGTAATAATGATAATAGTTTGAAAATAAAAAAATAAAATACAGTACACCTATCACTGTCTTATATGGAATTGCTCATAATAATCTTTAGGTGCGGCAATGATCCAATGAGCCAAGCTGTCAGGTGCATGCTTTCTGCTGACTTAAATACTATAATAAATAAAAAAGTTTTCAGATTTCGGAAGCCACAAAATCGATTTTTTGATAATAATAATATTTTGATATGTATTATTTCCACCATTATTCCACAGTTAATGCGTAGAGACATGCTTATGTAGCCGGTGTGTTTTCATAATACACACGAACATCCAAACCCAGCAAGGTAGCGGTACGAGACGTAACTGTTAACTAAATCCCTGTGGGAACGTCGAGTTATAACTATAAATAAGAGGACAGGTCCGCGCTGCGAGCACCAAGCGATACCACAAAACGATCAATACATAAGTTTTTCATGGCGGAGTCGCGCGCAGATAGGGCGCTCGGCGACGCGGAGAGTGTCGGATTTATGGGCTTTTCTTCGTGCGTCGACTCGTTTCACTTGTAACTATGTAATGTTTATATTGCAGATATCAGCTCCACGCTTTTAGGAACTGATAATTATTTTTAATACTAGTACGTTATTCTTCTACTTATGCAGCACGGGCTTCCCCTCAGTATAAGAACAGTTTAGGCCATTGCCACCATGTTGGGCAATTGCGGATTAGTACATTTTATATATTTTTGAAAAAATTGTCGAGAATTCTTAGCGTCTTATAAGATTCAATTTTAACTTATGTCCACCATGACATCAAGTGATAATAATTTTATAATGCACAAATGTCTTCTACCACAAAAAAATTGAATTGTAAGTGTTAGACTCAACTCCCATTCAGTGTGAGAGCCTTAAATTTATACCATTATGAGCATTTAGGTACACTGAATACCTACTGAATTTACTTTAAAACGCGTTGAAGTCTTTTACTCCTGAGAAATCGCGACTCGAAAATAAAAATACAATAAATCTTCAATCAACCTGTTACTTCGAAATACTTATCAGTTTGTAATTTTATCTATACATCTACAACAAACTATACAACAGTATAATAAAAACAAGTGTATGTAATAATTTTTAATGTATCTCACGTCCATTCAGAAAACATTTTTTCTAATTACGACTCGGCCGTTGATTGGTGACATTCAGTTTCTGTCGATATTTTTAAGCGCATTAAAATTCTGCGCGTCGAGATAACGCAGGGCGGACGGCACGCAACGCGCCGCGCGCCGCGCCGCCGCGCCGCCGAGCACGCTAGCACCGGGAGTGCGGGCTACTCATTACTCTATTGGCAACTGTTACTTATTGCACTATTATTCATTGAAATGATCAGATCAACAGCACATTTTCTCATTAATTATTATCTGGTAAGATAGTATTTTTTAAGTATCCCTATCAGGGAGAGTAGTACCTAATGTGCAAATCTGTTAGATCTGTTCTCATGCTCAAACCATAGTGCTTGAGAACTAACTGATTTTGTTTAGTTCCATCAGCGGACATTCGCCAGGTACCCCATCCAAAGCTTACAGTTGCACTCGTAATTTGCCCGATTGATTGATATCTCCTACTAATTACAGAAGTACATTTTATGAATGACCATTTATCTTTGCTCAATGTTCCCAGTCACTTACTTTTTTATTGAACTACTTTCCACAATATGAGTTTCATGTCTGTG
Organism: Spicauda simplicius; assembly: GCA_949699795.1. Taxonomy (NCBI): domain Eukaryota; kingdom Metazoa; phylum Arthropoda; class Insecta; order Lepidoptera; family Hesperiidae; genus Spicauda; species Spicauda simplicius. Next base: position 20,123,417 of record OX453072.1, on the reverse strand, counting down.
GTCAAACTTGTCAAGTCACTTCGTTGTATAATGAAAAGTACGATTATTTGTTAATGAACTGTAACATATAGCATAGTGTATCACATAGACTGGTATTTTAACCATGAAATGAATGAGATTGGTGATTTTACGTATTTAGGTGTTACACTAGTTAGGGGCAATTTGGATCACGTGGATGGCGTGATAGGCGCACATTACCGCGGAGACGCGTTACACCGCGCGGCGGTCGCTTGAGCTTTTACATTGACTTATTAATTTTTTATAAGTTGCGAAGACGGTGCGGCGTAAAAGGCTCGGTGTACAAGTAGTTATAGGCACGTGCAGTGTGACATCGTGTAAATGTTAAATAGTGTTTCAATTGATGTTCTCCTCCATTCGCATTGTTTGCTCATTTGTAATGAATAGTGAAGCAATAAGAGTGTATATCAATAAAGTTTTAGAATCAATGTTACGACAAATTCTGGCAGTCGGAGAGTGGAATTAGTAAAGTCGGCAAAGTATTACAGTCCTATAAAGCATTGGCAGAGTGGGTGGCTGCACGGGCCCGTGATGTGTGCTGCAGTGGGTTTGTAATTTTATCTATACATCTACATAAACTATACAAGAGTATTATAAAAACAAGTGTATGTACAATAGTAATTCACCGTAAGTATCCGAATGAGGGTCGCTGGTGTCACCAATAACGTGGTCTGAGATGGCTCGTAGATCCGTTACTTCTTTCGTAAATTATTTACCGGATCCTGGCGAAAGCTACGACGTAGATCACGCCGATGACAAATTTAATAATATTCCTAACTTAATTATTCGTTTTAGTGGGAGAATAGTTACTTTTTGGGACATGCACTTTTTAGGAGTAAAAGTCAGTAACAAACTGCAATTAGAGACAAAAAAATTTCATTTTCATGAACAAACGCTTACTTCACTCGAATAGAAAAATAAAACATTGATAAAAAGGTGTCTTTCGAAGACTTTCCGGCATCTTATTGGCAGAATTTTTTGTGTCCGCACTCCGGGGGCCAGCGGCGGCTTTTAAGTTTATACGTTTGTTGGAACTTGTTTTAATTTAAATAAGTACTTTTTAAATCTTGCATAGAAACCATATGAGAACAATCAGAGAAAAAATATTTATTATGCAATTTTCTATTTCTATTTCTATTCAATGAAAAAATAAGAACTTTAACTCTTTCACCTATGCAAACTGTTGAACATACGGATAACTTTAGTTATATATTACGTATATGTACCTACATATATAAATATCTAAGGATATGGACATGTTATTACTACATTTAATGTGCCATAGATGGACTTAAAAGTTACCTAAGTTTGTTAACTTAAACCTGACGTATATATTTATTGGACTTACAATTTAACATACGTCAAAACGTGTAGCAGATTTTATCTTTATTTGTTACATACAAGCAACTCTAAGATCAATTTTATAAATGTTTCGTATTACTTACATGACAAATAACGTAACGGAAATAACAACGTCATACATATTGCATGACAGCCGTGTCTTGAACATTTATCTCCGGTGCGGAGCGTGCGGCGCGACGCGCGGCGTGCGGGGCACCGGCTGCCGCGGACCAGGTCTGGACAACCTTCTTAAAGTTGCGGGCGCAATATAATCTTAACGATGTCAGAATCGGAGAATGGCGAAAATAAAGTATCTATTCTCCGTCTAAAACGTGTCGCAGTGAAGTTAAATTTTATGGCGAAAAACACAGGTCTCCAATATTATCAAAATTTTCTTGAAATTCTACCGTCCCCATAAACCATAATACCAGGAATAGCAGGGTGGTGGAGTGCCGTGAAGTGCAGCGGCGCTGATCGATGCGGACGTCATTATAACTGATCCACGAACCCGGAATATCTTGTCGGTTGAATCACACCGGGAATGCCTTAGGATTTCGCACTGCTTGCTTTATGTGTATATAGCGACGTTATCGTGGCTGTATTTAAATAATTATTGAAGTGAAACTTCTTTAGGCGCATGAGGGTAAAATTTTTACAGATGAAACGTCACGCCGGTATGCAACGGAAGTGTCGGAAAAGAGAGAGAGAGAGTGATCGAGACCGATTGAGAGAGAGTAAGACAGGGCGAACGTAGCATGAGCAACTAGCCGTGGAGTGAGAGTAGGGAGCAAGCGAGTGAGAAAGATTGAGAGAAAAAGTGAGACAGAGCGAACGTCGTATCACGCCTTTTTCCCTTCCTCTTAATCTTGGAAATTTAAAGTTTTACATTTGTATAAATATAAACAAGATTTATAAATTAGTTCGCCAAAGAAGTTTCACTTCTGACATGTGTACTTTGTACGCACGCATGTTTTTTTTTTGTTGTATTTTAATAATTTTATTTTGACAATCAATGTATCTATTATTTGAATTTTACTATATTATCTGAACATGCTGAGATTACCTTATAATCATAAGTACAGTTAGAAATAAAATTGTTAAAGCAATTCGCTTTACAACGACATAACTTTGCTGCTATTACTTGTGTTGGTAATTTAATAAATAAATAAATAATTACATATACCTGTATTAAACATACATTTTCACATTACATTTTCACTGAGATACAGCATTCTGAAATATCTCTAAAAAGTATACGGAAATATTTCTTGACCCTTTAATTTTTCAGTAATAAATACTATAATACCGATATAATACTGATTTCTATGTCACAAAATGTAAAAATAACCTCAATAAAAATGTTGGTTTACTATATAGACCGGAATCTGGCGGCCATAAAATATGATTACACTTAAATCATTATCAATAGTAACAAGTACCACCGGGAAGATTCCACATTTTTGTCGGCCCACACTGGCCGTCCCTGACACCGGCCAATAAAGAAACGGCATCGCGATTAGGCATCATTCACGATAATTCATTTAAGTATAATTGGAGGCGATAATCCGGAGATCGTTGCAGTTAGCATTATCTCCAAGCCGAGGCAGGTTTCATGCTAACAGTAATTCAATAATATCTGTACTTCCCTTATAAAATCTTTACAGGCACTATTACATTTTTACCCAACTGCTACACCATTACTTCTGCAGATAACATTTTTTTATATTATTATAGATTGCCTTGATAAAAGTAAGCAATTAAAGTGAGGAGTATTGCATTAAACTACATGATCAGTAAACTATATGAACTGATGATATTATACAATATAGTATAACAGTACTCGAAAATACTATTTATTCACTTAACTTTAACATCCTTGTGGCTGACCGTCACCAAGGTCTTTTTCTCTTTTAGGCGTTTAGGTAGGCACATAATTAACTGGTAGGTGGTAGGTGTACATTTCTGTGGCATGCGCTACGGTCTAAACGGCGTGACTGCTTGAAACATATCATACACCATCGGAATCCAATCAGTTATCAGTGTTATGTGTTATGTAGAGACGTTCTTACATGTTTTTATTTAGTTTCTAGCTAGCTTTTATTCAGCTTTTACCTTTTATTTATAAAAAAAATCTATATTATGGTATTTTTCTTTTAAGGTTTAAATTGTAGTTTAAAATTTTTATTTCTTTGTTTTATTAGTAGTTAATGTAGTGGTGGGGAGAGGAGACGATCTGTGTTCCTTTTTCCTAGACTTGGTCGCCACTCGAGGACTTTCCTTCACCATTGGATATTAGTCCTACGAGCGATGTGGCCGGCCCATTGCCACTTCAGCTTGCTAATTTTGAGAGCTATATCGGTAAGCTTTGTTCGTCTACGGATTTCTTCGTTATGAATCATGACTCGTAGCAAAATTCCGAGCAATATACCCTCTCCATAGCACTGGGCCTCCGAATAAGGCCTACAGTGAAGGACCACGTTTCGGTGCCGTAGGTCTGGCTGGCAACACACGTTGCTCGAATAATTTCGACTTCAGACACTGAGGAATTGTGGACGAGAAGATACTACGTAATTTCACGAACGCAGCCCAGCCGCATTGGATTCTTCGACTGTACAAAACTGTATATTACTTATAATGGCTATAAAAATGCGTTAAATTTCATAAATCATTATAAAAACATAAAATTTGGCTTCCTAAACCAGTGGCGTAGTGTGCTGTCATGTCATGTCAGTTAGATTTTTTGTCAGCGAAAAAAAAACACAGTTGCGAACCCTAGTTTTCACATCTCTCTGCTAATTGACGACCGAAAAAAAGGTCGTCAATACTAAATATTTTGCCGCCCCCCAAAACGTGCCGCCCGAGGGGTACCGCATCCCCACTCTCCCACGCTACGTACGCCATTGGGTTTGCTTGTTTACTTGTAACTATATATTTAATAAATATCTAGGCAAGTTTTCGAATAACGCGTTCATGAATAACTTCATCTAAAATTGATTTATTCTTCCTATTTGAATAAAACTTTTAAAGAAGGGCCTGTTGTACAGCGCAACCCAGTGGCCATTCGAAGAAGTTCTAACGCGAACACTTCACAGACTCACAATTTTATGCGGTGAATGAAAAAGCTGCCTTCCCTCGCTAGCTACGTATTCATTATAATTTACGATAGATGGCAGCACGCCGTAACTATTGCACAACAGCTGAACTAATTGTATGTAATTAATATTTGTGTAAAGAAATACACAAAGATAAAAGTGCACTATTGTAATTTATGTCTCTTTAGTATTCATCCCACCCGTATCTTGTTTTAATTCATATCCATTCTGGCAGAGTTCATGCAGGGTGAGATTTTTTTAATTAACTGTCTATTAAATATATATTAAAAACCGGAATAATAAGCCCAATATCACTTCAGTTTCTGCAACTTAAGTCATGTCATACATCTTGATACGCTTAATACGATTTTTCCGCTTCACGTCGTCTGGTCAGTTGCTAGACTGACCTCCGCCTGACGTGTTCTCTTGCGATTACAAATAATAATTTTCCAAGTTCGAATCAAATTTTTTATTCAATTATATATTGTATTTATATTTTATTCATATTATATATTGCATTTATGTATTATTTATATTTTTAGGATTTCTTTTATAGTAGCAATTGTAGTATATGTATTTCAAAAAATAAAGTATCTGCTAATGAGGTTCAACACATAGAGAGAAAAAATCAAAAGTACCGTAAAAATTCTATTATAAGGATATAAGACGTAGGCTAGTGTGGTGCAGGAGTGCGCACGTTTGTGTTTGGTTGCTGCAGAATAAGAAATAAAGATGCTATGTATGATATTAAGCGTTTTTGATTGCACCTGTTATTAAAATAACAAAATCAGTCATAAAAATGAACTTTTTGGTATTTATTTAGTTAATTACTAAACAGGGAAAAAGTAGTGCCCAAAAAGCGTACTCTTCAAGTAGTAGCGCGTTACTACAAGTACAAAGCAAACAAGTTGCAAACGTCTCATTTGTTGTGACCAAGATCTCTACCAGTCCGTGCACTTTTCGTGCCACCAGTTTTCACAGTACACTCTATCTAGCCTTGCAATGGGTTCCTTATAGATTTTTAAATAACCTGTACCTTTATTCAGAGTTTTTTCTGGATTGACATATTAGTCGTCCGGTAAAACTGCTGGCTAAAAAGTCAACTTCAGAAAACAATCCATCATAAAAAGGCCAAATACCTGTCACTTTGTACCCTTCCGTAGCATTTGCGACGGTTTGGTAGAGTGCGCGCGTACCTACTCTTATACAATGCAGCTCGGCATACTCTTGTACAATCCTGACTCAATAATTTTGTAACATCACTATTGCCATCTATTGAAAATATATTAAAAACTATTCGGCTAGTAGGTATTTCGATAATCTCATCTCAATAATTAGTTTAAATTAAAACCAAAATATTTCTTAGCTTTTTGTTTTCTTTTTCATGAAAAAAAGATGTAATGTTATATCGCAGGTCTTAATTAAATATTCAAAAAATACACCGAATTTTTATCTAGAGGTCCGAATTTCGAGCGTTTTTTTTTTTGCAATTAATATAAGAGAAGCGGTTAATATTTTTAAAAACTTTTCTTACACAAGTAATTTTCAACCATAAGCCAACAACTTTCTAAGAAAAGTAACTTTCATCAAAATCTGTAATAAATTCCAATGTCTTCTCTCTTAAAAATAATATGATACAAACGACAATATTAGATAAAACGACAATAGAAAAATAAGTTAATTTTGCTTATAAAATCACTTTACAATAGGAAAAACGAAAATGTGCGTAGTGTCCTTAATAATTTGCGCACCCATAATGGTATAATAGGTTGAAAATATTTTGTGAATCTCAAGTTACATTGTACCTGGTATGCCTCTTAACTGCTAAAATTATGAAAATTGCCATTTAGTAACTCTAACATAACCTATGAAAATACGGATATGATAGTTCAATAAATGGTTTAATATGTGAAATGTTTTAACGGATCTATGGGACTGCTATCTACGTAAGCTACCGATTTTTTTCAACAACTGCTTCAATTTGTTGTGGTAGGTATGGTTTTATATAGTAAGAATAGTAAGAAAAATACTTGTATCAACTGCTTTTAAATTTTAATTTAAAGCCGCTACACCGCATTATATTAATGTAATTTTCTTTTAATTATATATGAAATTAAGTGCGTAATACAAATTAATTGTAACTTACATTGTATTGTTCACTATAATAAATAACATCGCGAAGACAAAGAAAGAAGAGAAAGATTATTTATTAAATGAAAGTTCTGAAAGTCACATGAAGTAGAGATGTCAACGGAAATTTGGCAACTAAGTATTCGGTATTCGGCTATTCGGCCACCTTTCTTCGCTAGTCGGTATTCGGACGAAAAGTGCATACCATTCAGTCGAATACCGACTACCAATCAAAAAAAGGGCTGAAAATTATTCACAAAGTAGTTTTCTTTCATTGGTGTTTGTTGAAGTAGTAATTTCAGCGATGCCAGTTTAAGCTCGTAAGTGATAAGTTGTGACTTGTTATCAGCAGAAAATACGAAGTGTTGCTGGGTATTCTTCTCTTTGGCCACAAGACTCACCAGTGTACCAATTCGCACTTGTCAGTGTGATGTACCTACAATGGCCTTTTTTTTTGTTCTCGAGGGGAAAACCTTCAAAAGGTACCCGACCCCGTGGGAGCGACGCAGGGTTATGTGGGATTTTTACCGCACTAAAACCCACCCGGTGGCCGTCCTCGGCGCTGAAAAGGAGGACTCCGGGATTTCGAAACAACTTCAACCGGAATCCTCCGAGCGCGTTTCCCCATCGGGCTCTTCCCAGATGGGTGGATAGGCCCACCGCTCCGTCTAGTCTTTACGACGGTATGCGCCCACACATACCGCCGTTCTTCCCGGGATTGCCGGACCGAACGGTTCGAGCTCCCACTCTAGCCGTCTGCAACCCCGGAAGCCCCTTTTAGTCGCCTGTCGACCTCGGGAGTAGCAACCCATATGTGATTGACTTCAGATGGAACCCATGTTCTGTATGTAGTGGATTACAGATGTCCATGGGCGGCAGTGGCCACTTACCATCAGGTGGACTGCATGCTCGTTCGCTACTTAAGTCAGATAAAAAAAGTACATTCCAAGATATTTCACTTCATCAGACTGTGGTATTTCGACAGCATTTATTGTTACTGCGCACAAATCTGTCGCCGAGTGGTAAATGTGACCTGTACCGATTATGCCCCATTAACTCTAATTCGCCAGTCTATTAGCCCGTCAAATATTTTGTTTAACCTTTTCCTAAGTTTTAAAGAAGCTTCATCTGGTGTATTAGCAAGTCTGCAGTATAAAGGAGATATAATGTTGGTCCCAATACGCTACCCTATGTTATTCCAGCTTTAATTTTTTTGAACTCTGTTGTTGTTTCTCCTTGACTAACAAAGAAATTTATTTATAAAAGATTTAAACCCGGCACTTCGCTCCCGATCGAGGAAGAATTTTCAACCATTAGGCTATCACTATAGGAATATATATATATCTATATTTCATCCATAAATGTTTATTAAGTTTTTTATGGAATATCCTTACATAATAAATATGGAAAAATATATTTGTTGTAATTTTTTTTGTTGTACTCTGTGCACGCGAATACTACTACTATTATTACTACTTGATAGTTTATTAGAAAATTACTAAACGATCTTCCCATATCGCGTATCTCTTTAAAAAACAAGCATTTGCACTATGCAAAATTTAATTTTGGCTTTCTGCTCATAAATATAGAAACACCGATCTAAAAGATTTTGAAAAGGTATGCCTTGCAACCATCTTGCGAGGGTAGAATAAGGAATGAAATTTATTTTTAAAAATCCTATGATGATTTTTAACTACAACTTAGTAAGTTCGTCCTGGGAAGTACGCCACACCTATTTCTAGTGTGAAATAATTTCTTGCGTTTTGATGGAAGGGTGTGGTTGTCGACGGCCACAAACGCCGCCACTAGAAGCGTTCACTTCGGGAGTAGCAACTCACCTGTGATTGACTTCAGATAGAACCCGTGTTTTATGTATATGAAGCTGCTTGCCATGGCAGCAGTGACCGCTTATCATCAAGTGGACTGAATGCTCGTTTTCTACTTCAATCAGATAAAAAAGTTAAAAGGTATTTTTTTACTCTCTACTTTTTAAAGGCTCTACCTCTTATCTCGACGAAATTGATGCACTTCCTTGATGTAACGCAGAGTAGCTCTAAGAAATGTTCTTTAGAAACTTATCTAGAACTGGTTATCATAAAAATTGAAATTTTGATAATAAGTAAGTAATTTAAGTAAGTAATGTTAATAGATTTAGGAATATTCGGCCGTATTAAGGTAAAAGAGTAATTTGCGCGCACGAAAACGCGGGTCTCGATCAGTATTTGAATAAAATTGTTTATCGATCTGAATTGCTGTTGCAAAATTACTATTTAGTTTTCGTTTCTCGGAGTTGTCGGTTTGTTGTGAGTCACTCCGAGCGCTCTCACATTTTCCTTATAGTTAACCTCATGAGAGATTCGGCTGTGGTGATACCGCTGCCACATCTACTCTTTTTCACTTTATATGTAGTACCTAGTAGGCATTTGCGCAGCAGTAGTCTAGCTTATGGCACTAATTCATCAGATGATATGTCTACGTTTACATTTTATTGGAGTGAGCACAACAAATGGTGGAGCGCACCTTTACAAAGTTTTGTACAAATGTCTTTGTATCAAATAAATGTTGAAATAATTGAGGGTTTGAACCAAAGCTTTCAATTAAATAATATTTATATAAAAAATATGAGATAATTTGTGCTTTCGAGAAACTGGTTTAAGTATCTGTTGCCGGCCTCATCGAAATATTAGGCGTAACGTGCCGCGATCGGGCGCGACGCGATAGCTTGTAACGGTTCCGGCGAATCAGCGTCATCGCCTAGCTCTGGCTGGCACCCCGCAACCGAGGTGCGACCGCCGGTACCAGAAGAAACTTACGGCCGACGACAGGATTGCTTGTTGAACTGAACACAGCTCTGAGATTCTGCCGAAAGTCTGGGGGGTTGATTCGTGGCCAGCGAGATTGGCCCGGATGGTGCGCGCATAGCTTTCGGCGCGAGAGCTTACAAATAAATAAACCAGTTCCCCCTTCCCCCCGCGCGGTGCTGCACAGCCTCCGCCTCACCTGACGCAACTGCGTATATTATCCGCTTTAAATGCATGAAATGAACCTTTGGCGTCGGCGCTTAAAAGCTCGTCGCATATCTCCCACAAATATATGGGAAACAATAGTGAGAATGGGGATCGCAGGCGGATGATGGATTCTGTTGAATTAGGTGTTCCTAAATGCTCGCAGTCTAACGCCCACATTCCTCCGGAGGAATTCGGTCACTTAACGTTCCCAGATTTCAACGGAACCTTTATGATTACGAATAATGTTTAAATCGCACATATTACATGGCAAATTGGTTCGGGGTTGATATCCAATCATGGTTTGTTTAATACACAATTAGGTGTGAGTGGAAGGTTGGTAGGGCAGCGCGGGGGCGAGGGGCGGCGGGGCGACGGGCGTCGGTGCGCGGGCGCGGCAGTTCGCGGGGAGACGCACGCGAGAGTGGTCGCCGCTACCGGCTAACAGCGGTGCGGCCGCGGAGTGTGATGCGAGCGCGCCGCCCGCCATGGCCACGCTCGGCCTCTCCAAGGTGTTCATTCTGGACAAGTACTTCACTGAGCTGCAGAAGTTCTGGGAGACGGAGAAGAAACTGCAAGGTGAGCGAGCGGCGCCCCCCCGCGCGCCGCCCCGCGCCCCGCTCGCCCGCGGCGCTGCGCGGACGCTGAGGACGAGATTGTGATGATTTTATTACTTTTTATGTTGTGCCCGATTGTCGAAAGCTCTACATTTTTCACCTGTAAACACCGTTCGGTGCTTTCGTGGGATCTAATTCGATCCGGCTCGAAGGACTATGCATTCGATATACGATTGGATTTCATATAATTTAAAAGCTTTTTAAGTCATATAACGAATCGTATTGGTGAGTCACGAAGATAATCCTTTATATTTTAAATATTTGATGAAATTTTAGTGTTCATATCATTATAGTCGTTGCCGTATATGGTTTTATCTCTGTGTAGGTAATGTTTTAAACAGAACACAGTGTATAAAAAATACAATATACTTAATAAGTCATTATTGTTTATCTTGAAGTTATCGAAGCTTATTACTTGCTGGACGTTTCTGAAATATCTTATTATATATGGACCATTCACCGATCATATAATTAATATAATTGGAATTTCTATAAGATATACTTGCTTATGTTCTTACTTGTATTATACGGAGTTTAAACTGCCCGTTGTTACCGCCGCCGTTTCAAGGGTTATCCGAGTATGTTTCATGTGAGTCAGTGATATTATGCATATTGTAGTTAAGCATAAGTGCATATTAGGCTCCGGTGGTCTGCAGCTAACGGCGAGTTGCAAGCATAGATAGAGTGCGGGGCAAGGGGGCTGCGGGGGGAGGGGGGAGGGAGCACAGGTATCGCGGCAAATTCGGCCCTTGCGCGCCGCGGCCTTCGCTCGGCTCTGGCATCTTAACTACCTAACATCGACCTAAACAAAATACAATTTGTAGACGACGTAGCATTAAATATTTCCAAATTCAAAGCTTTTATTTATTATCACTCACTCTCATAAAATTTATAATAAATACTTTGAACTCGTCGATTATCCTGTAAAGATAATTCGCACTTCTCTTAAATATCTGCTACATATTTTACTGTCAGCCAGCGTTTATGTCTAGGTCGTTACCTTCGTAATCTATTCTAAATCCCAATATAACAACAGCTAGCCCAATTGATAATATACTTATTTGATTAAACATTTTATTATGATATATTACTTAAAGTAAATAACTTACAGTTATTTACCCCTTACAAATTTAGGCGAATCGTTATTATATATCTCTAATTTCACATCTCTGTACCTTGTTTGTGTACACTATACACATAACAGCCTGCGAGCGTGCGCCTGCACCGGTGTGTGTGTAGGTGTGGTGGGTGCGCGTGCGGCCGCAATTACACGGGCGCGCGGCGCACGCGCAGTTTTTGCAGCATTGCTTCGCGCGCTATCTAAATGATTATGTAAGGCAGAGCAAATTCTGTAATCTTAAGTTACTCGTTCCCTGGAAATAACATACTTAACACTGTAAAATTGATAGCTACCAAAAAGGATTATTCATAATTGTCATATGTCACAGTAATAACCTCATTTTAAACTTACTTTCCAAAGAAAAAATTTCTACTTGTTGCTTTAGTTTTTTATATATCTTTAAAGTATTCCATTTCAAACAATGCGTCAATCTTTACTTTCCCACATATTTTGCCAAAAAAAGCAATTCCTCGGTGAATATAATTATCTATTTGCAGTAGGTATTCAATATAATTCCTAGTTTGTTAGTTAAATTTTCTACATCATTTAGTGTTTTATTGCAAAATACTAAGGAGCATCTTTATTCGTATTTATGAGCCCCTATGTATGACGACGAATAAAATATAAATAAAGCATTGAATTTCAATAGTGTAACTATCTACATGGATTACATTCAACTGTGTTGTACTCCCATGCAAAAGACATCAACGCGCGGTGAACATTTTAAATTGTGGGCCAACGTCTCTCTCTCCCACAAAACAATTAAGTACAAGTTACATTTTCTTGTTATTTTTTATCTTTTGATACACTATATTTATACACACGATCTTTATAACTTCTGTAGTGAATTTTAATTAGTTACGTTAAATAATGCTATAGTTCTATTACTTTTGCATCCGCCTGATAATAAATGTTGCTATAATTTCCACACTATTTACGCGAACAAATGCAATATTTAAAATATTATAATAAATACTCTACATCTTTTAATTAAATTTGATATAGATTTCGTTATTTGTTATTTATGATGTTGTGATGTTTATATTTTAAGACAAGTCCAATTGTGTCGTTCGTCTACACTTGTGCATTGTGTATGTCATGTGAGGGGTTAACATTCTTTGTCAAATGATTATAACCGGGCCCGATGGCATCGTAAGTTGTATTTGCCGTTGCATTATCCACTCTAAAGAAAAGTTTATAAAAGTGTAAATAGATCGTAGGAAGCACAAGTTGAACAATGGCGGAGGCAGGCTTGCAGCGGCCGCGGCGACGAGATCGCAATCGTTCCTCGAATACGCGCTTACGTTAATCTGTGCTTCTCTAGACTCTGAATAGCTAACAGTTTCACTGTTTCCTGGTAATGAGATATGGATTAACAACCATCATAGGGAATATTAACATGCTGAGTGACGACTATTGATCGGCTGAATTTAAAAACTCACTCTGGTGAAACTCAGCCATTGAAATCCAATAAAACGAGTCGCCTAAATTTTCAACAAGACTTGACTCAAAAGATGAATTAGAAGTTGAGTTCTTTAAGTCTTAAGACTCGCGTCCGACTCGTGTCAGCTCGTCCACTTCGTCTAAATTCGGCCAAGAAGTGTAGTTTTGTTATAAAGGAAACAAATATACGTGTAGCATTTTTTGTTACTACGTACATACATAGTTTAGAGGTCTATTCTTAAAAACTTTTCTTAATTCGGTAAATTTTATAACCAGTAATATGGTCTATCACTAAATGTCTTTCATCACTGTATTCGCCCGTTTGCTAAATTAAATATTAGACGTATAACATAGCAAAGGTGAACATAAACACTTTTCCATTAATAATTACCAGTCGTGCCTTGAATTTTGGTTAAGGTGTTTTTCAACATCACTTTTTCAGCTAATACACTCCTACAAAACACTAATGAAATATATTTTATAAAATCCATTTATTATTGTTAGGTACTGAACACGGTAACATTTCTAGTTTTGTTAAAAAAATCTCCCTGACTGCAGCGCCTTGCAATATAGATTTAGTTTTACGTCATATTTGTTTTTCTATCTTCAGTTAATTATTTTCCACTTGTGTCAAATTAACGAATGCGACTGTTTTTTTTTATCTACATACAAATTATAGTGCTATGTTTCCCAGCTTTAGTTTGTTTAAAAAAAAGATCGTATTTTCTGAATTTTTTTCTAAAAAAAATATATATTTAGATAATGTTGAAATTATTACATTTAATCTGATACGTACACAGATATAAGATATGAATAAAAATGAGCTTTTACATAGGCATATGATGGGCATTTTAAAACGACAAAGAGCACTACCGCCTCGAAGTAGTTTTTTTAACATGTTAGCATGCAGCCCATCTGATGGTAAGCGGTCACTGCCGCTCATGGACATCTGTGAGAGTGAATGAATTCTCTATGACGTTATAGAGAATTCTATCTGAAGCCAATCGCTACTCCGGGGACTGAGATGCTCGCCTGATATTAGAGTGAGCCGGTAACTTTCCAACGCAAAAACTGCTTTAGGCTAGAAATAAGTGTGGCGGTGGTACAAACAAAATGACAATTTGATAATGTAAAGCGCCGGTGTAGTTTATGTTCAGAGAATTAGGTGCGGCTACTAAATATTATTCGTATTTAGGGCATTATTTAACATGGGACATTAAATACTGTTAGTCTCCATATACTAAAACTCTTCGGGTCACACACAAAAGACACGTCGTTAAGTTATTTATTTCAAGGATGTATAGAGACACTCAGAAAACCTTTAATGATAACATTATTACTAAAATCCTATCAGGGTGTTTTTATCGTTTCGGTTCCTCTCTCAAGTCATCGGCATTCTTGTCCTTATAGCGCATTACTCGAAGGTATGCCTCCGCCTATCTAGTGTAGCGCGAGGTGTCGATCGGTTAATGAGAAAATTCCTCGGCAAGTAGTTCCCGCGAGCGCCGGGCACGTGGCGGCGACGCGTGCGGTGTTTTTACGCGAGTGCGGGCGCGCGGTGTCATTAGACACGCGACACTCGCGGCGACCGCGATGTCCGCCGACACCGACACTGCACGACCGAGATGCACTGTACAAAGTACAAACGACCTGGACTATACAGAGATTGTGTAGTTTTTAAGTTTGACAAATTGAGCAAATAATTACAATTAAGATAATCGAATACTTTATTGAGTATTATAAAGGAATACGAGTGGAAACGTTCCACATTATTTATGACGCTGCAAATAGGGCTCCGCGAGTTCATTACGGCACAGACGCGCCGCTGCAAAAACCGGTGTATCGTCTAAAATATTTTGTTTGTAGTATTACCATTAAAAAATAATAATAATAAATTGTGGTGTAATCTAGATACTTAAAAAATCCACAGAAGAAAAAAAAATGATTTTCATAAATTTACACCAGTGTTAATTGACATGTTTTTTTTCCTAATGTCTGTTTTTATAAATTCCGACATAACAGTTTTAATGACAGATATGTACTTAATAAATTTACGAAGAAAAAAAACAACTTAATTATCTATAGGTATATACGGTTATAGTTGATGTATAGAAGGATTGCGCAATACTAATGTTGTTTCGAATAATGCATAAAACATACATAAAATCAACTAAAAACACATTACACTCACTACCTTGCATTTCACACAAACACATACATAATGAAACATATAACGTCAAATAAGTCAGATGTCTTTGTAAAAATCTTTGTCAAAGTATTTGGTATTTACATTAAAAAAGAAAGTATAACAACAAGTCATACAGGTCAACAGGTCATATACTCAGTTACCGCATAATTTGAGATGTTATAGGCATTATCTTATACATTAGTGTTCCGTGAGAAGGTACAAATACCCTACAGTGCCAGATTAAGCCAGCGCGGGGCCTGTAGCAAATTCTGACAGGAGGCCCATAGTTTACCTCAAGTAAGGATACCTATTCATAAAACAAAACAACAAGTAAACAAGTAAACTTTTCTAGATTTAAAAATTTAGAGATGACGATTTCTATATCTATTTCTTTCAGTTTAAGATTTAAAATAAATAATAGGTGTTGGGCCGCGGGACCCCTCTAGTCTCGCGGCATTTGTTACTTTAAATTGTGCCTCAAATTATCATTATCACGTTATTTGTCAGCATCGAAAAATGATTGACCTGTCCTTTAAATTACGGATTATTATGCGTCTCTATCACACACGCAAAACGGTGCAATTTGTCTGAGCTCGATGGCAATACGGAATTTGTGTGGTGGTAATACAAATAGAAAACAAATAGAAGGCTTCCGGCCTACGGTAACAGGATAATCCGCAAGAAACTTAGTATTTAGATTTATGGTTTGATATTATTGAACATATATTTCACCTTTATTGGAAAATCTACCAATAAGAGGGGAAAATAAGGGTTGGAAGTTTGTTTGAAAGTCTGCCATTTTTATGCGACTTAATTAAAACTTGGTATTTGGCTTCCTAGTTTGAGGTAACGACACGTGTATTTCACCGTTTAATGAATATCAAGTCCTAACGTCCTAAGTCCTAAAATAGAGAATGAAAGTTTGTATGAAAAGCCACGAATTTTGATGTAAACTCAATTAAGAGTACCTGGCTCTCTAGATTGATATAAAGGATCGCCTTTTTCACTGTTTTTGGATTTCGAATAATCAACCTTAAATTGGGGCTGAAAATTTGTATAAAAGTTCAAACAGAATAAACAGTATATGGCTTTTCGAATTGATATGACGGAACATGAACTCCTAAGAGGCTAAATATGAGACGGAAATATGCGTGAAAGTCCTTCAATTTGGATGCAACACAATGAAACTATCTATTTGGCCTTCTGAATTGATATAACGCAACATCCTTTTCATCGTTATTAAAAAAAATGCTAACACTAAGAAGGTATGTTGAGGGCTCAATGTTTGTATAAAAGTCCGGTTATTTACGAAAAATCTCATCAAGCAGAAATAATAGAACGACTTCAATGTTATAGTAACTCATTCTTAAGGAAGAAATACGGGTTGAAGATTTATTTGGAAGTGCACTATATAAAAACATCTCTTGATTATTTTGAACTCTTAATCTAATTAGGATTAGGCTCTATTGGAAGAATATAATATGCATCCACTATGTATGTGTAATCCTTATGTATATTTTATATGCATCAGGGATATTTTGAAATTTCACCCTCAGCAGTTAACATAGGGGTTGATCATTTTGTTTTTTTTTTGTGACGGAGGGGAAACCTTCAAAAGGTACACCGAAGATTTGGGAGAGACTCCGGGTTATATGAGATTTTTACTTACTAAAACCTCCTTGGTGGCCTTCATCAGCGCTTGCAGGAGACTTGAACGGACCGTTGTCCCCTTGCGCGGCTTACCTCACGAGCTCATCTCTTAGTCCCTCTGCAGCTTCCGGTGCTTAAGGCGCAATGCAGCCACAAATACCGCCGTCCTACTCGTGGTTGCCTGTTGAACGGTTTGAGTTTCCACTCTAGCCGCCTGCAGCCCCAGAGGCCCCCTTTTAATCGCCTTTTACGGCAGGCAAGGGTTCCCGTAGCGGTATTCTACTTCTCGACTACAGGAGAACGTAAATGAATCCTACGGAGCAAGTGACGTGGGTTAAAAACTTACGTTCCTGGCTTACGTACTTACGTGAGCATCCAGTTGTGCATCGAGCACATTCTGATTCATGATCGTGCGGTGGTCGTGTTTAAATATGCGTGTGTGTTTATGCGGCGAGGGCGCGTCACCGCGATCCCAGTTTTTGCGGCGCGCACGCTCAATTAACCCGACTTTCTCACGGCCGGTACGGAATTTACTCGAAAGCAACCTGTCGAGCTCCGGTATTGCTCCGGAGGCGATATGCGTAAGCTCTTTTTTATCGGTAATTAAAATGAAGTATGTGCGAAGCGCCTTCAGAGTCGTAGCCCGCATCGCGCAGCGAGCGGCGGGCGGCGGCGGGGGCGGCGCGCGTGCGGCCGGAAAGTAAAAGCTCGCAGCGCGCCGCCGCCGCCGCCGCTTTTTGCGCGGACACCTCGGAGCCGCGCGGCGCATGCGCAATGAGCCCTCTCCCACGCACGCAGGAAACTAGATGCATGCTGGATTTCTTCATTACAGAATTATTACCAGCTTAGAAATTTGCTACGACTGCTAACACGGCTTAATGCAAAACAGACACTACCATATGAAATATTCAAATACAGCCAGCTGGTCAATAACTAACAAAAAAATGAAGTGGATCAAATGTAACCCTTTGATCCATTTAAACAATTAACAATTTTTTTGAGCGTTAGTCCTAAGATTCTTTGCTTGATGTGTGTAGTAGAAACCCTTACAATTTTTAGCGTCTACGATTTGGGGCACTACTAAGCTTAAGTCATGTATTAGCCAAAATGGTTTAATCCGTTTGACTTTTACTAAGACTTCGCTGTCCGTCTGTCTATTTATCACCAGACTAAAGGACCATATTAGCTGGACAGTAGAATTTTTCAACAATGATTTATTTCTGCTATCGCTATAACAACTATTGCGTACAACAAATAATAAAAACAGAATGAAATAAATAATTAGGAGGATCTCGCATACACGACATGTTATGGATTTCTGCCGTTTTTATTGATAGGTAATGCGCGGAACTCATCATCGGCATCATCGAAACCGAATCGCAGTTTTTCGATTTTTTTATTTATTATTTTATTTCACATTATTTTAACATAAATAAATATATTTGGATTTTTATAACTAAAATATCACTTAAATTTAACGATTCAATTTGACATTTAACGCCCACATTTTCCGGATGATTAAACAAAGCAGGTTCAGCTAGGAATAAATAAAGTACCTATGTATATTAGCATCGGCATATCGCATTGAAAAAATAAAGTTAATATCTTCAACATTACTTTAATATTATTGTGAACAACAATTTTATTTTAAATATAAACACAATGTAAATAAGCCCGAAGTTACGTTAGTAGGTACAAAAGGTGGGTTGCGGGCGGTATGAGTGACGACTTCATTTGTGGCCACACGCCGTCGTAAGCACCAGGAGGCGCAGTGACTACCAATGCTCACTGAGAAGAGCCCGAAGGGGGCATCGCACTCGGATGACTCCGGTTACTTTCCTTTGGAGATCCCGAAGTCCTCTTTAAGTCCTGCCTAATCTTTAGGTTTTTATACTCAAACTCAAGTCTTATAAAATACTGTAACACTATAATAATAAAAAAAGGAATTTTGATAGATTGTCCAGATGCACTTCGAATATAAATGAACTTTCAACTTTTAGTCATTGATTTTGAAACGCTAAGATATGATAACCGACGTCAAATGCCGATAAAACGTATACACGTAGCGTATAAACTTTTTTTGCAATCATTCACCGCCATGTCCACCAATTCGCACTTAGTCAGCACGGTGGACTATGGCCTAAACTCTCTCATTCTGAGAGAAGACCCGTACCCTGCAGTGAGACAGTAATAGGTTGACGTGTATGCAATTAATACAAATTAAATAAGAAAATGATAATATATGTTATTATTATTATTATTATTATAAAATATCACGAATAAGAAAAAAAACTACAATTAATGGAATTAATTCCATAGTGGTAGGTCATTTTAATAAATTATTAAAGTAACAATATAATCGTAAATCTAGTCCAATATCAGTTATGTACCTACCTTATACTAAAATAAAATTTATCACATCATTGGGTGATGGCTATCTGCTTCTAGCGGAAGCCTACTCGACATTCTGCCGCACGACAGGAAGGCATTGCATAGCTGAGAGCATGTATTACATTTATTAATAAATCATTGCATACCTATCATGCGCGGACTGCCGACAGGCGAGTTATTGCTTAATTAATGTTCAAGAATCCTTTTGTATTATGGATATACGATGAATGTGAAGAACTAGAATTACGTGCACAACGGTTCGATATATTAAGGACGTTTACGTGGACTGAAACAATGGGTCGTAATGTGGGCCTTCAACGCGGCTGTGGGCCACCAATAACCTACAGCACCAGTTACGCGAACCGTAACGCGGGGCGCGCGCCACGCATCACGCACACTATTTCCCGCAATGTGCCACCACTGCTTGCACGCCTGAATCGCCTGATCCTTCAAAGTCGTCATAGATTAACGCGTTTTTGTCAATCAAGAGAATATTTTAGTAGCACTGGCATGCAACTCGCCTAAATTTAGTTGTAAAGCTATGAATTGTTAATTATAATAATGTAAAGAAAACTTCTTTCCATTATAGTGGCATCACAGTCCTATCTGATTTTACCATCTAATACGTATTGTTCAGAGCTGCTCTGTGCTGGTTTGAAAGCAGCGGTGAGGCAGCTATAGCTACTTAGACGGGACGTTCTAACATAGAAGGGGCTGTGACTTATCTATTATTTATCGACCTCAGATTTACAATATCATTTAGCAATTGTAAAAAGCACTGCCTGGTAAGTACTATCAATTTTCATAAAAAAAATACAATGAATTATGTATTTCGGACTAGAACCCCAGTTAAGATGTCAATGTAGGCAACACCAGCAATCTTTTTTTTTGTTATCGAGGGGAAAACCTTCAAAAGGTACCCAACGCCGTGGGAGCAACACCGGGTTATGTGGGATTTTTACCTCACTAACCCCCCCCCCCCCTTCCGGTGGCCGTCCTCAGCGCTATAAAGAGGACTCTGGGATCTCAAAACGACCTCAACCGGAGTCCTCCGAGCGCAATGCCCCTTTTGGGCCCTTTCCCGGTGACCGATTGATGTTCACCGTGTTTGATTGATGATGATGCTCTCGGTGTTTGGTGCATTGATGCTCTCGGTGTTTACAACGGCATGCAGCCACACATGCCATCGTCTTTCGCGGGGTCACTTGGCTGGACGGTCCGAGCTCCCACTCTTACCGCCCGCAACCCCAGAAACCCCTTTTAATTGCCTCTTACGACAGGCAGAGGATACCGTAACCCTATTCTGACCCCGGAACTATAGGAACAAAAACCAGCAACCTAGGTCATGAATAATTTTGAATCACATTTTTTTGAATTTTACCCATTTTGTTCTGTTGACTTGTCGTATACCTACCTACTCTGAACGGGCAATTATATAGCTTCTGATCAACTATAACCTTATTTTGTTCCTCCGCATATTCTTGATATAAAATGATTTTTGGGCAACTTGTCGGGGAATTATTTTAAAATATATAGTTATCGTCTCAATAAGTATAAAAACGTACTGAATGAAAAAAAAAATTTTAAACAAAAAATACAACCGACTTCCACGCCACATAAAAGTAAAAAATAATTTAAATACATGTTGGTTTAGAGCAAACACAGTTCTTAGTACATAGTCCCGAAGTCGGCGCTTACCATATTTGCTGGATCATGACGAAACTACATGTATCTTATATGAGCGCCGACTTCGGGACTATGTACTAAGAACTGTGTTTGCTCTAAACCAACATGTATTTAAATTATTTTTTACTTTTATGTGGCGTGGAAGTCGGTTGTATTTTTTGTTTAAAATTTTTTTTTTCACGCTTTTCAGTCACGATAAAATCAGTTATGGCTGTTGCTAGTCGTCCGCTAACCGGATGAATAAAATTAATTATTCGTCCGATTTTCAGATGAATAAAATTATGTGCTGACGTCATCATATAAAAATAGACTTCTTTGACTCAACCGGTCGGGGGCGCTACCGCGCCCCCTCCCTTAGATTCTGAATTGAAAAAATCTGTTCGAACCTAACCTAACCGAATAAAACAACTTTTTCTGAGTAAACATTTATTTAAAGAAAAGACCCATAATTATCAATATTTAAAGTAGAAAAAGTAATATAAACCTTATAACTAAGAGTATAATTCAACTGATACTGATAAAAATAACCCATCCAATTTAAAAAGGTTGGTAGTACTCTTGCATCTTTCAGGTAATTGTATTCAAAGTGGAATTTTTGATCATAATTATATCCTCTCCGAAACTCATTGTTGGTATTGTGAACAACAACATTATGTATACGTAAGCACAATATGGCCGATGCCTACGGTTTAAACTTGAAGGACCCCAGCATTATCAGGGTTGAGGAGTTGAAGGTCAAAATTATCATGTCATATCTTTGCTTAGTAATCTCATTACATATACGTAAGCACCATATGGCCGATGCTTATGGTTTAAACTTGCAGTACCCTGCATCATCAGGGTTGAGGAGTTGAAGGTCAATTTTCTTATCATACGTCTTTGCTTTGTAAATAAATTACATATCCATAAGTATCAAATGGCCAACGCCTATGGTTTAAGCCTGAAGTACCCCTGCATCATCAGGGCCGAAGAGTTGAAGGTCAAAATTATCATGTCATATCTTTTCTATGTAATCTCATCACATGCACGTAAGCAACAGATCCCCAACTTCTATGGCTTGGGCTTACAGTACCCTGCATCATCAGGGTTGAGGAGTTGAAGGTCAACTTTTTTATCATACATCTTCGCTTTGTAAATATATTACATACCCATAAGCATCAAATGGCCAACGCCTATAGTTTAAGCCTGAAGTACCCCTGCATCATCAGAGTTGAGGAGTTGAAGGTCAAATTTTTCATTTTTTATCTTTGCTTAGTAACCTTATCAGATATACGTAGCGATCATGTAGCTAACGCCTATAGTTTAAGCTTGAAGCACCCCAGCATCATCAGGATTGAGGAGTTGAAGGTCCAATTTTCCACCGTATACAACCATTTTTCCAATGTTTTACCTTACATTTTTTTAAATATCATTTTGAATGCGTAAGATTGAAATAGCTAAGTTTTATGCCTTAGGCATTCAATACCCCTGCATCATCAGGATTGAGGAGTTGAAGGTCCAATTTTTCGTCGTATACCTTTGCTTAGCAATGTTATTACAAATCCGTGAGCAACAAATGTCTAACGTTTATGGTTTAAGCCTGCAGTACCCCTGCATCATCAGGGTTGAGGAGTTGAAGGTCAAATTTGTCATCGTACATCTTTGCCTTGCTATCTTATTATATATCCGTAAGCACTAAATGGCCATCACCTACGGCTTGGGCTTACAGCACCCTGCATCATCAGGGTTGAGGAGTTGAAGGTCATTTTTTTTATAATATGTCTTTGCTTAGTATTGTTATAACATACCCATAAGCACCAAATGGTCAACCCCAATGGTTTAGGCTTGAGGCACCCCTGCATCATCAGGATTGAGGAGTTGAAGGTCAAATTTTCATCACATGTCTCTGCTTAGTAATCTTGTTACATATATGTAAGCACCAAATAGCTAATGTTATAGTTTAGGATAGCTGTAACCCTGCATCATCAGGATCGAAGAGTTGAAGGTCAAATTTTTCGTCAACCTATATAATCATAGATATATAATACATATTCCAAGTTTCATAAGAATCGATTCAGCAGAAGCCGAGTTATCTCAAATTATCTAAAAAACTTGAGGAGTGGTGGTGGTTTCCACCCCATAACTCAAAGAGTTAAGCATCACAGCATACCCATGTCCAAGAGAAAAAGTTGCGTGACAAAATTTCCTATCAAATGAAAGAAAGAAAATGGAAATCGGTTTATAAACACCCAAGTTATTCAAGATTTTAAGAAACCGACATTTTCCAATTTTCCGGGAAAACCGCCGGAAGGTTTTCATTTTCCTCAATATGGGACTGCCTGTGAAACTAGTCGCATACAATGTCGTATGAATCGTGTCGGTAGGTTGACGATTTCTAGCCATTTCGCCCGAACATACATAAAAAAAAAAAAAAAAAAAAAAAAAAAAAAAAAATATACGTGACGAATAGATAACCTCTTTCCTTTGGGAAGTCGGTTAAAAATATAAGCAGGTGTTTATGCGTGGCTTGCAATGTTATCCTTCATTGCGAGCAGGTGGTAATTAATATTTTTCTGTTCTTTCTGAACGCATGAACTTTACACGTACTTACGGTTAAGCTCATTCACCCAAGCTCATTATATAATAACTACTTATGTTAATTACATAACAGACAGTAATATATTATTAGTATATAAAACATCTTTTTCGTCCGGAAAATTCTTTTGGATATGAAATGAATTATATTTTACACGGACTAAAACTTTATTTTTAAGAAATGGTCCAATCAGGACCGCAAGGATACGAATAATATGAGTAAAATTAGATGGGCAAGTAGGTCGTCTCGGGAACCCCGAACAGTGTGTGAATGAGATGAGGCGCAGACGTAGGGCGGCCGCGGGACGAAAGTGTTTTAACAAACTTTCACAGATGCGAGACCGCTTCCTTGCCATCAACAATGGCCACTTCAAAATATTTGGAGTGTCGCGGGAGGGGGCGCGGGACGCGGGCGGGAGGTGTCCTTCGATCGTACACTAATAAAAAGGTTTTTGACGCGGGTTTGGATCCAATAAACCCAAATTGTACCCTAAGCTTTGTGGAGAAGGTGGTTATTGGTGAATGATAAAGTCCGGAACACGTCCGAGAGCCTGGACAACCGGTTGCCCCCCCCACCCCCCCCCCCGGGCACTGCGAGCGCAGCGCCCGCGCGCCGCGCAGCCTCCGAGCCTTTCTGTAATGTAGTCAAGTGATTACGTACTCTATTATCCTAAGTACGAAAATTTTGTATTATTTTTCAGCAATATCAAAGAATTTGCGTTCATTGTCTATGGTTTTGTAATGTTGGGTACATACATTACAACTGCTGAACGCGCTTGCCCGTTACAAATACAAACCTAACAATTTTTTTGATTTATATTTTGATGTTTGTCATTAAGTAAAAATATTTACATAAATTTTGAAGTTAAAATGGGAGTGATCCCTATAAAGTACATACATAATTTATCATTGGGTAATACAAGTGATTGGATTTGGATAATAACATACATTATTTTATTTGGTTCATACCTCATACGTTGAAATAAACGTATGATGAGTCTAATAATTTATTTATTTACACAAACTTCATATTTAGTTATTTTTAACTATGGAGTTTGTTTTATGTAAACGTACACTCCGGAGAGCTAGCTCTGCATTGTGGACAACAGAAACAAATGGCGAAAACTCAAGTATCTATAAATTTCCACTTCTGATAAGCGAATAATCGCAAGTTTTTTTGATATTCGCATTCGCAAAAAATGTGCGAATGTTTTGTGAATATTTGATTTCAGTGCTTTGCAAAAAGATCGCTAAATCTGTATATGTTTAAGGCGACGCAATTTTTCGACCAAAAAAAATCCGCCCCCCCTACCAGTAACTGTAAATGTTCGGTTTGCACGCTCGTTTTTGCCACGGACGTGCAAGTTGTGGAATGAGCTTCCTCCTGAGGTATTCCCGGAGCGCTATGACATGGGGTTCTTCAAGAAAGGTACGAAAAGAGCTCTCCTACATAGCCGGCGATGCATTGGCGACTCCTCTGGTGTTGCGAATGTCCACAGGCGACGGTGACTATTTTCCATCAGGTAGCCCGTCTGCCTTATCGTTAGGTTAAATTATAAATTAAAAAAAAAATGTCGGTAAAGAAGATTTGTATTCGTATTCGCATTAGCGAACGTTCAAGTGATAACAATTGTTACAACACTATAACATAGATATACCTAATTGTAGGATATCAGCGACTAATCAAGAGTCCTGACCGACATAGGCTAATTATGTGAAAGCGCCCCCACCACTTCTGTTACGGTCAGCCTAAAAGTAATATATTAGTTCTGACTTTGTTTAATGCTTTGAAAATTTTAACATGGTTCCCACTACCGATAGATGATGTGACGAGTATTCGAATGTAATATAAAATTCGCATTTATTTAAACATTCGTATTTGCAAGAGTTGTGCATTAAATCGAATAATAATTTGTCGACGAAAAAAAAATATACATCGACCTGTATGCCAGAAAAACACGACTGCAGCGCGCCCCATGATCCTTGCACCCTAGGCTGCAGCCTAATTAGCCTAAGGGGTAATCAGGCGCAGAAGATATAGGATATACAATTTACCTATATGAATAATGTAATCACAAGTAAACTCCAATTGTCACTGTAATTAATAAATGCTTGACTATAATGGCTAGCATTACCTATTTATTAGAAGATAAAATTGTAAACAATACATATCAAGTAGGTATGTGTAGGTCAGCAGACCAGTTGGAACACTCGAGTAGTGTGCCAGCTTTTGCGGTGTCATCTGCGTACGATGCGTATTGGCATTGCAATCCCACAAATGGGTCAAGCAATCCCGTGATATCACATTATTTTAAGCGTTTTGTGAATTTGTAAACATTGACTAACATTTTTCTTAGTAGCAATCTATTTTGTAAATTGACAAAAAAAATTTTTTCATTTATTGTATCTATATCGTAATAATCGAATCGTACGAGACTATTTTTATTACGGCTTTATAAATATTATAAAAAGAAAAGATGTACAATCAATTTGGGTAACATTGAACAGCGGTGTAACTTTGAACAAAGTTGTGAAAAAAATATATTAATTTATTACATGGAAACTTCTTGTTGTTTCAATATCGTACCTGCGTAAAATGGTTTGCCAAAATGTTGTAATAGCAATGAAAGTAAAAAAAGGTACCTTTCAATGTCATAATTTTAAAAAATACCGCCTTTTCCGTAGTGAAGTTGTTGCAAGTGTTTGATGCTTCATTTTGAAATAGCAATTATAATATAAAACTTACCGTAAACAGGTGTGTTTTGGTGTTTATCTTTAAAATGTATATTGTGTATTGTTATTTTGAAACTGTACTATCCGTATCCCATGTTGAATATTGCGTAAAACTGTTAAACTTTTGACGACGTCGAAATTGGATGTTATATGGGTAACTTTGAACGGTTCAAAGTTACCTGTATCATAAAAAAATTTTTTTTTCGGAGGCTCAGGGTCGCTCAGCGTGCTATGGAGAGGGTTATGCTCGGAATTTTGCTACGAAACATGATTCGCAACGATGAAATCCGTAGACGAACGAAGCTTACCGACATAGCTCTCAAAATTAGCAGACTGAAGTGGCAATGGGCCGCCACATCGCTCGTAGGACCGATAACCGATGGGGAAGAAAGGTGTGGTGGGTGGAGTGGCGACCATGTTTAGGCAAAAGGAGTACCGGTCGCCCCCCTACCACATGGACCGGTGACCTGAAGAAGACAGCGAGAAACCGTTGGATTCAGAGGACACAGGACCGGTTGGAGTGGCCCCATTTAGGGGAGGCCTATGTTATGTCCATGTTCCGTCCATCCTTTTTTTTTTTGTTTTCGAGGGGGAAACCTTCCAAAGGTACCCGATGTTCCGTCCATCCTATGGATGGATGGAATAAATAATCAAAAAAAAACTAGTATCTTATTTTACCACCAAATTGATCGACCTTGATTCATATGGCAAGAGCAAGTTGTCTATTGTATTTATATATCAAAATAAATGTATTTTTTATAGATTTGGTTTTAATTAACAAAAATATGTTAATTAATTTTACTCAGACCTTAAAATATTCGATTAATGACGGATTTTATATCCTCAAAAAATTATATTCAAAGTTACCCAAAACTAAGGATAACTTTGAATTTGAGTTTTAGGGGTAATTGTGGATAGTTTAATTGTTTTCTCCGTAAATTTATTGTGTTAGATTAATAAACCAGCTAAAAAGGACACTATTCATTTAATAAAAACAAGGTGCAATAAATATAAAACAGATTATAATATCACAAATATTGTAAAAAATGTTCAATGTTACCCAAATCGAGGTTATATAAAGCAATAGCTTATAAATATAAACACAATAATGTTGAATCTTATAAATAAAAGAATGTTGAATACTTCTTTGGCTTCAAATTGATCGATTTCGATAGTCAACGTCTCGTTAGACATCATTTAGCTCTAGTAATTTTAATAGTTCTTATATTTATATTAGAAACAGACTGCTTATTTTGAGTAGTTTACATTTCATTAATGTGTGCATAACATGCCACTGACACCTACATATAATTTAAAAAATAAACTAGACCCTAACATAAGTAAACTGACTAATGAAAATAAGAAAAAAAAGATTGTTGTTACCTCAGAATACGAAAACCACGATAAACAAAAACTAATTATTTTCGGTGTTTCAACTTTTTATCAATAAACATGGTTAAGAATAGTTAATGGTAAAAAATATAGTACAGTGGGATCCGCACTGGGATGGAGGAAAGCACTCGTCAACCAATTATTGTCCCACTGCTGGGCACAGGTCTTTTCTCAGAATGAGAGAGTTTAGGCCATAGTCCACGCGCTGGCCAAATGCGAATTGCTGGACATCAAATCGGATCGAAAATAGTGTGCAATGCAATCCCCAATCCCTAACGAATGACGTGTCCGCCTGTCCGCGGAGCTGCGTGCGCGTCCGCACATTATGAGACTAATGTCAATTTCACACTAGATAGCTCGCAGTTATGTATAACCATTTTGGTCCAACATTCAGCCGACGATTACCTGCACGACGACATCTGAAGTCTATTCAACGGCATCAAGAAGCAGAGATTTCCCAATTTATTTCTTCTAATGCCCACTTTGAAAATCAGTTATTTTGTAGCGGTCCCCATTTTTATCACCTTAAAAACCATCATAACCCAATAGTCTCGACTGGAGATAAATTTAACGACTCTTTTTTTTACCAAAGAAAGCAACAGGCAACTATACAATATTATCAGTAGGTACCTATCAAATCCCATTCAAAATTAACCAATAATCAACATTTGTTGTTAAACTAATCTAGTGTAAATAATGACTTTGATGATCTTTAACAAGTTTGTTAATATCAAGTTTAAAGAATCAATTTCAAATTATTTGGTCTTGTTTTACTGGATTAGATACGTAAAAATCCGATGTTGGTAAGTGCTTAGCTTCGCCATAACAATAGACATAGGTACCTATCTGCAACACTTACATACACGAATATTTTTCAGTGTTTGATACAAATAATATATTTTTTTATCAAAAGTTCAGCACTAACTCCAGAGCCTGTGCTTTAGACATTAACGTAAATAGTAGGTATTATATCAGAAGTAGTGTATGTTCCCGCAATTATATTAGTTATTATTTTTTACAGACGCATCTTCGTCTAACGAGGCGGTGCACTTGCAGCGGCGCTTGCTGAGCCTCAGCTCGGAGCTGGTGACGCTCCGCAACCACCTGCACGTGGGCGGCGCGGCGGCGGGCGCGGGCTCGGCGGCGGCGGCGGCGGGAGCGGGCGCGGCGGCAGGGGCGGGGGCGACGCAGCCCGCCGTGCCGCCGCGCGCGCCGCTGCCGCCGCCGCCCGCGCCCGCGCCTCCGCTGCAGACGCTGCAGCCACCGCCGGCACCGATCGGTGAGGACGTATTTCATAATTAAATACCGAATACACTACTTCAGTGTTTTTCAAAGACAGACGCGAATCAATCATAACTAAAAATGTCTGCTGTTTACACAACAACGATCGATGAACAGTAAGTAAAGAATGTGTGGATTGGGTTGATGACGCGATAACCAAAAACTTACATAGAAAACATACTATTTGTACATAGTTATTTTTTTTTTGGTTTGCACTTGTTTAACGTTTCATTTTGTTCGAGTAAAGTTATACAACGAGTCACCTACTTATTTCTAGAAAATCTATAGCCTTAAACAAGGAACGCTTAACCGTTGTTACGAGTTAGACATTACATACCTAGAGCCTATAGATAATCTCGTTCATGATGAAAGCGGGTCATGCAAGTGGAGTTCACGAATCAAGTCCCTTTCACACACAAAACGAGACATTAAACTTCTGGTAAACACAGCATTTGAGGCTAACTACATATATAGTTGGTGTAAGTTTAAAATGTATCTACTTACAAATGTAATAAAGTAATCGCAGTAGAATAATAAAGCTATTTTTTATCACAAGTAACGATTATATTAGAGGTATATAAAAGGAAAAATAATATGAAAAGGAACGAAAGGAGGATCTATATAAAAGTTTCGTGATATACCTACCTATGCATAGTGAAATGGAATTTGCGAATTAAAAATAATAAACAAAATAATCGAATTAAAGCAACTTAACCTCTGCTGAATCGCAAAGAAATATAATTCTGAAATAGTTTTTAGTTCACGGCAAGAAAAAATATTTCAGCCAGTAGTTTGTGAAAAGAAATATTTTTCCCCACGTTATTTCTTGAAATTGCGTTGAACATGTAGCTTTGAATTTATTTGGGTAAACGATAATAAACCTGGAAGCTTGGTGGTTCAAATAGCTTTTCACTTTTCACGGTTTTCCACCTTGATTCGAACATTTTTATATAAATACAGCATCGTGAAAATTTTCTAAAAAATCGCAAAATTTTCTTTATCCTTTAATTTTTTTCTGATACCTACTGCAAATTGTAATTAATACGAGTAATATTGAAGAAGCAAAAGTTTGTGGGGATATACATATATTAGTTACTCTTATACGCAGAAACTATTTGTAGGATTTCGCTGAAATTGGGCGCACAAGTACACAAGTTTACGACCTTGATTATGATAGGTACTTTTATCGTTGTTAACGTGACCGAAGTGGGCGAGGCGCGGAAGCAAGCTAATGATACAAATTTCATTGTTTTAATATTTGTCGTCATTAGTATAATAGGATTAATCCGTTCTAACTGACTAAATAATCGATAAATAAATTTATGGATGTGTGCAGCGGAGACGCGATGGCGCGGAGGCGGGACGGGAGGCGGCGCGTGCGGCGGCGCGGGCGGCGGCGCGGCCGGCGACGTGGACGACCTCATCCACCTGCGCGGCCCGCTCACCGAGGACGCCGTCGTGCGCGCGCTGCAGGCGCGCTTCTACCAGAACAAGTGCTATGTACGTCTAGCGTCGACATCATGATGATACCATGAAATAACTTGAAACTGTATTACTACACGCACACTATAAAATTGCACTTATTTAGGTTTGATATTCAACACTTTCAGTTTATTTTTGAGTGTCAATAAAAAACTGAACATTAAAAAATAAACTTCATTTCATGTAATAGGTACTTAAGGAAAGAACGTTCTCAATAATAAGAGCAGCTAATAATAATAGGTTGAAAATAATATAAATTGAAGTAAAGGTTAAATGGCATTACTCATATTCCATTTTAGAACCACTTTGCTACTCATTTACCAAAACTAATACCGAAGCCACGTCCCCGCGACTCACCGCTATTCAGGAACATTTTTTCTACGGAGCACTGCTCGCTACCTGTCTCTCCGGCGCCTTTTATTTATCTTCACGGCTGTGCTCCGACCAGCATTGTGTCCGACACAATGAAATACGCAAAAAATCAATCAGTGACCACTCGATAGGTACAGTTTTTGTAAATACATTGAACCATTTATGAGCGTGATTAAAGATTAAAAAATCTGTTTTATTTTACTTGCAAGTCGATATCGCTTAAGATTTAATATGAAAATTTCGAGCCACTGCTAATTGCAGACGTGGACGATAGAGTCAAAACAAGAACTCCGATTTATTTCAGTTAACCGAACCTAAATTAATGTAGAAACAGTTTTCATTTTCAATGCAAATAATAATACAAATAATTTCAAAGCTCCCTATTCCCGTCACGTAGGTACATCAGCTATCCTAGAGCACTACTGCTCATTCATGATTTCTGTAATTCCAGCGTATGGGCAGAACGTAACAAGACCCAAGAATAAGGAGCTTTTACTGTGTAATCATATGTAATAATAGTTGAATCAAAAGTGAATCTACCTACTTTTACGGTGTATGGCAATTTTTTTTTGTGGATTTAGCGCAACACAGCACCGCTAGTTATCGTGTGTCGGCCATTAGAGTGTGTTGTGTTACGCAGACGATGGCGGGCCCCATCCTGGTGGCGGTGAACGCGTACACGGACGCGGCGAACGCGCTGACGCCGGGCGCGGCGCGCGCGCAGCGGCCCGAGCTGGCGCGCCTCGTGCACGACGCCGTGCGCCACCAGGCGGACACCGGCTGCCCGCAGGCCATCATACTCTCGGGTACGGTCGACATCAACTATGTTTGTAGCGACACAGCACCACGTCTATTACTGCCTTATAACAACAGTGTTATCGCCGCTATGTTCGAATATAAAGTTTGCAGTAAGAGAATAAACACATGTACGTGCTAGTGCTGTAACGAATGTCATTATTTGACATTTGCGAATGCGAATGCGAATGTTGATTTTTTTCAGTTCCTGGTATAGGGTGCCGGAGGATATAAATTTGGTGACGTTTTCAACTCGGATAGATTTGACTACCTATTTTTAGGAAACATTGCAATTCAATATTCGCAAAACATTCTCACACCAATTTCTGCAAATACTAATGCGAATGCAAGTATCTATAAACACGCGAATATTCGCGAATGCCCGTGCGAATATTCGTTACATCACTAGTAAGTACGATGTGAGCACGGCATGACTTTAAAACTTAACAGATATTTGATTCTATTACGCGAAATAGTTATATGAGAAATCTACCAATCTGCACGTTGCCAACGTAGTGGTTGGCCTGAACTCATATATCAGTGATAGGAGACCCGTGCTCAGCAGTGGCACAGAAATGCGTGTTAATAACGGAACTTCGAGATAGATAGTCCAATTGTAAATGAAATTGTTATGTATTCGGTTGTGACGTGTTACGTGGCGTGCAGGCGTGTCGGGGTCCGGCAAGACGTACGCGTCGATGGTGCTGCTGCGGCGGCTGTTCGACGTGGCGGGCGGCGGGCCCGAGACCGACGCCTTCAAGCACCTCGCCGCCGCCTTCACCGTGCTGCGCTCGCTCGGCACCGCCGCCACGCACGCCAACTCGCACTCCAGCCGCATCGTCAGTATTACCCTTGCTTATTAGCAATAGAAGCATAGGCAATACTTACAGTAACATAATATTAAATCAGCATATTATATTCTTTATAAACCAATATTATTTTGACTACTCCTTGTTGTAAAATTGAATATGAAGGTGCTGCCACTCTTAATATTTTAATTATAAGATTAAATAAGGTCCATTAACGCTTTAACGCATTTGACACGCATAGCCGACACTAGGATTTTCTTCTGTGTTTTGGGTGCCATGGGAGCACAAAGACATATACTCAAACACCCAGGATCCAGAATTAAAATCTAAATTCATCATTTAAGTACGTGTCTGCCTGGAGATCGAACCCAAAACTCACTGCGTGTTAGACCTGCGACCGCTCCGCCACGCGGATCGTCAAATCAATAAAGGCATCGATAAACGTTCATAAGCGCGACGGAAAGCTAATAAATGTATGTACACGTGTACGTTGCAGGGTCACTTCATCGAGGTGCAAGTGACGGA
This sequence comes from Spicauda simplicius, assembly GCA_949699795.1. Taxonomy (NCBI): domain Eukaryota; kingdom Metazoa; phylum Arthropoda; class Insecta; order Lepidoptera; family Hesperiidae; genus Spicauda; species Spicauda simplicius. The sequence goes on along the minus strand of OX453072.1, from coordinate 20,090,773 downwards.
CGGCGCGCTGTACCGCACCAAGATCCACTGCTACTTCCTGGACCAGACGCGCGTGGTGCGGCCGCCGCCCGCCGAGCGCAACTACCACATCTTCTACCAGATGCTGGCCGGCCTCGCGCCCGACGAGCGCGCGCAGCTGCATCTAGAGGGCTACTCCGCGCAGGATTTGAGGTTAGTGGCCTCTCGACACCATGCTTTTAAGTCGTAGCTACATCAGCTACTGTTTTCTTCGCCCCTAGTAAGAAATTTTATTGGCTACGAAAGTATGCCTCAATTTTGAGTAATCTAAATCAAAATGTGAAAACTCTATCACATTTTTATTCGAAGAATTAGTAATCTATTATGCAGCAGACGCTGGGTTTATAATTTTAAGGAATTGTAATGGATTCGATAAAGTTTTCTTAAGTCATCATTAAATTATTATATTGTAGATCATAGGTACATAGTGTTTCATGAACAAATAATATTAGTTGAAATAGCAATAATAAGTATATTTGACCTCGTATACCTCGTATATTTAACCTAACTTAATTAATAATTGAGTTTTTTTAGTCCACTTGGTTGTCTGGGCTCAATATTTTTATTCAATGGCCAAGATTATCGGTTGGCTTATTATGATCGTTGACCTCTGTCAGATACCTGGCGTCGACGCACCCGCGGCGGCCGGAGGCGGAGGACGCGGCGCGCTTCCACGCGTGGAAGAGCTGCCTCGGCGTGCTGGGGATCCCGTTCCTGGACGTGGTGCGCGTGCTGGCCGCCGTGCTGCTGCTCGGCAACGTGGCCTTCGCCGACGGGGCCGACGGAGCCGCAGAGCCGGCCGGACCCGCCGCAGAGGTTCATACGCACTCCTATTATCGTATCGTGGTGCAACCATACTGGGCTGCTATTTATACTTCTGGTTTGATTACTAAAGTAGCATGCACTTAAATAAAGAATTTACCTTAATTTTGTTATTTGTCTGGGCTCCATGTTGAATGTGACGCAAGGATTACCGGGGATTACACATGATTCCGGTTACTATTTTTCTCCCATTTAACCTAATTGTATTTTTAATTTTATAATGCCATTTTTTTACTAAGTTTTGACGCAACGAAGCCAGGACACACGCCCGGATTCCTCCAAGTATTCTTAAGTATCTTCATCAGTTAATATTACAATGCAGGCGGAATTGGCGGCGGCGGGCGGACTGTTGGGAGTGGGTGCGGCGGCACTGGTGCGGGGGCTGCGCGCGCGCGGGGCCAGCTGCAGCGCGGGGGGCGGCGCGGCGGGCGGGGCGCGGGCGGCGCGGGGGCGCATGCGCGCGCCGGCCAGCGCCGCGGCGGCCGCGCACGCGCGCGACGCGCTGGCCAAGGCGCTGTACTGCCGCACCGTGGCCACCATCGTGCGCCGCGCCAACTCGCTCAAGCGCCTCGGCTCCACGCTGGGCTCCACGCTCGGCACGCTCTCTTCCGATTCCAACGAGTCGGTAAGTGCCTACCCTACACTCCAACCATGTATCAGTTCTTGCAACTCCACTGCTGGACAAAGACGTCTCCTAATCTCCCTCACTTCAACCGTTCTTAAGCCATCTGAACTTCAGTTTACTAATTTTAAGAGCTATGTCGTTAACTGTCTCTTTATAATAGTTGTCCATTTCCCCTGACATCCTGATCCATTTAACATCCTGAGTACTGAATTAAAGAGATGAAAGAATTATAACTATTTATTCTATAACTTTGGGAAACCATTAGTTGTTAATTAAAGCTATATTAACATGAATAATGCCTGAGGCATTGCGACCTTGAGGTATCAGCGTAGACACTTGCATTTCTGATAAAGCATTCTTGCGATGATGAGTTAGTATTTCAAGTGTATATTTTCACAGTGCAAGTCGCTTTTACGATTGATGTATGCATAACTAGAGTGAGGTGTTGTGAGAGCGTCGGTGAGAGCGTTGTGTCCGCGTGCAGGTGCAGGCGGACGCGGCGGCGCGGCGCGCGGCGCGGGCGGGCGCGCGCGGCCGCATGGCGCTCAACGACGCCGTGCGCCACGCCACCGACGGCTTCGTGGGCATCCTCGACATGTTCGGCTTCGAGGACGTGGCGCCCGCGCGCCTCGAGCACCTCTGCGCCAACCTCTGCGCGGAGACCATGCAACACTTCTACAACACGCACGTATTCAAGGTAACGTTTCGTTCACACGGTCCAGTATTTCAATAGTTTTATTGGCTCAAAGAGCAACCGTGGGGCTGTTCGCTACATCACAAAACGATGTGATGGTCAACATATTAGCGAGCGAAGGCCGGATCACATTCACACTTAAAGGGCTTCGCACCCCTACCCGATTGTTGAGAGGCGGTTGCGGTCCGCAGGAACCCCGCGGGCTGGGCAATTCTGACCAACAGGATAGTTGCTATTGTTGTCCGCTAAACAGTTGGTATTACATAAACATCGCCTCTCTACATTTCAATATTTCTCCTCCCCTATTCCTCGCGTTCTCACTGCACTCAACGCTCTTTTGGATGTATATCCTGAGTGCGATTTGTTTCGGATGAATGGTCGGAAATATTGTCTGTATGCTTAAAGTTTTGCGAGTGTGAAGTATAACAGCGGTGTCTACAATTCATGTAATTGGTTTTCTTTTCATACCGTTTTACTTGTAGTAAAATAAATAAATATTTTAATTAATATGACATTGTTGTGTATAAATGTAAATTTAAATCCAGTTTTACAATGCAAAATATGCAGAATGTAATTTTGACGAAAACCTTTAAGTAATTCGTAATAGATGGCATTAGAACTCCTAGATTATAATGTTTTAAAGACAAGTTAAAACGATTCCCAAAATATGTCCAATTTTAAGTAAAAATTATCTTACACATATGACAAGAGACGGCAAAACACGACCCTAAGTCTATCCCTCATAAAATTGCAGTCGTCAGCGGAGTCGTGTCGCGAGGAGGGCGTGACGGGCGCGTTGGAGGTGGAGTACGTGGACAACGTGCCGTGCATCGACCTGGTGTCGTCGCTGCGCGCGGGGCTGCTGGCCGCGCTCGACGCCGAGTGCGCCGCGCGCGGCTCGCCCGACCAGTACGTCGCCAGGATCAAGGCCGCGCACAGGTACACTTTACTACTCAGTATGGTTGACAGTGCACGACATTGTGAGAACCTCTCGGAACCTTTTCTCACTGTTTGTTAACGGAACACCATCGCTTATAAGTAGGTATAATTTGAGGCTAATATTATTACAGAATTGACACATATTAATACGTAACAGGTATTCGAGATAAGTTTTTTTTTCATTTTTACCTGATACTGTGCAATGATAGTAGTGTAACGGTTAAAACTGCCCCTTTCAATCACGAAGCCCAAGTTTCAAGATCCCAGGCAACTCAGATACTTCTAAATAAGTTCCATATTAAAAATAAATTATTATCGTTTTACTATGAAGGAAAATATCGCGACGAAGCATACACGTCTGATAGTTGTTTATTTTTTTTTAATTCGCATGGACCATGGCCTGAATCTCCCTCATCTGAGTCTCCTCTCCCAGACCTGTCCCCAGAAGTTCGACAATAATAGGCTGACAATGACATGTTTTGATACGCTCCAGGGGTCACCCGCGACTGGCGGAGGCGCGGCCGCCGCACCCGCGGCGCTTCGCGGTGCGGCACTACGCGGGCGAGGTGACGTACGACGCCAGCGAGTTCCTGGACGCCAACCGCGACGCCGTGCCCGACGAGCTGCTGGCCGCCTTCGACACGCGCACCTGCGAGTTCGGCTTCGCCACGCACCTGTTCGGCGCTGAGCTCAAGGTACGTGGAAAACCAGGGCCAGATGTCACTCAACTTCAATAATCTCAGGTATTTGTCACGATGATGTAATGTCGTTATCGACATATTTGCATTGCCTTTATCGTATAGCTAAAAACTACAATATGCTTTGATTTTATTAACCAAAACATTGAAATTTACCTTGTTTATTTATTTGATGTCCAAAAAAGAAACCCAGTATTGTATTTTAATTAAGTTTTTCAGATCAAAATCCATAAAATTTTCTTTTACAAAAAAAAAACAAAAGTGTCCTGTCGTATTTATCCGTTGCACGTGGAGTAAGTTAGAACTACATTTGTGATAATTGCGTATAAACTTTTTTTACATTAATTGTAAAGATTTGGACTTGAAAAATGTAACATTTTTTGTTTAGCTTTTCTGACACTTATCTAATTGATATTTCAATTAAATAAATGTAACTTAGAAATAACCGAAGTTATAGCATTGTTTTCTTTTATACCAGCCCGCGTTTCTGTTGCTTTTGCTGCGATATTTGTAGTGTATGGTGTATTCATTTGTCAATATTAATCAGTCGTTGAAATTTGATGTAGAGTTTTAATTTTTTTTACAGTAGCTTAAAACAATATAACTTTTTGATTGGCAGGCGCTTGCGGCAGCGGGCGGGCCGGCGGGCGCCGTGTTCCGCGCGTCGCCCACCGCGGCCGGCGCGGCGGCGGCCGACGCGCCCGCCTCCACGCTCACGCAGGACTTCCACACGCGCCTCGACAACCTGCTGCGCACCCTCGTGCACGCACGTCCGCACTTCGTACGGTGCCTGCGCGCCAACTCCACCGAAACCCCCATGCTGTTCGAACGAGCCACCGTTGCTCGTCAGGTGCGTCGTGTTTCATCTAAGTTTTATTCGTTCCATTGATTATTTATTGTCTTAATACATTTCAACGTAATTTCAGGTGCGCGCGTTGCAAATTCTGGAAACGGTGCAACTGATGGCGAGCGGCTACCCGCATCGCATGCGGTTCAAGGCGTTCAGCGGACGGTACCGCGCGCTGTGGCGGCGCGGCGGCGGCGAGCGCGAGTCGGGCGCGGCGTGCGCGCGCGTGCTGCGCTCCGTGCAGGCCGCCGCCGCGCCGCCCGCGCCCGCCTCGCCCGCCGCCGTGCGCTGGGCGCTCGGCAAGCGACACGTCTTCCTCAGCGAGGGCATGCGACAGGTACGCGCGCCGCGGGATGCTCACGTTGTGTTCACCTACGTGGACTACGTAGATTAAACGTAGAGAAATTGTGTTATCTCAGAGAGATATTGTACATTTGTATTCAACCTACAGGTGCTAGAGAGAATAAGGCGCGCGCGACGACAGGCGGCCGCCGAGCGCATCCAGGCGGCGTGGCGACGTTACCGCACGCGCTGTCCGCGCGGCGCCACGCCGGCCGGCCCGCCCGCCGCGCCGCCCGCCGCCCCGCCCGCGCCGCCGGCCCGGCCGCGCCCCGCACCCATCGCGGGCACGCCGCCGCCCGACCCCGCCGACAAGTGCGATCCGGCGCTCGTCAAGCGAACGTGTTCATTATTCGGATTGGACTTGGTAAGTGCGTTTGCATGCTTTTTCGTAACTGTATATTACTTCAATGTATGGGTTAGTTTTTTGAAATATGAATATTCCACGTGCACAGGAACGGCCACCCCCGTTGCCGCCGTCGCGCGCCTACACGGTGTCGAACGGCGTGAAGCTGAGCTACCCGCAGCAGCGCAGCGTGGCGGCCGCGTGGGCCGAGGGCGGCGTGCGCCTGCGCGTGGGGGACAGCGTGCTGGCGCTGGGCGCCGCGCGGCGCGGACACATCGCTGTGCAGGTCGGTTATTACTTTTACTTTCCTATATCACTAATATTTAGATCTTTTCATACATATATTTTTAATTAATCAACCAAGTCTAACTGAATTGTTTAACATTCATTGAATAATTGCAAATATTTCGTAACAAATAATTATCGCTAGGTGAACCCAGGGGTTCACCTAGCGATATATTACCATATTCAAGTCGGTTCGTAGTCGTGGAAAACGAATCAATTACGATAAGAGATATTGTAACGAAATTACCGTCCGTGTTCCTACCTAAGTGCGCCACCGTAGTATCAGGCATGTTGTGATAAAGGGCGCGTTCCAGATGATGCTTACAAAAACCCAAACGCCCAAAACGTCGTTCCACAAGACGACCGCGGTCGTTGTGGTCGCGACGATAACGTCACTCACGACTTTATGACTTACGCCCACGCGACACTCACGACGACCCATCTAACAAGGTGGGTCGAAGTGATTGTTCCAGTAGAGAATACGTCAGTAAAGCTCACAAGCTAATGGAATGGGAAAAACTGCGGTCGTGAGCGTTCGCTTTGTGAACGTCTAAAGGCACGCACCCTAAATGTAAGCATGTGGGCATTGTGTTGGCAGGTGTGCGGGCGCACGGTGCCGGTGCCGCACAGCGTGCTGGCGCCGCCGCGCGCGCCGCGCGCCGCGCCGCCGCCGCCGCCGCCGCCCGCCGCGCCCGCGCCCGCGCCCGCCTGACGCCTGGCGCCTGGCGCCCCACTCCGTGTAGTGATATCGACAAGTTGAGGGCGTGGCGACCCGCCGGGCTCGACCCCGACGATGACTGAACTTTACGAAACATAAAACCGACGATTCGACGAATGGTGCCTTATACTCGTTAAGTGTAAATAATAGCGTTAAGTATTTATATGTGGTCGACTCGCAGCGGCCGCCGGCTGCGAGCGCCGGGTCCTGTTTGCCGATATACCTGATATGAGTTCTAGTTGCCTTTTAACTGTACTATCTTGGTGCTGATTTTATTTTGAAAACAGTAGGTATATTTTTTCATTGACTGAATCTTATGCTGCTCGATACGTATAAGTAAAGTGTATATTAAGTTAAAGTAACTTGAAAAAAACCCGAGTTTATGTTCTAGTTATGCACCTAACTATATCCTGTACAGTCTTTACCATACAAGCAGCCTAAGCAGGGGCCGAGGAAACCTATATTTTGAAAGGCATAATGAGAAAATATGATTAATGAAGACTAATTGTATTATAGTGTATGTAACAGACATCTAGACTGTATCAAATGGACAAACCCAAGTGACGGTCTCGTAACACTTATACCTCATTCAAGTTACATATACATACAAAATTAATTTGTATGTATATGTAACTTTAATAGTCCAGAACGTATGTCTACCCACAAGTGTGTAAATATTAAAATCAATAACTAAGTAGATAAAGTTTTGTTACCATCCATATAAATACATACTTAAAGTAATAGGAAGTGCACAAATAAATTATAATATTATTATAGTTTTGTTTCTCGTGTCCTAGAGTTATAAGTTATATATGTATAGATCTGAGTGGGGTATACTGAACGATCACTCGAGGTCCTCTCCGCTCACTATTTAGTTCGAACGACATCATACTTGCAGTATGTATTAGTCTCACTAACGTTTTCCCCGAGAGTCGCCGCGGCCGGCCCCTGCTGCCTTGCCAACATGAGTCTGATACCTTTATGTATTCGAGTTTTATTAAACGTTAGCGTCGTAAGGTACAAAATAAAGAATATATTTTAAACGAGTATTTTATTTCTTACATTATTAAGTCTCATAATACGTAAATTTGAAACGTTTTTCTTACCTATAGACCGCGGCGTCGGTTACGGGCGATTTTTTTGTTTTACACAGTAGTATACAGTATGAGCAGCAGTTGCCTATTTTGGGCGTGTATTTACGCGCGCAAAGATGCATAGGCTAAGTCTAAAATAAATTTGCTCAGGAAATAACCGGGTGCGCATGTCAGCATGCGCTGTGCATTGATTGTTTCTTTTTCTATTTTTTTGCAGGAGTTTTTTGAATACATTCAAAAGAATTGTTAAAATAAATTCGGCTAGGATTAAAAATTCAAACAGATAAGAATAGAATAGCGAATTATATCTTGATGGAACTTAAATGATGTATAATTAGTGAGCACGCGCGATCGCCTTGGTGCTAACGAACGTACTGATGAACTTTTGGTGACAATTAAAGAATCACGCGGCTCACGTAAATTGCTGACGCAGCAGAATGTACGTATTGCCTCGTGCAGTTGTCTACGTTTTTTTTGCAAAAATAAAACTTATGTTGAAATAGTCAACTGAAGTCAGATTAACACCCGCTCCGTATTTGTTTTTACTGTAAACTTATACGGTAATTTACATGAGCATCCGATGAAAAATTATAATGAAACATTCATTGTATCAGAATACTTACAATTTATTTTATATCTAAAATCACAAGAAACAGCAAAGGGGCATTAAAGATCATCAAAGATATATTAAAGATCGAAATATCATACAAAAATGTGGAACGTATTTTTCATTCGTCTCGGAGCCGACGGTCGCGGTGGTCCGGCGCGCTACAATATATACATCCACCACGCACATTACCGCTTCCACATTTTATTTTATTATAAAATAAATCAGTAACAAAGAAATGTTCATCGATGAACAATAACTATATTAAATACACTATTTCTCTCGATTACATCTAGCAACAGTAATTAATGTTAAATATATGTATATAGAAATGCAAGGACAACATTTGTACGCCAAATATTCATTTCATATAAACCGCTATCATGCAGATAAACATCCTATTACATCAAGAGCAACATTTTAAGGTCCCATAAACACGTGAAAAAATGTTAAAATACGTTAATATACGAGTGTACATACTTACAGCTTCGTTGAGTTATCACATTGCGGCCGGAGCGGGCGCGGGCCCGCTCGACGCCGCCAACAACAAGGAGTAAACATACAATAAGTAGTAAAAATTGCATCCGAACAACGTCCACACTGATAAAATTCTATTGTACTAAGAAAAAGCGCTAGTTAATAATTTACAAACATTTTAAACGTTATACATCAACTTTTATGAAATTTAATAAAACTTCCAGTAATAAAACAGTGTCGGCGCATTCACAGCAGGAATTCAAGTTACTGATAATTGTTTTATAAAAATACATTGTATTAACACTTTTGAATGTACACATGCTCGCTCACGAGCGCCTAAAGATAAAGTAAATGCAACAGCCCCGAAGCGCCCCGCCGCGAACGCTCGACACACTAATCAAAATTTGGCCACAACGATCTATATCACTACTGCACTATACAATAATATATTATAACACATATTATTCAAATTTATAAACATACAAGTCCATCGAAGATCACTTTACATTTTATAGATTGCATACTATAATACTGCATAAAGAAATATTAAAAGTGTACCGTAGAGAACCATAGCGTTAGACACTACACACACGATCAGATCGCACAATTACAATGTAAAAAGATCAAAAACTTACGCTACGTACAAACGTGCAACAGAAGGCAACGTGCAGCACACCCCCGCCCCCAGGCAGGCTGCCACACGCCGATCGGTCGGTGGTCCACGTCTTACGATGGCGTGGCTGTAGCAGCTTAATGGATAAAGGTCGGGAGAACGACGATTAATAACCTTTTTTTATCTGTTTAAAGTAGCAAACGAGCATGTCCACCTCATGGTAAGTGGTCACTGCCGCCCATGGACATCGGTGAGCAGCTTCAAATGAGCAACATGGGTTCCATCTGAAGTCAATCACGGATGCGTTGCTCCCGAGGACTATGATGGTCGCCTCATATAAAAGTGTGCCGGCAACCACACCCTTCCATCGAAACGCAAGAAATGCTTCACGTTGGAAATAGGTGTGGTGGTGGTAGTTTCCCGGTCGAACTACGCTGGTTCTACCTCCTGGTAATCTTTAGAAGATGCGCTAATATTCGATGTCGACCGACCGGTTCTATCGACAGACGTGTGGGCATCCTTACTCGTACTATCAAGCCTTACAAGGCGTTTATAGCAAAGCCTTTTATAAACTAATGATGTTAGGTATCTCTACATACATCAAGATGAAAGATAACTCTCATTGACTTTACTATAAACGTACCTTTATCAGGGAAATCGTCAACTAGGACGAACATTGGCAAACCTTCAATTAAACTGGCAACTCTTTTACATCCATGCGAACCAGCCCCCGCACATAACAGATTCTTAAAACTAATGGCAGTCACTTCGCCAGTTTAGAATTTAATTTGATTTTATATTTACTACTTTTAATAAATTTTTAAAACTAATTTTACAATACACATTTCCATTTAATGAAAACAAATATGCGGCACGAAATGCATTAAAAAAGCTCCCTCCTGCATGGGAACTTACGTCCGCCCACAATATTATTTTAGGAATACATTACAAAAAAAGTTACACTTTTCGTCACAATCATCTTAAATCATTACAGACAGAAGCAGAGTAGATTCACTAACGTCCACTTTAAAGGTACTATAAAACATCAACATGGATATCGCTATATTCGGCAGTGTGCGCGAATTGAACACACGCAATAAGGCAGTGATGTAGATACGGTTTGTACTCACACGTTTACACGACACATATACATATTATATACTATACATTCTATGTTTAGATTCACGACATCTCGCGAGATTTATAGCAGGAACGGCAGCCACCGCGCACTCCGCGCTGCCGGCCCTATAAATACTATACGCAAGTCACTTGTACCATTCATCAGATTTACCGCGTCGATTTCGATTTAAAGTGCGTTCGCACGAACGAAGTTGACTTGTCGACCATTATGTCGATTAAATATTAAGCACCGTAGTTTTCATTCGCACGTACGATCGGTTCTCGGCGTCGCAGCGTCCATAGTCGACAGCGACATCATCGGATTGGGGGATTGGATGCCTACAGTGTAGTCTGTCACAAATACTAAAACGGCTCGGCTGTACATCTTAGTTTGGAGGGCGTGACGCCACAGACTTCAACCGGAAACCTTCGAAATCGGAATGTAAACTGCAATGGGATGCTCCATATCCGGTCGATAGGCATACAAGACAGTTTCGTTCGCGGAACGTCGGCTACCAATACGTCAGATCGAATCGAATTCTCGTGAGCGGCAACGCAGGTGTCGCAGCGGCGCGCAGCACAGCAGCCGCGCGCGCGCCGGCCGCTAGTCGCGCGCCAGCGGCGTGCTGCACGCCGCCGCCGCCGCCTCCTCCGCGCCCGCGCCCTCACCGCCGCCCGCCCCCGCGCCCGCGCCCGCCCCGCACAGCGACGTGAACACGCTGCTCGACGACACCTCGCGCACGCACCGCCGCTGCTCCGCTGCAACCACACCGCATGCGTTATTCACCACACTGCACCACCTCTATGATATGACGATCAGATAATTGATAAGTGAATAATCGCAGTGCTGGTGCGGTGACATCCGTTGCAAACGAAATCTCATGGCCACCCATATCTACCTCAAACAAGTGTGCTTTTAGTTCGCCGTGCGCAATACCGTTCGATCGGTATCCTACATAAAGATAAAATGTGCCAAACTGATATGAAATTGCTGAAATGATCCAATTATATCTAGCACAACATGCCCAGTACCGAGTAACGTAATACCGGATCAGTCACGGAAGCCACAGCGCAATAACATGTAGAGATTACTTGTGACAGATGAGCAGACGCGAGCGTGACGCGACCATGGAGAAACATTATGAGACATAGGAAACGGCTGCGGTCATAGGTACTTGTAAGATAAATCCCACGCATCACGTCGCTGACCTAACCAACCGGTACGATGGTAGGTACATAATATTAACAACTACATATAAACTACAAGGTAGTCCCTTGCGAACTTAGGATAATCTCGGAATGCCTCATCAATTACTACAACTTTATTCGATCATAATGTAGGTAATGTATTTACAGTTATGCTTGGAAGCATCCTAGTGTATCATGGACATGGTGTTCAAGTGGCGCGTAAACAGTGTAAGCGACGCCGCGGTGAAACCCGAGCGGCACTGAGGATCACGTTTCCGGCCCAATAAGCCGTTTCGTACTTTATGTTTTACTACTAATCTATAAAGTAATAGCTTACTTAATATCTAATTAGTTTTTAAATAAACCGTGAGAGATTTAGATATAACAGAAATTAACCATGTGTATCCAAAAGTTAATTTAAGTGTGAATCCTAATTTTTGTGTTTAGTTATTGGTCGTTCGTTTGGGAATCATTATTGGTTAATTTTCCTAACATTTTAAGGCGAAAGAACTCTTTGACTCAGTTCTGTGTTAAACGACGCAATAATGAAGATTAACTTCTTCGAACTATACCATTGTATTCCTTAGAGGCAACGTACGCAACATACTTCCACAGTTCTTGACTCGTGTTTTAGGCAGACAATCGTGTTCGATTTGAAATTAGATTCAAATGGTACTTATTGAAATTGCTACTCTCTTAATAAAACTAGATTTTACACGCAGCATTACACATTTGAATTGTGTTAACCACGCAAAGAGTACCTATTTTATACTTTAATCCCGATCATAACTACCATATAGGTCTCTTCAAGATTCTTTCAAATCTGATCAGTAGCCTTTGCTCGAAAGATTAGTAATTATCTATCCATCCATCCATTCATCTCACAAACTTTCACCTTAATAACATTATAAAGACTCTAGTTATGCGGGCGTAAGTTACCGATCATGTTGTGCAGGTTGTCGATGACCACCTCGGTGTTGTAGGTGGCGTCCACGGCGCGCTGCAGGAACGCCGTCCAGGTGCTCAGCTCCGCCTCCTGGGAACACACACAGTCTTGTTACCATCATTGTCCCGTAAATGGATGAAGACATTTAGAACGAATGTTATGGCAATGTCATTCATCCATTGACTAGTGTAACACACGCCTTTAAGAGCGTGATGGTTAGTTAAAACCAAACCGGGTGTCGTCACATTTTACCGTTAAAACGACTGTCAATCGATTTCCATTAGGAGCATGACTAAGTTAAAACAATCTATTTTCATTAGGCGCATGACTTCGAAAAATCTGCCGTGTCTTGTGTTCGAATTCTTGCGTGATATGACTACCTACCATATATTTTTTATCGTATTTGCTTATTTTAACGCAACTCTCGTTCGTCTATCTGACGTTGATAACCTGATTGAAGGTCACTAAAAGCCGGTTATTACATTAGTAACAAGTTATAAAAATTTAATATGTATAATAAAAATCGGGACTAATTGTTCGACGAAAACGCTTGTAAAAGTGTAACCTACCCACTATCATAGCACTCATAGTAGGTAGTGCTTGCATCACGTCACTCATAAACATATTCCATTTACACTCACCGGTAAGTGTGCTACAACAATTACCGTATTGTTCGTAATCAATGGAGCGCCGGCCGCCGCGCGCCGCCCAGACTGGCCGGCAACGCTCCAAAAATAAAATATGACATGTGCTCCAATGGGCATCACAAGCGCCCAGCGACGCCCACGCCGGTCATCAATCGTGTTATATAACATGTGTTAAGGTCATGCCTTAAGACACCAGACTACCCATGTAATTATTGCAAGTGAGAAGTGATTCGTTTCTCCTTAAATGTTTGACTTTTTAACAGTCTACAGAACTTGCCCTAGAAACTAGGAAAGCGTGCTTCCGCCCTTGGATGCCTCCTCGAGAATTTGTTGTTTACTCTGTGGCGAGTGCAGTAATAAGTAAAGCCTGTTAACGAACTAGGCGTTCATGCAATGTGAGCATTTTTCCAGGAAGAAGCTCCGCAGCCCGGCGGCGAGCTACACCCGTGGTGTCCCCGATTCAGGCCTGAAGCCGTACAAACCGACCCCCATATTTTGTTACCGCCTTTGCGAACGACCATAATATGACTCACAAGTTCCTGCTAAAGCCTACATAGTATTGCGTAATAAATAGCGATGGAAAACAAAGTCAGCCATATTACTATTTTTACAATGTAACAACTTAAATACATTTTAAATTTTATCCAAGATGTCATTTTAATAAAACGATAAACTTATAAAAAGGTCAGTTATGGCGAAAAAAAATTATGATTAGCGTTTTTTCGATTCAATGTTTACTGTTAAATGTACGTACAAGTACAGGAGCGGTATCTAGGAGCGCGAGCGGACGCATAGTGCGTAGTACGCACGCGTATAAATAGCCGTGATGGTCGTGGTCAGGGGCGGGCGGCGGTCGCTGCACCGGCCAGCTGCGCCGCTGATGTCACGGCTCATGGCGGGACCACCGCGCGCTTCCTGTAGCCGCTGCGATCATCGCTAAATTAGGGGTTTAATTGATTTATCTTTCGCTTGACACCGCTGCTATCATAATTGCTACAAAGGTCATCATTGAAGTTGGCGCGCTCAATTAATGTTAATATTGGCCGTACTAAGATTGTTCAATACAATATTTGTTGTTAGTTAACTACCTGACTAGCACGTAGCTGCATTATAGAAACCCTATTTCCGTGAATGCTTATTGGATTGATTAGTACATACACTCTTTCCGTACCATTTCGAAAGTCATAGTTAAATGTAATAAAACTACGTGTGCATGTTGCGTTTATGAGGATGGAGTAAACAAGCCGTAAACGTGTCCCGGTAACAGTGTTACGGTAACGAGAGGATCGGCTCCTAGTTGCGTAGCGCGTCACGTCACCGCGCCGCCCCGCCGCGCACGTGTCGCCCACGCGCCGCGGCCCGCCGACGTCGCGCGTCCCCACAAACAGCGACACACGTCCAAGGACGTTGTCACACCATCTGCCCATCGCCACCAAACTCATGGACAGGGTCCCTTTTAGAGTACAAGGGTAGGTACCCACAGTCAAACGGAGAAACCAACCAATCGTACACCATAGAGAAAGAACGACATTAGAGAGAAAGTATTATTTCATCTTTGTAAATTTACTTGTAAAATTTACATCACTAGATGTTAAACTCTTTCTGTTACTGCCGGTCGAGCCCGCAACTCGCTATTAGAGTTAAAGTTTTGAATTATGTGGTCCTAAACTTTAGAAGTGATACATTAAACACCTACTACTATAAACAAAATTGTTTGGAACAACCCATATATGATTCATGTGGACAACAAGGCAACCAATCTGAAGAATGTAAACAAATAGAAAAGGGGAAAAATTGGAACACAATACAAATAACATGGAACTCAATGTGTTATCAATAAACTGGACTTTTTACTTCTACTAAAGAGCTACGTCAAAAGCTTTAAAAGTACAAGTAGGTCCGACATGTTTTCTATATTTGAATCCTTGCAATCGCATACAGTATGAAAAAGGATAACAAGAGGAGTCCCGGTCGCGGTGCTCGTGGCCCCGCGCGTCGGGACGGAATTGGGTCAATGCGCGGGGCAAGGTTAAGGACCAGCGGATCGAAGCAGGCGCCCGCTGCGCCGCGCTGCGCCCGACACGCCGAGGACCACATCCTGTTTGCTACATTTACACTAGAGATGCGCCGAATATTCGGTTGTTATTGGGTATTCGGCGTATTCGGCATCATTTTCACTAGGTGCCTAATGTTTAAGTGCCGAATATATTCGGTTCGAGTATTTCTATTTTCTTGGCTACACGTCACGGTGTAGAACAAAGAGAGAAAACTTTCTACGTAAGATTTATGTTATAAGTCAAAGAAATCCTATGAAGAGTGTGCTGAATTATGCCAATATTATAAAAAAACAAACCTCAAATGAACATTTTTGATACATCAATCAAATTTTTATAAACATCTTTTTTTACAACATTTATTTTTAAACATCAAATCAACATTTTTTTTAAGAACATACTTTCATTATATCCGGTTCGGTAAAAGTTAAACCGAATAATATTCGGTATTCAGTTATTCGGTAAAATCACTTTTTGGCGCATCTCTAACTTACGCCATTTGTTAATAGCCGAAATATAGTTTTTAAAGATGATACCTGTCATCCCAGGTAAAGGAGGTAGGAGGACGATTCCTTCATTATCATAACAATATGGCTATCACATGGAAGCTAGTAAATAGACCATTACTAGATTTCATTTGATAGCCATATTGTTAATATACTTATATCATAACACTTCTATGTTAGTATTTGAAATAATAAAAAAGAAAAAACTATTTATTTCGGTCCATGGACACAAGAACAGAATAGGCACATACATTTAAATTAAAGTAAGTAATTAAGTTTAAAAATAACAATGTTCGAAAAATAAAATTAAATAACCGCTAAACTTGAAGTTAAACAGTATCTCAAAAGAAATAAAAACAAAATAACATTATCGATGGGGACCGGAAAAAAAAATTATGCGAGTCCTCCTAAGCAAACTCTTAAATTAAATGAATAATCGGAAACAAAACGGCAAATTTATGTTTTAGAAGTCGGATTTTATCGGTGTGATAATAATTATTAATTACTGCATAAAGTAATAACTCTAACTATACAGTGCTGTGATGTTTGATTTGCAGGAAATAATCAAAAATTCTGTAAAATACTTTTCGGTATACAAATTAGTTTTGATTCATAAATGTTACTAATACATAACTTATCTCAACAGAAACTTTCTTGACAGAAATCTTAGACGAGTTCCGACTCAAGTTACAAACGTAGATCTGCCATTCAAAACTCAGTTTTGATCGTATTGTTTAAATGATCATTGTTCGATTAAAGGTCAGCGAAAAGAGATTTTAATTGACCTACATGTCTTTCCGCTTACCGGGTACAGTAATATAAGGATAATCCGCTTAGCGGTGCTTCATTTATTCCTTCGTTCATATATTATTTAAAAAAGTATGTTATATAAATTGATTAATACTACATTATACCGCGGCTCCGCCCTCTTCGATCACTTTTGGAACGGTATTGTGTCCCACGTGTAAATCCAGGCTATAAACAAACCCTGTGCCAAATTTCCGCGAAATGCGATCTGTAGTTTTACATGAAAGAGTAACAAACATGCATCCTCACGAAATTACACATGTACAATATCAAGGGGATAAGATAGTAATACGGAAATCGACTCAGCAATAGCAAAGGCCATAAATCGGGAGACACCACCCCGCTTCACCCCGTCATAAAATACCGCCAATAGTTTCTTTAAAATTTCATCATATTAAATTTCATATCATCAAAAACAACTAGTAACCGATCCTATGACCTAATTTCCGGATAGCGTAATGAAATCTCTGATCGAAAAAGCAGGCCCCTTACAAATATAATGGCAAGACATTTGCAAACAATACACAATATGACGTTACACACTGAGCGATTGCGAATTAAGTGTACACGGCGCGACACGAGGCCGGCTTCTTCACTGGAACTCAACGCAATTAATTTAAACAATAATATGAAAAATATAGTTATATCTAGTAACAATTTACTTATTTTAAGATTTTGCAACATTTTTTGATAATCTGAAGGTATCGAGCATTCTAGGAAGTGACCTGAGAAATGACGTTGATGGACATTTTGTTGTAGAAGGCTCTAGTAAATAAATATTTTTTATAGGAGGTACGCTCAGAATTGGGAACCTAAATTATTTCACTATATTATCATTATTCTTGGGGTTTTCCATCAAAGATAGTATTGATTAAAGGCACATTTTATTTTCTTCGTTATTTTTATTATCCTTTTCTATACGAGTTCCAATGACGCCACCTAATCTAACTCACCTATTGTTCCAAACAAACGTGTCTCATTAACACCTAGTTAGATGTTTATCTGCGATTGTTGTTATTATGTATCCGTTACGAAAAGCTATCTCATAGTAATCAGACACCAAAACACGCGTACGAAGGTATTACAGCACTAAAATCGATACCTTTTATCATATCACCTGATTGGGAATATGGAGTATGCAAGATACGGCGACACACTTTATCCTTATCTCGTATCGCGGACCAGCACGTGTGTGGCGCCTTAGTGCATGAATTACCTGTGAGCTATTATTAAGTATACCAAATACGTATAATATAGGTATGTATATCTAAATTTCCGATACCATTTAAACTGTTTGTAAAAAAGTGGGTTGAAAATGTAACGCCTCCGCAACATTTGCAACAGTGATTAGCGCTTCTGAGAAAAAATTGTGGAAAGCAAAATGTTGTTGGTGACAAGAATTAACATATTTTCGCAGTGGCATACAAATTGGAGCATAATGTTAATAATGAAATGGTTTCTTCTACCCTAATACAACTGAAGGCTTCGATTCCGAATTATTAAACGCCGGACTAAGTTCATATCGACTTTCGTTAAATTCAACGGGGGATACAACTGAACATTTGGGAAGTTGCTCATTTTGATTACTAATAAGGAAACTACATATAAACTACATTTAAGCCATCTGTCTGCTCCAAAGACTTTTATGGAAGAAAACACACTGTGCATGTGATGACAGATTTTGGTCATAAAATAAATTTCGGTATACACGATTTACATGCAGTATAATATCCAGTGTAGGTCGATCGACCGACTGGTTAATATAAAACTCGACTGAAATACTTCGATGATAAAATAAGCAGACAGGAAACACTTTCTAAAGATAACAGTAGATGTTGTTCATAACTCAGCGTATATTATTGGCGGAAACGAAGTTAGTGGCGAGCGTGTTGAAACCGCCGCGACATCGGACCCGAGCAGCCCGCTGCCAAACAGGACGCGCGATATTAAAATAATTGTTTATGATGCTCTTTCTATCACCTCTAATAAATTGGGTGCTGGTAACGACAGGGATCAAAGAGAAAAAAACTAGAACATGTTTCCAGATCCGACGGCACAATATATTATGTTTCCGTAAAGATATCAATTTGCGTAACTCTACTTCGCTATTATAAATGTAGCTGCTGTAACAGCTGAAAATATAACGAATCCAAACCACGCATAATCCTACTTCTTTCGCAATGTAACTAATTTTGCCAGACATGTCGAATACAAGATTACGTCTTGACTAATCGGATTCACCGAACTTAAGTTTGAGGCGGAATCCATGAGGAATTAAGTTCACATTTTTTTGGATACCTATAACTGTACATATGAATTATGGGTTTCGCGGTCAACGAGGAATTGGGGGCAAGACGAAAAGATTATAGAATATCGTAATTTTTGCTTCGCTACGTATTTTTTTACATACCTACATAATACCATGGTTACAGGAGCCAAATTTTAACTCCAGTTCATATACTCGAATTTCACAATGTCGTTTGAATTACATTAAGAGCCTTTAAACAGTTAAAATATGAACATATGATTAGAGTGAGTCAAATATAGCTTAGTCAATATTGGTTAGTGCAGCGTATAGGTAAGGCCGGCGGGGCGCCCTGCGCCGCCGCGGTAATGAGCGGCGTCCTGCGCTTTCACCGCTATTAGCGCCGAACAATGAGCGACGCGCGCCCACGCGACATTAGAAAGCGAACTTCCATTTACATGCAAATCCCATGTACGAGATATTACAATTATTGCCGCACGCGCAGATTTATTCAGACACACTTTTACCGTTCCGCCTGGTCCGCGGACGAAGGACGAGCCCCGACGAGCCGCGGGATCACAGGGTACAGCGTTCCGCGCTCGTAATCACCAGTGACAGTTGGCGGGCCGATGATGTTCCACTAGGTTGACATTATAATGAATATATTATGTCAACAATAATAACTTTTCTCTCCGTCTCACCGCGCATACATTTTTTTTGCAATTATTGCAGACCGCAACGTGTAATAAAAACAGAAATACAGATTATGTAACTATGCGGAGAACTATTCAAGAAGCGATATTAGCGTAAAAACTTGAAAGTGGAATATTAACAGCTCATTCGACGACACGCCAACGCAAAGCGACAGTGGCAGCACTCAGCCTGTTACACTGCACCGCTGCATGTGTAATAACATGTTAATGACGCGTAATGTATGCGATCGATGTTACACGCTGATATTTGAAGCTTTACAGTTGCTTAAGATCTTGCGGTTTATCGAAATCAATATTACACACATATTTTAGTCTAAACAGCCTTTGTACTTAGACTAAACAAATCGGCACATGTGATGTGTGATTCAATTTAAATTTCAATTCAATTAGTATTTAGACTGGTAAACGAGTACTTGTAATAATTTTAAATACCAGTCACTCACAATTCTCACTCTTTTACGGCAATAGCAAGGCATGACGCGACAAATGCTGTCCTTTCATTTCATAAAAACCATTAACATCATGAAACATTCGATCATCCTGCGTAATCTTAAGTAGTCAGGACTGGTGGTGTCCCATCGGTTAGTATCGCGTGTCGCCGCTCTACCCGTTATTGGATTACACGTTGTTTGGCGGACAGAACGCGTTAGATATGCTTGTTTTTACTTGATATCTATAATATCAAAGGGCTCGTTGTTCATAATAAACGGTTAACTGAAGCTCGTGTAAACTGTGGTTATCTGATCATAATACTTCGACCTCGGCTCAAGTAATCACGTGAAGATCCGCGGTTGATCAATGCCACACAGCCTCCGCTGACATTTGCACTGATGCAACCGTGCAATTTACTTGGTAAATTAAACAGTTAATATTGGCGGGAAAACATAGATTGCTAATAAAGAATAATCATCACGCAAACAAAAGGGTTAAAATTATAGCTTAAATAAAGTAAGAAGTACAAAGTATTCCAACATAATTTAGTACTAAGTTAACATCTCATATTCGTTGTCTATATAACTCGTAGCGTTGTACAGCAGTTTAAAGGCACAACGTCGGAATCGACTTGCATCGAGACGATCCTTGAGAGCGTCGTCCTCAGACTGTCTCGAGATAAATCTTTAAAGGGAGAAATGCAGACGAGTTGAAAAATTGAATTCCCGTCGTGGCCCCGCAGAATATAAATGATACGATTCAAGTCAAGTCTCCATTTAGCTAACTTACGATGCTGATGTTGCTACCCTATTAAATAAGCATACACGCACATAAAACGCAACTGCGACGGGAGGTAAATGTTTAATTTCGTCAAAATAGTAGTAGTAAGTATAAGAACAATCAAGTTTAAATTTCGTCGGCATAGACCGTAACAATATTAGATCCTAGTGTAGCATAGTAGCTTATTTTAATAATTGTCGACAGAACGTAGAGTTGTGAAATAAAAAGTTAATGAATATTTAACGAGGTGTGTTGCGAATTTACATTATAACAAATGAGGTAGCTTTTCGCAGAAAAGTAAACGCTGGGGGATTAGGATAATTAAAGCTGAAACAATCGAGCGAGTCGAGCAACAGCTGTGCGCGGGGTCGCCGACCTGTTGCACTAATAGCTCGCGAGACAATGAGCGATCGAATGTCTTCGATTTTCTTTTAATTAGCGAGTGTCGCGCCAGATAACGCGACGCTGCGATATCTACTTATCGCCGATTACATTGTTTACATCCAACGTCGATAGCACAATAGGCGCCTGCTTTTTATCGACCCCCCGGTCACTACCTGTAGCCTTTTTGCTCGTCAATCTGGCCGAACCGGAGTTATAACGAAACACTTTTTGTTACTATAGTTACACTACTCGCGCTTACGACTCTATAACAGTGACGAAGTTAACAAAACCTTGCGCGCTTCCTCTTTAATTTAACCTTTTTCTAATTTAACGCAGAATCCCCACTAAAAAAAATATATTAATAAATTGATATAAACAGATGATTGATAGATATAGAATAGCGTCATTGTCACTTGATACAAAGATTCGCAATTAGTATAACCCCTACTTCTGCATGAATCTACAGAATAAATACAAAACTATAGTAAGTATATATAAAATAGTGAGCTCAGGTAAAGTTATCTTAACGTAAACTATACATGAGAGGTCTTTTAGATAAAAGAGATAGTTCCAATTAAGTAAAAAATTAAAAAATGTATAATAAAATCCAGTTACAGGTCAACATTCAGCCAAATAACGGATAACGCGAACTATCTAGTGACCTCATCTTTAGAAGTGTTATATGAAAAACAAAGGAGCGGACGTATTACGGTTGGCGAATTCAAATGATATCCGAACAATGCAGTTAACGAGTCAGAAATGAAATATTGGCGGCGGGAGACTCGTGCTGCAGTCTGGCAACCAGCTAGCCGCCGGCGACTGCCCGGGGAGCGCCGGCGGGAGCCGATGTGAGCACGACACCTAACAGGGTATTAAATATACGCTACACGATATACACCTACAAAAAATATTACACGGAACAAATACGTATAGGTATAAAAATTAAATTTAACACGGAATATTATTTACTACGTTGATGTATTGGACATGACCGTAATATCAAACGTAGAAAACGTGATAGCCTCCGAGTAATTTAGGTCACCTTTCTCCTTCTTAAATTTCAGCAAATAATTCTATGCAAAAAAATGAACGTACACTCACTTAATCCAAAATAAAATTATATTATTTGGAATTGAATTGAGTTTTATAACTTTCCCACAGCATCACAATAATGTTGACGCATACTTCATGTGTGCGTTCCATGCGTTGTTTGGTAAAGTTCCATCAACTTTATTTCCATTTTAGGCAAATTACATTTAAGTTAATTTACACGCTGGAACCTACCTGCACGACCACACCATAATTATCATTATCGGCGTATAAATGCTGGACGTAACAATTTATCTTATTGAATGTTCATCGCACGCATCGTTCTTGGCATAGTTACGAGTAACAATAATTCATGCTACATCGAACTTACAATTTATATATGCCTATAAATGACATTTAAGTTCCCATCACGTATAAATGCTGAATAGTGGATACAAGTTAGTTTTACAAATCTGATTTCCACAACTGAAGTATGAATCAGTTCAATTTCATACGATCCGTCGTTCAATTCAATTAGCGTCCCCTGCTATGACAGCTTGTTTGCGAGGATCTGCAGACCCCCACAAGTTGTGCGGCCAATTATATGCACTTCCTCGGTGACCCCTATCACATGTCGCGTCTGTCGACGATCAATCAGACGAGCCGCTCGCCCCCGCCCCCCCCCCCCGGCGCTGCTAATGCCGGTAAATACAATAATACGTTAACGCCATAATTGCTCCGAGCTCAATTGGCGAGCCGCTTAATTGAGCCGCCGTGTGATTTCATCGCTCACCACCGTGACACATACTACCACCTCATTAGCTAACACCTTTTACACTTTTATAACTTTCAAGTAATCCTTTTAAATGTTCTAAGATCGTTTGACAATTTATTTAGTCCATTGAAATGTTACAATTTAATAACCGAATATTGCAATTCTTAGAGGATGCAATTTTATTTTTGGGACATGTGCTTGATGCCATCTTGGAAAAAGAGGTGAAAATACTTTTTTCGCGATATCTCAGAATGTATCTTACAAAAAATTGTTAAGTCATAATTTGTAGCAAATTGTTTTTCCTACAAATACCTATATTTATTTAACGTTTTGTCCTAAGTTAAATATTAAAGAAGTTATAAGAAAAAATGTTAGAAATTTTTATATTTTCTTTTTTTCACTATAACTTTTGAAGGTGATAGAACCAGAGTAGTTCGACCGGAGAAGTACCACCGCCACACCTATTTTTAACGTGAAGCATTTCTTGCGTTTCGATAGAAGGGTGTGATTGCAGGCACACTTTCATATGAGGCGAGCATCTTAGTCCTCGGGAGTAGCAACGCATCTGTGATTGACTTCAGATGGAACCGTTCTGTATGAAGTGGTTTACAGATGTCCATGGGCGGCAGTGACCACTTATCATTGCTGCATGCTCGTCGAACTGCATGCTCGTTTGCTACTTCAGTCAAATTAAAAAAATACTTCAGACCAATCTTGTAGATGATCTTTTGACGAAATTTTTCCTCTGTATTTTTTTTAATTCTAATCACATAAAACACTGCTACAGCGCTCTAAAGTTGACCGGGTTCGTCAATGCTCATGAGAATCCGGTCGACACGAAATGTTAACCTTATTTTTGATTTTTTTATCGTAAATATATTCTTAGAGCAATGATAGCCTAATGGTTGAAACTTGCCCTGTCGATCGGGAGGTCCGAGGTTGAAACCCAGGCACGCACCACAGATTTTTCTGAACTTATGTGCGAATTAATAATTAATAATCACTGCTTTTCGGTAATAGAAAACATTGTTCCCGAGAGCTCTTTAAAAAAAAAGTTTTTGGAGGTGTGTGAAATCCACCAATTCGTACTTGGCCAGCGCGTTGGACTATGGCCTATAACTCTCTCATTCTGAGAGAAGACAGTGCCCAGCAGTGGGACAATAACGGGTTGACGTGACGTGTAAATATATTCTTAAAAATTTTTTTGTTAAATTCATACAATTTTACTTATTCATTCCTAACTCTTTTTCCCGCCACAATTGAGGTAGAGTCTGTAGGCGCGTTTTTCTTTAACGTGGCGGCGGGTTGCCCCCCCCCCCCCCCCAACTTGAGGTTAAGCTTCTATGAAGCCCTCACAAATATCCCAAAAATAAAATTGCGTCCTCTAAAAAATGCAAAGCTCATGTAACATTTCAATGGACTAATTATTTATTTCCCAAGGTTTATAAGTTGACGTTGATGTCAAAGATTACTTTTAAGATCTCAGCATAATTAACTTACATGAGAATTCTAAGTATTAGTGTTACTTAAGTAATGGGCGCAAGGATAGACAGAAAATAAGTAATATCATAATTTTACTTAGCGATAGTGGCAGATGAACGTGACTGCAAGTATTACGCAAGTAGTCTTTTTTATAAGTCTTTGTTTACTTCGTTTTATGTTACCATTTTTTGTTTCTTATGTTCTGTTCTTTTCAGTAACAATAATTTGTATTATATTTTTAATTCGGTTGTCGAAATTGCTTAATCTTGCAATATGGCGTATTTATTATTTTCTTTAACAAGATAATTGTTGCGGTAGGCGCTACTAGATAACAAGAGTGTTTATACAACATAATTTCATCGCGTTCATATCTTATTACGTTGCGAAGTTATAATCGTTGTTTTAATATCACAAAGGCGTACGTACCAGAAAAGCTGTGTTTATATCTCCCTCGGCAACCCATTATTACCCCACTGCTGGGCACGGGTCTTCTCTCAAAATGAGAGAGTTTAGGCCATAGTCCACCGCGCTGGCCAAGTGCGAATTGGTGGACATATCTATATGGTGTTTATATCTACAGGCAACGAACGTGACAGACGCGTATCAGGCACAATAGAATTGTTCTGTACAATGTGTGCTTACGTACTTATACCTACCATAACATATCGCTCAGACACAAGCCGTACCTTTCAAAATACTGCACAAGAAAATAGGTTTTCTCTGCTCGTATCGTACTCGTGGCGTTTAATATTTGAAGATATAAATAAAACATAAACAAAATAAAACAATGTATTCAAAAGATACCTATATATAAATATTTATAAAAAATAATTTGGAGGCATGTCGCACTCCATTCGATCCTATCGGACAATAATTATTTTACCACGACTATGTCGATATTAACTTTATTAATTTTTTGCAGCGCTAAGGCCGAAGACCTGCGGCGGTGGCCTGCGAGGCCTCTATACCCCCGCTCCACCTCGCAGCGTATCCGTCCGGCGCATTGCTCTCCACTGACAAAGCGTTTTCTCAGAATCGACGTTAAGGGAAATTATTAACATTTACGATTAATACTATTTCCATTTTTAGTTCCAACGACAGAGCCCATCGTTTACGACGAATATGACGGCAAATGCATTGACAATGAATTCGAAAAGTAAATGACACATTTTCCTTTAATGGAGTATCACTTTGATTCTTAGGTGTAGACATGTGGAATATTTTATACATAGACAAAAAAATCCTACAAAAGAAAATCTGTTAAGACTCTTTTCGATGTAAGTTCGGTAACTCCTAAGATTGGCCCGTAGGGAGAAGACAAATAAATACAAAAAAAAAAATTTTAAACAAAAAATACAACCGACTTCCATGCCACATAAAAGTAAAAAATAATTTAAATACATGTTGGTTTAGAGCAAACACAGTACTTAGTACATAGTTCCGAAGTCGGCGCTCACCATATTTTGCTGGATCATGACGAAACTACATGTATCTTATATGAGCGCCGACTTCGGGACTATTTAATAAGTCCATTGTTATTTAATAAGTCCAGTTAATATTGTTATAACATACCCATAAGCACCAAATGGTCAACCCCAATGGTTTAGGCTTGAGGCACCCCTGCATCATCAGGATTGAGGAGTTGAAGGTCAAATTTTCATCACATGTCTCTGCTTAGTAGTCTTGTTACATATATGTAAGCACCAAATAGCTAATGTTATAGTTTAGGATAGCTGTCACCCTGCATCATCAGGATCGAAGAGTTGAAGGTCAAATTTTTCGTCAACCTATATAAGCATAGATATATAATACATATTCCAAGTTTCATAAGAATCGATTCGGCAGAAGCCGAGTTATCTCAAATTATCTAAAAAACTTGAGGAGTTGTGGTGGTTTCCACCCCATAACTCAAAGAGTTAAGCATCACAGCATACCCATGTCCAAGAGAAAAAGTTGCGTGACGAAATTTCCTATCAAATGAAAGAAAGAAAATGGAAATCGGTTTATAAACACCCAAGTTATTCAAGATTTTAAGAAACCGACATTTTCCAATTTTCCGGGAAAACCGCCGGTTGGTTTTCATTTTCCTCAATATGGGACTGCCTGTGAAACTAGTCGCATACAATGTCGTATGAATCGTGTCGGTAGGTCGACGATTTCTAGCCATTTCGCCCGAACATACATAAAAAAAAAAAAAAAAAAAAAAAAAAAAAAAAAAAAAAAAAAAAAAAAAAAATACGTGACGAATAGATAACCTCTTTCCTTTGGGAAGTCGGTTAAAAAGACAAGTTTATTTTGCGTCACATCTTGGAAAGATATCTGTGGTCCATGGTAGAGCCCACAAACTGTTGTCAATAATTTCGCATTAATTTCATTATACTCGTATACTCATATAAGTAATTTTCACAACTATAATATATTATTATAATTGTAAACAAACAAGCTACTGAATTTTTTGCTACGCCCAGTAAGGTCGTAAGCAATTATAATTATCGGAATCCTTCGCGGATCGAGGTCAGGCCTGATTCACGGTTAATGGTCCTCAGTGCCCGCGCCGTGATACCTTAATGACAATAATTGTCGTTCTTTACAGTAACTATCTTAATTTAAGCCACGATCACTATTAAGCAAACACAGAGGTCACGAGTATTTAATTTTTGTCTAAAGCCTCGAGGTCGGGAAAATGTTTGTACCTTGAAATTTGAAAATTTTATTGTTTGGGTAGTTGCCGCAACCTTTTAGGTGTACAAGCTGTATATAGCAGGGTTTTTGGAAATATGTACAACGTGATTATGCTTGATAACTGCTTTAGGGAGAATGAACGATCGTAAAATATTGTAACACAAACGTGAGACTTTTTAAAGAACGATGTATTCACGTTGAAGAACAGATTAAGCCCTTTAATGAAAACTTGTCACCCGTTGTAACGGTCGAAATTTGACCTTAATTCAACTCAAAAAAAAATAACTTGGTCCAAAGTAGCACTAGTGTCTCTCAAATTAAATAAAATTTTCCTAAGTTTAAATACACTCGAAGGAGAAAAAGAGATTTAATTGACATTAATTTAAGGTACATTAAAAAGAAATAACGGGTATTATGACAGAGACATGTGACATTTATTCATTATCAGTGACAATGAAAGTTTTTATTTCATTTATTATGTGTTTTGTCACATGCACGGTAGTGTGCGTTTTGTGTTTTTAGATAATTGTATGTATGTTTTATGCATTAATTGAAAAAAACATTAGCATTCCGTAATCCTTCTCTACGTCAACTATAACCGTGTGTAATTTCATACTCCTCCGTCTGCGGCAAGTATCTTAAAAACGGATCACAAATTTTTGCTTCACGTATTAATATATACATAATGTTTAATTGTGAGTCAAATATGAGAGTAGAAAGTAATGTGTGACAAGCAAACGTCGGCGGCTGTGGAGCGGCCGCAGCGGAGCCGCGTCACGTCCGCCGCCCACGAGCCTGCAAATTGTGATGAATGGAACTACTCCGTAATTTTCTACTTTCCTTTCGCAAAAAATGGGTTAAGAACTGTATCCGTCATCCGCCACAGATTTTATTGACCTATTCGTGTTGTGTGCCTTCATAAATATTACGAAACGTTCTTTTTATATTAGATGTGCTCTGCGAGTAAAAAAGGAATCTTTTTGGTCTAATAACTCCAACCATGAATACATTGAGAGAATGTAATTCGACAACAAATGTTAATGCATAAAGTTTACTTGGTCTTTAGCGATATTTCAAAGACTGGAGAACATGAACTTTTTTTTTGTTTTCGAGTGGAAAACCTTTAAAAGGTACCCGACGCCGTAGGAGCGACGCAGGAGAGGTGGCCGTCCTAGGCGCTACAAAAATCTCCAAAGTTACGCAACCGGAATCCCCCTCCCTGGTTGCCCCATCGGGCTCCTCCCAGATAGGCGACTGGGTCAACCGCTCCTTCTATACACACATACTGCCGTCCTTACCGAGGTCGCCTGGACTATCGGTTCGAGCTTCCACTCTATCCGCCCGCAACCCTCGAAGCCCCTTTTAGTCGACTCTTACGCCAGGCAGGGGATGCCGTAGCCCTATTCTTATCCCGGAACTACAAGGACGACAAAATATAAACCTAGGAAAATCCATTCGATATTAAATAAAATATTTAATTAGTCACATTGTTCACTTTAGAGTGGAGAGAGGAAAGACAAAAACCCAATTACCATTGCGTTATGAAATTTTCTAGGTAACCGTTAAGTCTTAAGAGTATGACAACAAAAGGCACTACTAAATTAATCGATTGAACGGCAATTTTCCACATCACGCTGATTAAGGTCAAAGACTTGTTAGTTGTTAGTACAAGAATGCCAGGTGTCGTGCACGACCCCCAATAAGTTGGGAAATAAGGCCAAATCCCAGCGACCCCATCGCCTCGCGCCACCAATTACGGCCGTGTCATAAAACAACGGTGTTTGTAGTGATATTAAACGAAAGATCACGACGTCTCTTATTACCAAGAACAACTGTAATTAGGTAAATTCATGAATTTCGTAAAGTCATGTCAAGATATTGGGAAACCAAATTTATGATTATGTATTTTATGACTGGACTTCTTTTCACAATTATTTTAATAAATTGTATAATGTACTATTAATAATAATAAATAATAAATGGACACTTGCACGCAGTTTACTTAGTGGTGAAAACATTAGCAAATTTTCTGAATATTTAACATAGTACAATCGTTTTGAAAATTTTGGATAATAAGTATAAGTAAAAAAGGGATGATTGAGAGAGTTTTTCTATCGAACACTTCCAAGGACTGTAATATAAATACAAATAAATAAAACTCAACAACCATTTCACTCTAGAAATGAATGTGGCTGTGGAACCTTCCCGGTCGAACCACACAAGTTCTACCACTTTTAAACTTGGGTAGGCAACAAAACATCAATAACCTATGCTAGGTACGAGTAGGTAACACGCGCTAGTGAAACGGCGAGAAAATGAGGGCGTTATGCAAGCAAGCCTTTAAGCTCGTACATATAGTACATACCTGTATTCACCGTCGGTTTTTAGGGCAGCAACGACAGTACTCTGAAGGTAACAACAATGTTCGATGTAGCGTACCCGAAGAGTGAAATGCTATCGCAATAAACTCTTAAGAATTTGTTCAGTCATCAAATCTTATCGTAATAAATAATAGTTAAAAAAAACTAAAAAACACGCTTTTTATAGAAAACCGAACTAAAAAATAGAAAATAAATTTAAATGAATTTAAATTAAGAAAATAGTGTTAAAAATTTCAATGAATATAAATTAATAATAGTGTGAATAAAAAAAAATATTTTATTTTAAAAAAAGCGTGGAGTGCATGGTGTCAATGGTTATAGATATTTTATTGACTGATATGAGTAGAGTAATTATCATTTCGATAATATCTTAAAAAGCACCCCACGCTTTTCTTTAATTCAAATTAGTGTATTGTCATCGTTCCTCAATAAATCTACAAAGTTTGAACGAATACTGGCCGTTTAAAGTGGGTCAAAATCGCGCCCAAAAAAGTCGGTTACAAACAAACATACAGGTGAAGCTAATAAAAAGCTAATAAAAATAAATCGATAGATCTTACTGAAAAAAGTTTTGATTATATTACACGCGGCCTTAATAGTAATTATTAACAATTATTATGAACCAAGGTAATCTAGTAAAGAAACCAAGAACATTAATAAATCATTACTGTAATATAAATATGACAGCGTGGGATTTACTCGGAATAGTTCATGGTCATACGCATTGTGGAAACTTCCGAAAATACTCCCTTCATAGGCCTACTGCCTATATTTTTCTATTTTTAATAAGTAGGTATCTACAATTATATATGGATTCGATTTGGTTTTTTGATCACAATTATTGCAATCTACAATAAAATTTACATTTTAATAATACATTTTACAATTGCAAAGGTGCAATGTATTTTTGACAATTTGACACTGCAAAAAATTATTTAAATTGTATGAAATTTAGTTTTAATCATAATTTTATTTAATATTCTGTAAATCGATTGCAACACCCTAGCAGGGTTCATGCCCAGACAATGTAGCATGATGCAATAAATAAATTTCTAATGTCTAATGTCTATATGTAAACATCGAGTTTCGGATCTTTCACTTCTGTTTAAAAATGTTATGTATACTATTTAAATGCAGTCTCGGCACAGCCCTACCTTTAATCACGGCGGGCACAAGCCTACAGTGCCAGGAAGTGACCGGTAAATAGCTAAGTTAATATACCAGTATCAGTAACAGATAGCCCCCGGCGGCAGCGTAGCAAGAGATCGTAGACCTTGCCGACCATCGCCCGCCGGGATCGATTGCGCCCACCGCAAGAGTATCGAGAGCGCAGTGTATAGCGTTGCAGATCTCGGCTCTTGCGGGTAACCCGAGCGCGGCGGCCAGCCAGCCGAGTAAAAGCTGCTTATAATGTATATAGGTGTAACATTTATAAACGGGTTTCGCGGCGGTTTCTCAGCTCGGGAGTTGAACTCTAGGCTGGGCCATTCGCCACGTGAAATTAACGACATCGTTATTAGGTAGGTTCTATAAGTAACTGTATAACTGAACGAGCAAAAACATTCTGCAGCGCTGTCGTTGATTTTAAGGAAACGACCTACATTACATGTATGTAACAACATGTAAATATTGCTAATGCACACAAAGTACAACGAATATTTTAAATTGGTACCTAAATAGCATTTTATAACAGTATATTAAGTGGCGGCCTCATTTCTCACATCCCGCTCTACACAATGTGTCCCAAATTTGGAATGAGGGAGTATGTCGATGGGAAGTTAGTTCAATCCTTGACATGCTTTCCTTCACTAACCCCTTCATACTATATATGGGGCTATCATAAGCAATAGTATAAATGGTTCCATACTAACGAAAACTTGGAGTTGAAAATTGACATGTTTGGGCGACCGGGACCAATTACCATCAGATGATCTGAATAATGATTTACCATTTCAATTTTTAAAATATATTATGATATACCTGTACTCGTACATGACAAACGCAATAGAAACAAGGAATAAATAGATAAACTTGGACAATCATAAATCAATAAAGGCTTTAGTCAAATAAACTATATAAACTAGATTATAAATTTGCGTACTCTTTTGTAAGGGATTGTAGGCATCGCAACCACAAGTTATTATTTACGAGCGGCCCAGAGACCACCTGCCTCCAGCTTCGCGCAAGTCTCGATCTCTCATAAAACTAGTTGGATCTCCGCCAATTTCTCAATAATACTTTGACATTGTGGTCAATAATATGTTACATGACTCCAGAACATATGTCCAATAATGTTCTAGTTTCAAGAAACTTTAGACAGTAAATTCCCAGAAACAAGTCGATGACTAGCTGCTATTTATGTTGACATTGATCAAGAATATATTAATAAATAGCGACATAAGGAAGTTAAGTCTTCTGGACATAATTAATGTAACATTCGCGAAGTGAACATACTAGCTGTGTGCCTACTCGTTAGCGCGGTGTAATTACGAGAGCCCTTGACTCCTTCCTGAAAACGTGCAAAAAGCAACACACTTAACTTACTTAGCAGAAAACACGATGATTAAACATTTTACCTACAAACATGCGATGACCTTGCAAGGGCTCCATCACATAGTCTGTAAATCTATGTTCTATATGCATATATAAAACAAGACTAGAAAATAGTACGTAATCCTTCGAAACGAGAAAACATAAAGCAAGGTACAAGTTGCCAAATTATAGCCACAGAGTTGCAGAACTGCAGTACCTCCTTTGTTTACAAGAAGGGTTTTACCTCGGGTCGTTGCCTTCCTCGTCTCTACTGGAAACGCCGAAATAAGAACAAAGAGTGCAGTATAATTTACCTAGATCATCACTTTCATAAATTTAAAAATCCAAGGGTTCTTAACCTTTGATCCTTAAGACATTGAACATCGAACACACGCGATATTTAGTATGTACAACGTACTTTATCTAATGACATGTACTAGCATAGAAGTTAACTCAAAATCCATCAGACCAAGAATAATAATAGCTGTTGCCATCGGAGGCAAGTTTCGATGTTATTTAATTTATTTATATTTCAACGGCCAATTCAAAGTCACCGACACAGACTTAATTCTCCTTATTTGTATATTATTAACAGCAATTCTCATTCAACACCAAGTGGTTTAATTTATATTAGCGGCTACGTTAAAAGTTATAGAAACACATTTGACGAGTACAATCAGTATAGGTTTTTTCACGTCGTAGCAAATTTATTGTATGTTTATAACGAATACTAATGGTTCCTATTCTCAGGGGCCAAGGCCACAGAGTTTAATGAACTTTAAGCTGGAGCAGTCAACCTTCGGCAAGGTTAGCGCTGGCGTTAGTAACTACGATACATGGAAAACGTCCAATTATATTATTTGTACAAGCTTTTTAATAGTCTATTTCTTTGGACTCTTTTATAAATTAACTGTATGGATTGCGATCTAAGATATAAATCCACGTATCTTCGGTAAAAGATAAAGTAGTACGCAAACCGGAACAAGCTGTGTTACATAAGGTCGCCCATGAATAATGTAGTATGTTTGTACGCAAAACGAACAAAAACCCCATACGTATTTTTCTCCAGAAAAATGCTAGTAAAACTTCTATTTTCTCGTAAGAAAGCGTTATCTGCCGTACCTCTCCAATATTTTATTTGCTATCGCCGTTGACTTTATTACCTAAATTGAGTAATAAGGGATTTTAAATATAACAAATATTGCCGATTTATGATTTAAGATGATTACACAAAGATTAAGTAAATCGTCTAATTGGGCAGCGTCATCGCTTTACATGAAGTAGTTTAGACTAGCTAAGTGATATTATTGCATATAATGCAAACGAAATCACAATACTACGAGAATACTCGAGTATAGTGTACACAACATTTTTTACCCTGGCCAGTTTTCGAGGGGGAAACCTTCAAAAGGTACCCGACGCCGTGGGAGCGACGCAGGGTTATGTGGGATTTTTACTGCACTAAAACCCCCCGGTGGCTGTCCTTGGCGCTGAAAAGGAGGACTCCGGGATCTCGAAACGACTTCAACCGGAATCCTCCGAGCGCGCTGCCCCATCGGGCTCCTCCCAGATGGGCGGCTGGGCCCACCGCTCCGTCTAGTCTTTACGACGGTATGCGATCACACATACCACCGTCCTTCCCGGGATTGCCTTCGGTCAGGCAATTCGGTTCGAGCGCCCACTCAAGCCGTCTGCAACCCCGGAAACCCCTTTTAGACGCCTCTTACGACAGACAGGGGATGCCGTAGCCCTATTCTGATCCCGGAGCTACAGGGACGAACCTTGGCCATGACCTAGGTTTCAAATATTTCCCCTGGAGATGACCTAGGTTTAACATAATTACTCTTGCAATAACTCAGGCTTAAGTTGAAACGGATCCTATCCTATCACGAATTAGTAGATAGAACACAGATACACAACATGATACATGGTCCTCATCAAAATAACGTTGTACATATAAATATATACGCTGACCACGATGACTACAATCTTTTGCCATACTCAAAGTAATAACAGACGTAGCAGGCAATCCATCTAAATCCTCGGAATGATTAAGCACGCGCTATCAATTGTCGACAGAAAAACCTAAAGCCATTATTCAACTGGCAACAAAACAGACAAGAAAAAGTTCTTTTAAAAGAAGCTCTGCCTTTATAGAGTCTGCTTGCTAACGATGTATTAGATAATTTAATATTCGGAAATCCTAGAATTGAAAATCATCGTGACCGGAAAGTTGCAATATGAAATTAAATAAAATGTATAAACGGTGAGGAAGAAACGGTTAAAATTGCCTATAAGGATTCATAAATAATTAGCAGGTTAGAAATTATTTGCACAATTTGACGTGTATCAAGTCATATAGGTATAACAATAAATTCTTAATAATACAAGTATGGATAAAGTTTTACAAACGGATGCATATAAGGAAACACGTTATACGTGGGGACATAGTACCGAGAATAGTGGGAATATCGAACAATAATGTCGTTTTGTGCAAGTAATCTGAAGCAAAAAGTTAATTCCTAGAACCGATTTTCTCGGGTCGATGTAGCGAACCTTTCATCCGTGAGAAACATGAACTAAATTCTACCATAACACTCTAATTGTTTTTACTTTAACATACCTAATAACAGCAGACTTTTAGACGTTACGAAAATACCTTTAATGTTTAAATATGTAAGTTAACAAGTGGTTACATTCATAAAGAAGAGCCACGTGGGATAGCAGTTATCATAACGCGCCGCTCTGCTTGTTTGCGAGTGGTCTTCAGGGAGCGAGGGTCCTCCACGCAGCGCGCGCGAGCCTCCGTCTCGAGTCTCCGCATCTCCGTAGATTAAGACGTTGCTACGCTTTTTGCCTCACTTCTAACTATCGCATAATGAACCTTGCTTAAGCGGCGCAAGTGGAATGATGTTAAGTTTTATTTTGTTCGTTTAATTGAAGCACAAAGGCAACTGTTCCGCTCGGCCTAGAATTAAGTGTTGCACTTTAAATGAAACATCGCGCGGACAATGCTCGATCATAACGAGTTATTAATCGGTCGTTGACATTAAAAGGTGTTTTAGCTGGAAACTGAAAGTGGCCTGTAATTTGGAGAACGCCGCGTAAAGCAATTCAGCCGCGCACGCGAGTGCGGAGCAATTGCGGAGGGTTCACGCGCTGAATAACGTTAAGTGCGTGCTACTTACATTAACTGGTAAACGCCGGAAAAACTGCCCATACATCACTTACGTGTATGATGTTGAAGCTAATAGTTTACTCATTTGTCACTTAAACATTATGAACGGGTCAAATATTGCTTTAATTCGGTATTGCAACGGGACGAGATAGGCATGCTTATTACTACGACTATAACAATATTTAATTAAATAATCTATTCGCATCTTAACTCCACAAAATCTCTCGCAAGGACTTCGTAAAACAATGAACAATAGTTTTACAGACCTTTAAGAGATTCAAACAAAATTGCATTGTTTTACAAAAGCCGTGTGAAGTGCAGTGTGTAGTATTCTACATGTAAATAAAAAAGATAAATACGTATTGTCCGTTTCATATACTGCACAGCTACAAAGATTTTCAATGTCTTGTAAAGCATATTATATTTAATGATGTGAAAAACACCTAAAACATTCTTAATAATACAAGTACGATTTTTTTTCTACGGGTAGGTTGACATAAATAGCTAGAATTGGCATACTTCAATATCTGATATTTTTTCGGATCGGCTTATGTCGATAAAAATATTATTTTAGAAGGTAAGTTTGCAAGGAAACTTCTGTAGCCGAAACGTCTACGGAGAAAGTTATGAGTTGTGTAAGTAAGGAATAGATCTCCAAACTCATTAAGTTGTCCCGTGTGTACCGTAAAACATTATGTCCTGTTACATTTTTCCGATATTTCTTACGGGAAAGCTATTTATTACGCGATGGCGGACTACGACGTTAGTGCCAATTTTGATGGCCAAGTATGATGTAATATACGATGAACTGTGTTTGCCAAAAGGTAAGTGTTTTACTTCTCCCCTTCATGAAAATAGAGCACTGAAAAATGTAAAACGGCCTTAAATAGAAATAAATGTTAATGTTAGCAGTTAGAGCTACCGGCGCATATAAATGTACAGCCAATTGAATTCGAGTAAATTGTGCGTACTCAAATAGATAACGCGTAAAGTAGGTAAGAGATTACTGCAATACAAGTATAAAAATGCGGATTCCATTATCGTTAATACAAATATCAATTGTGGTTTCAATATCCAGTGATTTTGATTGAGTCTGGAGATTCCGAGTTTCATTACTTAATTTATGTTTGCGAATATTGAACCTCCAGCTGATCACACGCCGCGCGCGACCTCGCCGGCGCCATACACCTCGTCGCGCTATCGCCGGTACGACCTGTATCGACGCCTCAATTTTCACCTTTCGAGAATCGCAGCCTACTTTCAATATTTGAGAAGGATATTTACAAAGTAAATTTAGCAGTTGTCGGCAAATTCAATAAACGTGCACGCATGAACTGCACGGTAAATTGTGTTTTACATAACACTAGTTAAGTGTTTATACCCATATATCACAGAAACCTACTTTTTTAATTTAGTATGACGATTGCAAAATATTTTAATCAGATAATTGCAGACGTTTAAATATCGCATTATTTATTGTATTTGTCACTTAATATATTTGAATGTAGAATGTAAATATCTTGTCGTGTCAAACATGGAGGATTAAACAGTTTCGAAGAGTTAGGTACAGTTGACGTACATTCATGGCTGCCGAAGGTTGGTTTCCCAAGCATTTCATAAGCAATTAGATACCTACCAAAGATTTTTGGTTAAGGCCTTTCTATTTCTGAATTTTTGCCACCGTCTTGAAGGTGATGGAAGGAATTGACAATTGCCTTTACGTACCGTTGGGGCACAACTCCTTTACTTTCCTTCTGAATCCGCCACTGCAGATGACTTCGGGTAACGGGTAAGCGGAACCTAATAGAATTTCCGGTCAACGAAGGGCGACTTGTATCATTATACTAGGCTGAAGGGGTAGATGGTGCACTCACCATTTTGGCGAGCATGGTGTCCATCTGCGGCTGGTGCGCGGCGGTGAGCAGGGCGCGGATCCGGGCGGCGTTGGCGACGCACTGCGCCATGCAGCGCTGCAGCGCGGCGGCCTGCCGCACCAGCGCGGCGCTCAGCGGCACGCCGTCGCCGGCCGCCCCCCCGCCGCCGCCGCCGCCGCCCGCCGCGCCGCCGCCCGCGCCGCGCAGCACGCTCTCCAGCACGTGCGCGTGCTGCGACACATAGTCCAGGCAGCGGCGCAGCTCCACCGCCTCGCGCTGCTGACGATCTGATCACAGACACTCCACTGATGATGACCATTGTCTACCAAATGTATTCACCAAATTTATCTAAGGAATGAATGCTTTGAACTAATTGGTAAAAATTGCAAAACAAATGGTATGGTTGCAATTCATGCTGCTCTGCATTGCTTGATTCAAGTATTTTTTGCTAACATGATGTTTGTATAAAAACATTGCAAGGAGCGGTTTGTCCTTAGAGATATCTATAATGGTTTCTTCATCTAGAAAATAAAGTAAACTATGTTGCATGTTATTATAGAAGATGACACTTCTCCCTACCAAGTGTCTAAAACTTAAGTTTCTTGGCTCCCTGCCACTTATATGTGTCCATTATTTGTTAATTTGTAAACATAATTTGTTTTACCTTTAGAGGTAGGTAGTTAAGCTTAGTCAGACTCGTTAGCCATCAAGCGTCATTTCAAAATTAGGATTGAGGGTGTAGGAGCATATTAATCTACATGAAGCAGTCGGACTAATTCTGAGAGGTAATATCTGTAGCATTTACACGGAGAGCTCCTACCTTAAGGGAATAAATTTATGAGCAAAGGTAGCAGTGGCTACAGCAAATAGTTGGACTACATGCTTGTTTACCATATATTGTATTGTATACTACATTGTTTACTATTATGAAAAACACAATCCATTAATAAAGGCTAATAATAATGAATAACACACTTCATGGAGGTAGGTGCAGATGAAGATATATTGATAATTATATATATTATATTATGGGAATTTTATTGTTTAAATATTTGTTTGGTAATACAGAACAAGACTGTTTTGAAGAATTAATTAAATGATTATTATTTACCAAATTACTATAAAACTTACAAGACAAAGGCTGATCAGAAAAAAAATCTAATTTAAAAGTAGGTATAAAAAGGTATTCATCTTCTATAAAGTCCAAATTCTCAGTCACAGTGCTCTTTATAAAAATAAAGGTATTTTCTCTCCTACAAACTTTAAAAAGTGAAAATTATCAGATGTCTACATATAATTAATGTGATTTAGTTCAAGATTCACTAAAGCTATTAGTGGCTGACTCGAGTACACTGTTTATGTTTATTTACAATTCAATTAGCGGGCTTACCGTGGAAGTCATAGATCCTTTGGGTCCTCCTCTGATACTTCTCCTCCTGCAGCTGTCGGTCGGCCTGCGCCTGCTTCTCGCGGGCCTCCAACACCTCCAGAAACGAGGAAAACAGGGATTTCCTCTCGTTTGTATTTGTAACGGTTTCTTGCATTGTTAAATTACGGAAATTTATTTCTAAATTAAAATGATGACTGACTTTAGCTATTATCTGACAAAATCTTTCTAAATACTAGTGTTTAATACGAAATAAATAAGAACATCAACAAAAACGTTAAAAATAAATTCAAATCAAACTCAAATCCACACAACCTCTCTCCACACCACACAGACTACTACTGTTTTACAGATAATCTTTCTACTGAAATAAATAATATTAAACCATAGACAACCTAGAATATTAATTACAATATCACCAAATAAAATCATGTATGACAATACGTAAAGAAACATAAATACTAATATTGTCGAATATAATAATCGTTTTGGTTCTCTACTTTCATTAAACTTTTATTTCAAAATAATTCGCATTCAAAACATGAATACTACATTTAATTGTCTGTGGTATTAACAGAACACAAGAACCCCTCTTATTGGTGTATTTGTATTAAGCCGTGCGTTCATTGGCCATAAATACTAAAAGATTTTGCAAATAACAAGCAACGAAAACTGACTGATGAGTATCGAAAAATGAAGCGGTTTGTGTCTGTCATTCTGTCAATGTAAAGAACACAAAAAGTGGAAGCGGCTGTCAAATATTGTTGAATTACTGTTGATATTAATTATTAACTTACACAAAAATATATAATGGCTCGTGAAAGCAGTGCTGGTTTCGACAGACATATTACAATCTTTTCACCTGAAGGAAGACTATACCAAGTTGGTAAGTAATAAAAAAATTGATTGTCATTCGTCGACCCTTATTTCCACGCGAAATGCTGTTTTAAGCTAATAAAAAGCATCAAGTTCCGCTGTTACTTATATTCTTAAGCAATGGTAATCAATTTCAATAATGACCATAGTTTTTGTAAAAATATCTGTGTACTTCGTGTACCATCTACTCTCATAGTTGTGTTCTAATTAAAACGTTAAACAGAATCTCCATCTAACCACTAAGAGAACATGATATCTTTTTTGTCAAATATAGTTGACTATATGGCTCTTTATAAGCCCTTAAATTGTACCTTTAAGATAATAGCCTAAATTGATAGCCTGATAACAAGGGTTCATGAATTTGGTTTGGATAAATGCTTTGTTTTTGAATATATCATTTATATGACTGAAGAAGCCTCACCTGAATATTTTTTTGTAGTTATATTTTTCTTTGAAACATATCAGTTTTAATGTGTAACAGTATATATATACAGTTTTTGAATTCATTTTGCCATTAATTAAAAGCCTTCTTATTCTAACATAACTTTCATTTATGTTAGAAAATGAAGGCTAACACAGTATTGCACTGCTTCGATAAGACAGGAAAAGGTGTGAGCATAGTGCTGGCACACTGGAATTAACTTATTCATTCACAAGTTTCTTCACATTACGGCAAGTCTAAAGCCTCTCTTTAAGCACAGGGTGGTTGTAGTGGTTATATTTGGTGAATGATAAATGTACTTATAAAACATAAAATACAACCATAATATTCTAACTTTTTTTTTTTATCTGACTGAAGTAGCAAACGAGCATGCAGCCCACCTGATGGTAAGTGGTCACTGCCACCCATGGACATCTGTAATCAACTTCATACAGAACATGGGTTCCATCTGAAGTCAATCACAGATGCGTTGCTACTCCCGAGGACTAGGATGGTCGCCTCATGTGAAAGTGTGCCGGCAACCACACCCTTCTATCGAAACGCAGGGAATGCTTCACGCTAGAAATAGGTGTGGCAGTGGTACTTCCCTGGTCGAACAGTGTACTTAATTTGAATGATTTATAGCTAAATTAGCATAAAATGTTCAAGTTAAAACTGTTTGAGATGTTACTGGAGACCAGGGAAAATGTGTTAGCTGTGTAATAAGAGAAACAATTTTGTTTCTTGTTACAGCCAGTATAAAGGATAATTAGGTTTTGTCCTTTTAATTTGTATGTCACTCTATAGATGTATATTATAGGGAATAATTTGGAGCATTTATTTATATGTTACCATGGTAGGATAAAGGAATTCCTTTTTTATATGATTTTGTCATTAATGTGTGGTTAACCTAATATCATTTCACTGTTAGCCATGGATGATGTTGCACTTTCATGAAATGTGTGTTTTCTCAATGTGTTTACCTTCACTGTAATAAAGTGATAATTTTTTACATACATATTTTAGAAAAATCAATGGTGGCCTGAGGTTTTAATCAATATAATAATCAACGAGTCGTCAATAATCAATCAGGAATATATAAATTTTCATTATATTAATTGTAAATGAGTCATTGAATTACATTGATAAGTAGTGTAACATTGTCCAGAGTATGCGCTGAAGGCGATCAACCAGGGCGGGCTGACGTCGGTGGCGCTGCGCGGCGCGGACAGCGCGGTGGTGGCGGCGCAGCGCAAGGTGCCCGACCGCCTGCTCGACCCCGCCTCCGTCACGCACCTCTTCCCGCTCACCAACCGCATCGGCTGCGTCATGACCGGCATGATCGGTGAGACTCCTTATTCATCACTTTCACATGATACTGTGAGATGTTGAAAAGTGCTTCAATATGTCAAGAGATGGTGCACTTGTATTTTTGAGTAACACTCAATTTTTTCTCATCATCTTTACATGCAAGCCCTGAACTGAGAATGTAAGAAACACAGCCACTTAGATATGGATCAATTGATCATACATAATCTGATAATATCATTCTTATATATAAGATCATCTAACCTGATACATATTCTTTTGGCAAATTACTTAAAAAATGGGAGTACCATATCAACTTTGTATATTGGTTTTAAATAATTGGTTTAAATTTCTGGCAACAATAAATCATGCATTATTTAAAAAAAAATACTTTATATTATGAGCCTGTCTGTCTCTACTTGCTCCCATTGCATTGCCCTACTTGATTGCAGGGTGTTACACACACAATTTTAAATTATTATTAGACAAATTATGAATAATGTTTTATCGATTGTAGAAATGGCGAAAATAAACAAAAATTATAAGGATTAAGTAACAAAAGCAATGTTATGTTACAGCGGACAGCAAGTCCCAGGTGCAGCGCGCGCGCTACGAGGCGGCCAACTGGCAGTACAAGTACGGCTCGGAGATCCCCGCGCACATCCTGTGTCGCCGCATCGCCGACATTTCGCAGGTCTACACGCAGAATGCTGAGATGCGCCCGCTCGGCTGCAGTGAGTACAATGGATACCGCTTTTGACTACATTTAAAGGTTGTAAGACCTATCAAATTACCATCGCAATATCTATATCCCTAGAATAACATATACAATCAACATCGGGTATACTCTTTGGAGTTAATCAGAGATGTTAATGTCATAAATCAATATATAATCTGCTATGTAATAATGATTACAGGTATGATGTTGATCGCGTACGACGACGAGACGGGCCCGTGCGTGTACAAGACGGACCCGTCGGGCTACTACTGCTCGTACAAGGCGGTGGCGGCGGGCGCCAAGGCCACGGACGCGGCGGCCTTCCTCGAGAAGAAGCTGAAGAAGCGCTCGGAGCTGGCGGCCGACGACGCCGTGCAGCTGGCCGTGGCGTGCCTCTCGCAGGTGCTCTCCGTCGACTTCAAGTGCTCCGAGATCGAGGTCGGCCTCGTCACCAAGGACAACCCCAACTTCAGGTTTGCTTACCGTTATTATTTAGCCAGTAGTATGTATTATTGGTTTTTATTCTTTTAAGTATAGAAATGCTAAAACATGAAATTATTTAATAATTATTTTTGAGGTTATATGTAAATTAGTAATTGAATAAAAATAATTTAACGGGCTCTGACACTTCATATGACACTCTTCAGTATGTCCTTATGTATTATAGATTTTTAAATGGATTTTTTTATTTTTTCCAGAGTGCTGACAGAGAGTGAAATTGATAGACATTTGACTGCAATTGCAGAGAAGGATTAAGTGGATCTGCTAAATCAATACCATCTTTATTATTTCTATTAAATGATATCTTTTTATTTCTTCGTTTTATTTTGAAAATCATTACATCATCTTAAGATTTAAAGTAGCGTGTCGCGTTGACTGCTAACGTCGATCGGCCTTGCCACTTTATTTCGGCAACGTTCCGGCGGATAGCATAATTCACTATTACAACTCCGTGAGCATGCCCCTCTCGCCCGGCGGGACCGCCGCCAGCACCGCGGCCGGCATCTCCGGCACCACGGCCGTGAAGTTGTGCACGTCGCAGCAGAAGGCCAGCCCGTACAGCGGGCTCTCGTAGTTGCGCGCGCGGCGCAGCTCGTGCAACCACGCCACGCGTCCGCACGCGCTCTCGCAGAACACGCTCTCGCGGATCTCGCTG
Source organism: Spicauda simplicius (assembly GCA_949699795.1). Classification (NCBI taxonomy): domain Eukaryota; kingdom Metazoa; phylum Arthropoda; class Insecta; order Lepidoptera; family Hesperiidae; genus Spicauda; species Spicauda simplicius. The sequence continues at coordinate 20,048,031 of OX453072.1, read as the reverse complement.
ACCGCCACGAAGGGGTCGTTGAGCACGACGACGGCCAGCGCGCGCGCGGCGCGCTCGTCGTGCACCACCGTCCACACGAAGCGCGGCGCGGGGAAGCGGCCGGCGCGCAGCAGCAGCGGCGCGCGCCCGTGCGCCGTGCGCAGCGCCGCCGCGCCGTGCGTGCCCGCCCACACGTGCAGCGCGCCCGGCCGCGCCGCGCCGCGCGCCAGCCGCGACACGTCGCGCTGCAGGTGCCGCAGGTTGCCCGCCGCCACGCTGCGCCACACCAGGACCTTATTCGACACGAACTCCGTCACGCGCGCGTTTTGATCCTCGAAGTACAGGGGGCTCAGGAGCTTTCCGGACGTGAGGGTCTGGTCGGCGAGCGACAGGCGCTCGTGCTTGAGCATCTCGCGCAGCCGCCTATTCGTCCGTTCGTCATCGGAGTGCAGCTTCTCGGCGGCCTCCCGCGTGGTCGCGTCGAACATTCGATTGAAGTTCCCGAGCAGGGAGAGCGGCGCGCCTCGCTCCTCGTGCGGCGGCAGGCGCAGCGCGTTCCCGGGCGCGTTGCTCGCGTGCGCGAACGTGGTGATGCCGCGATCCTCGTCGAAGCAGAGCGCGGCGAGATGCCTGGAGCCTCGCGAGTCCGCCTCCATCATCCGGTACGCTCGACCCTGCAGCGGCGACGCGCAGTGCTCCACCTGAAAGATTCATCGAATCTCGTAAACGTTTCGGTCGAAAGGACAGGGGGGAACGGAGGAGGAGGGAGTCTCACCGAGTGCAGCACGTCCTCGAAGACGTTCTCCTGGCAGCCGAGCTCGAGCAAGTGACGCAGCGCGCCGTCGTCGGGCACGCGGAAGCGGCCCGCCTCGCAGACGGCGACCAGGTCGCTGCGCAGCGGGTAGGCCAGCAGGCGGCCCGCGCCGCACGCCAGCCGCAGCTCGGCGCCGGCCGGCACGCGCACGCGCCCGTCGGCGGCGCGCGGCGACGTCACCAGCGGCATGTTGTCGGGCACGCACTCCGCGCACTCCAGCTCGATGATGCACGGAGCTGCTCGTATTCAATATACAAATACTTATCAGACCGAGAGGCATATACATTCTACTTTTAGAAAGAATATAATGAGCCAGAAACAATAACTAAGATAGTGCAATTGTTTTTTTAATATTTTAACTTGCAATGATTCTATAACATTTAATAAAATAATTAGTAGAGCAAGAGCCCAATGATCCCCACCCATGAAGCTGGGGCAGCGGTGGCTTTGGCAGGTAACAGGTAACAAAGGTGTATAAAATTCCATCTCAAATTTATCATAAAATAAAACTGAATTTTTTTATATTTGATTCACAATAATATCAAAACTGGCGTTGTTCATTGCCAGACAGTTAGTATGGTTGCAACCCTCTGCCGGACACCCTTAAACTATTATAATTTATAATTATACTTACGTTATATTATAAAATCTCAATTTTATATATAATTTTTTGGAGGCCTATTCATCTATGTTTACATAATTGCCGGACAGTTTCGACGGTTCTATCATCTTGCTAGACGCATTCAAAGTGAGCAGTAGTTCGGGGAGTTTTGTTTACGTTAAACTATAAGATTATATCTACAAAGTAAAACATCAATCTCAGTGTTACGTTTAATATATTTTGAATATGAGTTGAACAAAAATGATACTTTTTTAGGTCCCAAAATTAGGGTCTAGATAAACACTAAGTTTTGGTTACTATCTTTATTTAATTTCATATTTCAAAAGTTTTTCTAAGGTTTAAATAGTATTAAGTAATTGATACAATACAAATACCGAAGTGTTTCTAAAAAATATTTTAAACACCACGCAGATAAAGTTTAGTATTTAGGTCATAAAATCAATACATTAGTATGGACTTGACTTGTAAATAATGTGTTTGTTTTATGAACTTTTGAGCTACATACGTATTATTATTCATTATACTATAAATCATATAAATCATAATAATACAAAATACTTTATTTAAACATTATATGCAAAAATATTACAATCAAGAATTCGTATGTCTTATCCAAAATTGATTACTTACGTCATATTCAAACTGCTGTCAACTCGAACTCGATGCACTATATCCAATAATTTACGTGTTTTACGACGTATTCCACCTTTTTTCTTTATAATGCACTAAAACTAGTTATATTTATCACTTATTAATAACGCCACATAGGTAGATTAGTCACTTAAAACCATTAAAATTCCACTATGAAATACGATCCTCGTTTGTTTGTAGAAAACAATGAGGAAAGCGATATTGAAGACGATCAATCCACAGAATGGAATAATAGTGACGAGGAGTATGGATGTATTGACGACGACGATGAAAATGATGAAAATGTTTAAAGATTTTATTAAAATAAATGTATTTTTCTGTAACTTTTTTATTTTAAAAAAAATTTGCTTTTTGATATAATAAACAATAAAATTTGATTTACTTTAATTCATTGGCTTTACAATTTTGATAGAATTGAAAATATAAACTTCGTAAAAATGAAAAATAATATAAATAAAGTTATTAGAGTTTCGATATGATTGAAGTTGTATTAGAACAATTTTACTGAGTACTGTTTTAAATATTTGTTATTCAAACTGTAAAAATTTATTTAATGAAATTTCTTGACTAAGAAAAAAATAAGCTGCACAATTTGAACTTGATAACAGTGGATGCGCAGTGAAGGGCCGCAATAGACCAAGCGCTCTGTCTCACTCGCACTAGTTACTGTATACGTTCCTTGCTCCCCGAACTACTGCTCACTTTGAATGCGTCTAGCAAGATGATAGAACCGTCGAAACTGTCCGGCAATTATGTAAACATAGATTAATAGGCCTCCAAAAAATTATATATAAAATTGAGATTTTATAATATAACGTAAGTATAATTATAAATTATAATAGTTTAAGGGTGTCCGGCAGAGGGTTGCAACCATACTAACTGTCCGGCAATGAGCAACGCGAGTTTTGATATTATTGTGAATCAAATATAAAAAAATTCAGTTTTATTTTATGATAAATTTGAGATGGAATTTTATACACCTTTGTTACCTGTTACCTGCCAAAGCCACCGCTGCCCCAGCTTCATGGGTGGGGATCATTCTTACCTGTATTAGGGACACACATAGAAAAATTTTCAGCTTTTATGAAAATCCGAAGGTCTGGCACTCACGGGCTCTTGGACTATAGTTACTGGCACACTTCTTATATTATTTTTTTTTATAATTTTAACACTAGTTTTGAAAAACTATTGAGAGTTTTGAGTAATTAGAAAAACATATTTTACAAAGTTTGAAATAAATACTGATAAAAAATATGATATCTTACTTACGCTCTGTTAAAACGGCTAATTTCATATAAAGAAGAAATAACATAGTCCTGAACAATTTAGCCATTTTCGTAAACAATTAGCAATAAACAAAAAAATTTTCCCAATAACGAACTCTGCACTTTACACAACTATAACAAACTGATAATTATGAAGCCTAGAGGGTCCGTGACCGCGCAGATAACACAGGGTCAGCGGGTTGCTCTCCGACGCAGACCCGCTGTAGTAAAACATCTTATTGTTCGCTTCGGAGCATAATTGTTGTTACAATTCAATTAATAGTGAAAACAATAGTCTGTGGTTCATTCTACTCACACTTTACTTCTGAAACTGAAATATCTCTAGTTCTGCTCTACTAATTTTTCTTCATTTAATGCTTAAAATAAAAGAAGAACATGTAGTCCACCTGATGGTAAGTGTTCATTGGCACCCATGAACATCTATATTCAAATCCAAATGAGAGGCGTTCCATCTGAAACAAATATGTAAACACTCCTGAAGAAGAGCAGTGATAGCTTAATGGTTGAAACTTGCCCACTCGATCGGGAGGTCCGATGTTCAAACCCAGGAACGCACCAGTTAATTAATTATCACTGCTTTTCGGTGAAGGAAAACATCGTGAGGAAACCTACACATCCCAGTTTTTAAAACAAATTCTCGGTGTGTGAAGTCCACCAATTCGCATTGGCCATAGCGGTGGACTACGGCCTAAAATTCTCTCATTCTGAGGGAAGACCCGTGCCCAGCAGTACAATAATGGGTTGTACCCTGAAAACTAAGACGGACGCTCCGAATGAACCTCGTCCTGTACTCAAAAATCTTCGAAACGCAAGAATTTTTTAACGTAAGATATATTTGTACCTGTACCAATATTACCATCCAGGTCAAAACCACTGGTTCTGCTGTACCTATCAATTCTTAGTTGACTGTCTGTTCTGTTTGTATTATTGAACGATTATAAAAATATCAGTATGAACTTAAAAGAACTATGAGAAATAAAACAAGAATTTACGATAGGTTGTTTATTATGAACATAATATACAATGCCGATGTTTATTTATAAAAGCGGGTAAAAACCGACGAGACACATACACCGTACGATAAAATAGTAATTTATTTATTCATCAACGTACATCATAAGAGTATAATTACTTAAATAATTACTTAATATGTGGACCACGCGAGCGACGGCTGCTTGCCGTTTCGCAAGCGCTAATCTCCCAAAGTACTTAGTATAAAAATGAACCTAAATTTTGACGTTTTAAATTTATAAGCGATTCACGGATTTCGTATTTAAAATAACTCATAAATCGTCACGGAAAGGACGTAAATGCTAATTAAGTAGGTCGGTACAAAATGTATTATTGGATTGTAAGCCGTAATTTTATTACGTTTTAGCGTAATACAAGGAATCGGCCACGCTAGCTTTTCGCCACTATAACTGCTATGTCTACCGAGAACATACTTTCCGGACTTTATTATTAACAATATATACAACAAAAACCCTATAAATTCGGCCTGGCATTAATAAATCATTTCGACAACCGAATCCTACAAGGACCATTACATTTAAGAAAACTGATTCACCTTCAATCTATTACTGATCTGTGGCTGGAGACAGGTCTCTGCTTAAAGTGTCTTGATTATAATTCACACACTCTAGACACGTTTAGGTTGTTAGACTTCTCATACCTTCAAAAGAAATAAATGTAGACCATTTCGGCATGACGTGTATCTGTGGAGGTTTACCTTCTGCTAGGTTGGTTATCTAAATTAAATTGGAATACAACATGGAAAATTATATTGTTCGCCTGAGCCCGTAAACCCTATCCACTGGACACCCAGAGTTAGCAGTACGTATAGATCATTTGGTGGCCACTGGATATTCAGATATTCCAGTTTGAAGCAATGCAATGACCATTTTACAGCTCGGGGGATTCGACCCTACTTATTCAAATATAATGTTATAGTTGCTATAATATCCTTTCAAGTGATATACATACAAAAGACAGATTTATTCTATTATTGCATACATTTATATTTCATAAGTAAAATACAATATTATATCAAAATGATAGTTATCATGTTATTACTCACATTCCTGTTTATTGTATAAAGCTACACAATATTGATATTGGACATCACTAATAAATTATTGCTATTTTAAAGATATTTCAATGATATAGCGTAAATCACAATATACAATGTTACTTCAGAAATAAATTACTTTTAACTGAAATACACCTAGAAAGCAATAAATATATTGATAAGAACATGTTGATAAGAACATTTACCGAAGAGGTCAAACACGGTGCATAGATGACGAATAGGTACCTAAAAAAATTTTCACATTGCGACATCACACACATTTAAATATCAGATAAGCAAAATCAGCTGAAGTTATTTCTCATTCTCAGTTCTCTTATAAGTATCGTTGCGAATTCTTATTGCACAAGAAATTACACTTGAAGCTACACGAAGAATATTTAAATTGATACAATTGTAACAGGGTAGTCCAAATTCCCATAGTTTTTCTCCTATATGCTAACGAACACTGTGCAAAAATTGTTAATATAGTAATTAAACTTTGAAAAGCGAGACTTATAGTTTATTTATATAAAGAACGCGAATTCAAGTACAAACGTAACGAACAAGAAAATAATATAATAATTATAAAACAAGTTTTGAGACCTGTCCACGAATCAAGCCTACATTCTAATTGAGTCGCATTACAAGTGAACCCGAGTACACTTGCTGTATGCGTAACGATGGGAGAACATCACTATTACAGTTTACACGCAACTATCTCCTCGTTAATATGACGCGACTGATATAAGTACAGCTGTCCTCTTGTCGATCGCACGCGCTCGGAGACGAGCGGCGGCTGCCGGCCGACTACACCGCACGACCATCACCCTTCCCTCCATACTAGATAAGATAGTGCTACAGTAGTACTCCGATACAAACGAGACGTAATATAAAAAGCTGATCATAATTCAATCGCCACAGTGCATTCCGACCACGGGTGCCCACCCTCGCCCGAAAACCGAACCCAGAGATTCTACAACAATATATACGTTTATCGGGTTCTAAAGCGCCTATTTTATCGATTTTCCCTAATAGCGGCATGCTATGATCTACCTTCATGGAGGAGTTTTATTAAACGCGTACTCGGCAGTACCCAATGAGTACCTACTGCCCACCATACACGATTTCATTAAGGTTTTATGAGAAATTTTGACTTTTACATACAAATTATTTTTCATTTGTTAATCAGAACCTAACAAAAGTTATTCTTTTTTTTTAATAGATAGATTCATTTTTTTCTTATAAATACTACATGCATATTTGATTTTAAAACTTCATTTCTTTTACTTGAATATGGAAAAAGCTTTCATGTTTATATATTATATCAATGTATAGTAGTAATTACTACATAATCTGTTTTAATGGAAATGTTGCAAAAGTCAGTGTTCCACTTTAGAATTATTAAGATTCATAACATAGAGCTCTAGTCACCGTCGTCGTTGATTGAAAGTTGACTGACCCCTCACATCCCGGAAAGACGACAACCCACACCCACAAAAGATGATTGATTACGAATTAACTTTATCATATATAACACAAGTGTACACTGGACACTGAGTATGAGAGTTGCTGTCGGGGCGGTGTAGGGCGGGGCGATGCGTGTTGAGCGGGCGGGGCGGCGCGTGTTGGGCGGGCGGGGCGGCGGCGCCTAGGAGCAGCAGGCGCGGGCGGGCGGCGCGCGCGACGGCCGGCGCTCCACGGCGATGCGCGCCAGGTCGGCGTCGGCCTCGCGCCCCGCCGTCTTGTCCAGGATGGCCTCCGCCAGCTCCGAGAACGCGCGGTCGATGTTGATGTTCGACTTGGCCGACGTCTCCATGAAGCGGATGCCGTGTTCGCGCGCGATCTGACATCACACCAAATATCATTATAAATTATTATCGTCGATCTGAATGCTCAGTTCAGTACAAAACTCGATTTGTACTAAATTCCTTATTTCTGCATGCTAGATTGCACTAACAATTCAGATAAAAATCTATTTGGTATGTTATCTTTTAATAAATTCAGTTTTGGAAATGAATCCCACATCAGATGGATTTCTTTCCTGCTTCTTATTTTTGGTATGTTCGGTATGTTTGGTTTGGTATTCTCAGGTATTTTACAAATATTATTTGTTAGTACACATTTTCCCTGTTTAAATCTTTAATGAATTAATCAAAATTTTTATAACTTTATCTAGGATTTATTACAGATGTGTTCATGAGCAACAGTCACCACCTACCATCGGGTGAACTAGGTTTATGCTCACTTTTGATTGATATATTAACACAAACATATTAGATTTATAGAAAAGATGATTGCATCAGTATTACAAACAGAATGTGGTATCAAATAAGTAAAAATATTAAAATTATTCATATGCAACATACTGCTATAGTAGTTAAAATGATTGAGTGCTACACTGCTCAGCTGTATTATTTATTACTAATATATGTACACCTATTATGAACTATTGATCTCTTAATTACTAACACCATGATATTGTAAAGATAAAAGGCATACTCTGAGACTTATAGAAATAAGTTTCCATTGTTGGAAATAAATCTTAAATGAACTTAGTAGTACCTAAAATATATTTAACTGTTCATACTGCCTAATAATAATAGTACATATTCAATATAAATAAATGTAATTCAATATAAATAAACCCGAATTGATGTGTATCACGAAATAAGTAAATATAATACGCGCAATTATTAGGACGCGCATCGGCGGCGACTGCGTGACTCACGGACTGAAAGGAAGCTCATACATAACTGTTCAGTTTGATAATTAACTAAAATTTTTAAGTGTAATTAACACATTTAGTACACAATGAATGATTACAATTTTGTGCCACTGTGTATTGGAACACTTCTACAATATACAACATTGGCAATAAAGTTTTAGCTAATTATTTCCATGAAATACCTACTAACCTGTTTGATAATTTTTTGATAAGTTAATTTATTTACATTAACACATACCCGAAAGGTGAATTAACACATTCAATTGAATACATTACAATTACATGACACAAAAGCATTCATGTAAAGCAAGGATCAAACAGAGCAATCAGTATCAATATTTACATAAATGAGATGGCTTGCCAATTATTCGTTATTGTTAATCAATATTGATGTATACTCAAAGCCTGTACACCCACAATCATATTAGTTTAGATAGGATGCAGTGATAATACAAATGCGGTGTAAATTTAGAATTTTTTCCATAAAAATTTAACCAAATTATATTCACCACAAGTATAAGTTATTAGGTTATTCCAATGATCTATTTCTACCACAATGATGCATATCCCATCTGTTAAATCTAGGCTATAAACTTTGTGTGCTAAATTTCAGCTAAATCTGACCAGCAGATTTTGAGTGAAAGAGTGGCAAATATACTTACATAATCACAAATTTTCACATTTACAATATTAATAAGACTCTATTATATTGTATGATGTGACCTATCCATGACAAGCAAAATGATATATGAGAAGAATAATGATTCCATCCAACACAATATAAAGTATATATACAATTATATAATTACATATGTAAGTGTATAAAGATGTAGACTTACAGATTCCCCGCGCTCTTTGCTAACAACCCGCTTTTCCTCCATGTCACACTTGTTGCCCAGGATCATTTTCTCGACATCCTCGTTTGCATGCTGGAACAAGGTTAAGGATACTCTCCATATTCAATTCATTGGAGCTGGTCTCATATAAAACACTATTTTAACCACTGCATTTATGTAGCATTTTACTCGCCAAGAGATACTCTGAGTTGATTAGCTTTTTATATACATATGTCATTACGCAATATGTGATTTTATGTCCAAAAAAAATTTTAAGATACTATTCTACTGATGATACTGATGATTACTTACCTCATCTATATTTCTTAACCACTTGACAATATCATCAAATGTTTTTTCATTAGTAATGTCATACACGAGCATGATGCCCATGGCCCCGCGGTAGTACGACGTAGTGATGGTGTGGAAGCGCTCCTGGCCCGCCGTGTCCCATATCTGCAGTTTTATTTTCTTACCCCTCAGCTCGACTGTTTTGATCTTAAAATCAATACCTGAAAACAAATTTATTTATAGATCATTAAAAACAAACATTGATTATTCGTATCGCTGAATACTCTTCTGTTATCACCGGAGACCAAATATTTTTATATTAACAGTTGGAACGATGACAAGTCGAGAGTAATTTCGGAGTTTTATGTGAATCACACGGATAAAATGTACTAAATAGAAATATTTATATGAATTTGCAGCACAACACTAGATATTAACAACTTTGTTTAGATTATTTCTATCACATGAATAACTTTAGCCATAGTAAGTCCAAACACTAAAATTATAAAAAATGGTTTATAGGTACATAAGTTTCATACCGATAGTTGATATAAATGTCGTCGTGAAGTGGTTGTCAGAAAATCTAAACAGTATGCAGGTCTTTCCCACACCAGAATCGCCAATAAGGAGCAGTTTGAATAATAGATCATAGGTTTTCTTGGCCATTTTTATATTATTTTTTTGTAAAAATTGAACGACTTTAGATCCAGAATCATACGATACGAAAATGTGACAGCTCGCTCAGTCACCGGAATCGAAAACATTGCTATACGAAAAAAAATATTAATTTCCAGACGTTAACATTTTTTGCATTCACCTTCTTGATGTTAGCCCAAATTTTTTTACGTGCAAATGTAACAAACAAACTTACATTCACATTTATAATATTAATAGGGATTGAGCTTATAAGTTTAAGAAATATGAATTATTAGGCTTTTTCATGTCCATCTTTCAAGGAAAAACTCTGATAATAATTGACTCAAAAGATTACAATCACGATTCCTGAAAATACCCATTATAATTGGCATTACTTGCGACCACAATTTCTTTCAGCAAAGTTCTTACGTCCAATTCCTTACATATAATAAATTTTTTATTTCATGTCTGATTTTACAACTGTCAAATCAATTTTGTCCTTTTTACATTACTTACTTTTTTCTGGAAAACACTGATTTATGAGACAATAGGTTTTAAATCGACACAAACATTCTGTTTGGCTAAAAAAAACTGAATCTATGGCTAAAAAGCCTATTTAAAAAATCAGTTAAATCATGTTTTTGATGGAGATGTGACAAAAAGCGAAGAAAACGATTAATCGTTTTCTTAAACGACTAATAATCGATTTTCTATCCTCATTTCGTTATAATTTTCTTCTATTAATCGAAAAGCTGCACACATCGGCAGCCTGATTGGTCCCGATGTTTAGGATTTTTTAGATTTTAAGCTGAAAATAACCAATTGACAAGTATTAAAATGTGCCTCCTACAAGATATTTTCATAAAATTATTTATGAGCTTACATCACGTTTCTTTATCCGGTGAAAAAATGGTCATATTATTAATTAATGTATATAATATTCGCAACATGTCACATCCTTACTTTGTGAATCAAAATGGCCGTGTTATCGCGATGCTACTATGCGCGCGCTTTGGTTTGATATTGATTTTTGAGGACTAAAATTATTTATCGATTTCTATTAGAGGAGTACGCTATTAAGGTGTGGTGTGGACTGAAGTTAAAATATGTGACAAAGAATTGATCACGTGTAATGTTTTTTGTGTAATAAAAGAGATCATCAGACAAAATGCATCGTCGAGGCGGAAAGCGTATCCGGATGGATGATCCGCCACCAGAGTACGTAAATCCAATGACACCGGCGACTCCAATGACGGACTACGGCGGACAGTCCGTACACGAGCCGGAGACTCCCAATTATTCCAGTTTCAACGTCGGAGCGGTGGTGAACTCGACGGCCACGGAGGCACCTCGAGAGGACCCCGAGGAGTCCGTGGAACCTGCCGAAGAGGAGCCCCGATCGCCCTCCCCAGCGCCGACTAAACGCATAACGCGCAGTAGGGGTCGCGGGGGCGACGGCGGCTACGTTGGGCGGCTGGCCGAGTCTCCGCCGCCGCCCCCGCTGCGGCGGCGCGGGCGCGGCGGACGTGGCCGCGGCCGCGGGCGGGGCGCCGCGCCGCCGCCGGCGTACTCCCCTCCGCCGGTGCTGCTTCCAGGGGATGATGAAAATAGCCTTTACAACATACTTAGATTCAACAAGACTGCAATCAATGTACGTATATTAAAAGTTTTACTTATACACGTAATTTTCTGTTATGGTTCTTTAACACATTTTCTATGGTTATTATGCAGCAAGTGGTAGATATGTGGATAGAGGAGTACAAGACCAACCGAGAGAGTGCTCTGGTGCAGTTGATGCAGTTCTTTATTAATTCTTCTGGTTGTCGAGGCAAGGTCACTCCGGATATGGCTCAAATGGATCACACTCTTATTATTAAAAAAATGACGCAGGAGTTTGATGAGGTATAGTTGATTTTTGTAATGAAGTAAATAGTCTTACCATACTTACAATGTTATATCTAACAACATTAATTTTCAACAGGAAAGTGGGGAGTACCCACTCATAATGACCGGGCAAACCTGGAAAAAATTCCGATCCAATTTCTGTGAATTTATCCAAACTCTAGTGAAGATGTGTCAGTATTCCATCATCTATGACCAGTACCTGATGGACAACATTATATCCTTACTCACGGGTCTCTCAGACTCTCAAGTTAGAGCTTTCAGGCACACTGCTACATTGGCTGGTGAGTAAACATTATATATTAATGTTGTATCTAACCCACTTTAAAAAATAATGCACTCAGTATGAATATGGGTGTTTGTGTACTCATAAACTAATATGTTATCCACTTCTGAACCAAGTAAGCACAGAAAGCATTAACTACTAGTAGTAGTAGTACTACAGACACAAGTATTTTTGCACAATAACAGCTGAGTTATGTGTTGCTGTGTTCTCGTGTTCTGGTGAGGTAAGGGAAACATGCTAAACTGAGGCTATTCAATTAAGAGTGCTTTCACATTAGGTCGTTAGTAGCACGGCTGTAGAGAATGCTTTGTTTTTACCACTATATCTGGGGGTTTTTTTTATTAGGTTGGCGCGCTGTACTTTTATACTGGAAATAATAAGAAAACATCTGTTGCAGTTGCGCGGCTGACCCGCTGAGGCCGCTTTTCTTGTACCCCAATGTGAAAGGCTAAACTTATTTAAAATAAAAACTGTTTTTAATAATGTAACTAGTGATGAAGCTGATGACGGCGCTGGTGGACGTGGCGCTGCTGACGAGCGTGAACTGCGACAACTGCCTGCGGCAGTACGAGGCGGAGCGGCTGAAGGCGCGGGACAAGCGCGCCAGCGAGCGCCTCGAGGTGCTCGTCGCCAAGCGCCAGGAGCTCGAGGAGAACATGGAGGAGATTAAGAACATGCTCTCCTATATGTTCAAGTCTGTGTTCGTACATCGATATAGGTATGCAACTCTATGATTACTTATGAGTACAGTCACAACATTATCAACTCTTTATTCTTCCATTGCTTGGGCATGGGCCTCTGTTCCTGACTATGAGAGAGTTTTAGGGGATTGTCTACCAAGCTGGACAAGTGTGAATTCGTAGACATTATATTTCCTTTTTTAGAGTCCTCTTATTGGTATTTAGGTTTTCTTACAAGATTTTCAGTCCATCTTAAAGCAGTGATGATTTATTTCTAATACACATAATTTTAGGAAAATCAGTGGCGCATACCTAGGTGTCTAACCTCAGATTTTAGATTGAGAGGCCAATTTTCAAACATCACAACAAAGATTTTTATTAACATATATCTTATATCACCAGTGTTAATTGAACTGTTGATAAGCAAATATATAATAAGCTTGAATTGGAATGCAATACAGTTATGGTTTCTGGCTTAATTTGTATTCACTCAACAGGGACACATTACCAGACATAAGAGCCATCACAATGGCTGAGATAGGTATTTGGATGGAGAAGTTCCCTGCACACTTCCTTGATGATCTTTATCTCAAGTACATAGGGTGGACACTTCATGATAAGGTAAGCTTTCCTCAAATCTTTTATGTCACATGTAATTGAATATAATGATACAACTATTATCACAATATTTAGGCTGGAGAAATTATGAATGTTTTAAGGGTTAATACATGTTATACCATTTTTATAGGTGGGAGAAGTTCGTTTGAGATGTCTTCAAGCCTTGCAACCATTGTATGAGTGTGAGGAGTTGAAAGGCAAATTGGAGCTGTTCACATCCAAATTCAAGGACCGCATCGTGTCCATGGCTCTGGACAAGGAGACCGAAGTGGCTGTACATGCTGTCAAGCTTGTTATAGCTATATTGAAGTGAGTTATGGAAATATTCAGATTTTTCCAAATTATTTGTATGTTTTGACATATAAATGTTTTTGTATTAAGCTGGGGTATCACTACATAGTATAAAACAAAGTTGCTTCCCGCTGTCTATCCGCCGCTTAGATTTTTAAAACGACACTATGGAATTCAATGTAGTTTTTTTTTTAAGAGAGTGATTCAATAGGAAGGTTTTTATGTATAATACATGCATAATATACTGGAGGAACACTGATAGTTTTAGATTTTTGACTTTTAGGCAGAACAAAGTTTGCTGGGTCCACTAGTTGTGTATAAACTTATTTAAATGTTAATATCTTTTAGAAAAATATGGCCATACTAATAAAAAAACTGCACTTGATATATTGGAACTAATGCCATTGTTTGGTTGGATATGCTAATGACTGGAAGTATCAAAAGACAATGAAAACATCTCTTTAAATTTGACAGGGGTTTTTAATTGAGATATTTTGTGCAACTTACTGATATAAAATTGTTTATGTATGTTTCTTTAGTATGAGTTAAGTACTTTTCGTTAAAACAAATATTGTTTCTGTTTTTGGTCATCGGTCATATAATATAGTTATACTCATTATCATTTAGGGCACAGATATAAGAATTGCTTCATCTTAGAAGATCTACACATAGATGAAAGTACATTCTTAAGTTTCGTAAGTATCATAGTGATGTAACAAATGTCACTATTTGAACATTCACGAGTGCGAATACTCCCCACCGACATTCGCGAATGCGAAGGCGTGTATTGATTACATGAGTAGAGTTACTCTACTCATGTAATCAATACACGCCTCATACGCCTCTACTCATGTAACACGTGTGTGTTGTCAGGATGCACCCGGACGTGCTGACGGACAAGGACTGCGAGATGGTGTACGAGCTGGTGTACTCATCGTGGCGCGCGGTGGCGGCGGCGGCGGGCGAGTTCCTCAACGTGCGGCTGTTCCGCGCCGACGGCGAGCCCGCGCCCGTGCGCTCGCGCCGCGGCAAGCTGCGCCCGCGCAACGCGCCGCTCGTGCGCGACCTCGTGCAGTTCTTCATCGAGTCCGAGGTCACGTTACTCTCTAGCGCACAACCAAATTGAGATTTATCGCTCCAGGGATATAAATTGACAAATTATATTTATTTATTTATTTATTTATTTATAGAACTACCAACAAAATTATATGTTAAGTAAAATAATTACATGGTTGTATTCTTTAAAAAAAAGCAAGTACATATAATTCCACTTATAGGTGGTCACAGCATGCAATATAGTATGTGTTCAATAACTAAATACAGTGATGGAAGATAAATTGAATATATTAAATAGAGAATTTATAAAAAATATTCTTATCATTAAAATAAAGCTGAGGAATTTAAATTATCCGTTGATAAATTGGATCGAAATAAAAATTTAAAACTAAACTACCAAAGCTAAGTGAATAGAATGTACTATGAAAAATGTGAAGTTGCACATTGCAAATAAATATTTTACTTATATTCTTCCATATATCTTTGTAAAAGAAAATATATTTTAGTTTTAAAATAACTTTATCAAACCCACTTCCGAAACACTGAACATCAAGCAATAAGACAATAAGGAAATTCAAAGATAAACTAACAAAATTATTCAGTGTATAAAATATTAGTTTTCATTACTTTATTTAAACTCACGTAAACTATTTCAACTTTGTTATTGTATTCACTTATTTAATCGCATGCTGTGACTGCCTGTAAGTAGAATTATGTGCATTTCCATACCTTATATTACTTTTCTCTATTTTGTAGTCCATGTAATTCTGTTGGTGGTTCTAATAAAATAAATAAATAAAATAAATAAATAAAGACTGATAATTTTAATTTACATCAATCTTATTTACCTGAAATATTTGTAATAGAATGTGTCTTTATGTCACATTTTATATACGCGAACTAACTCCAATTATAAACTTTTGCCATTATATACCTGACCCATATCAATTACTTTTAATATTTATAGAGAAAAATATTTTAACAAATGTTTGTACCTTTTGTGCAGCTTCACGAGCACGGCGCCTATCTCGTCGATTCGTTGATCGAGTCCAACCCCATGATGAAGGACTGGGAATGTATGACTGACTTATTGTTGGAGGAGGCTGGGCCCACTGAAGAAGCACTTGATAATAGACAGGTAGTCAAATTGATTCTTTATTCAGCAACATTATCATAATTATTTTGATTGATTTGCATTTGATTTTATCAACGTTATTAATTACATCGAGACAACGGCTAGGTTAGAGCTTGCGTGGATGCAAAAGCATACATCTCATTCCTAATTTTAAATATAGTTGATTATGCAACCATGAGACATGATGCAATGATCCGGTATTTAATTTTAATCGCCATTTAGTAACTTGGCATAGAACAATCCAAAACAGTGTCGTCCAGCAACAAAACATAAAAGTGTCGTGTTCTCAGGAGTCGTCGCTGATCGAGCTGATGGTGTGCTGCGTGCGGCAGGCCAGCACCGGCGAGCCGCCCGTGGGCCGCGGCGCCTCGCGCAAGCACCACCACATGCTCTCCAAGGAGCAGGCCAAGGTACGCCGCGCTGCTGTAGCCCTCAGGGTCGTCGCTGCTCGAGCTGATGGTGTGTCAAGTGCGGGAGGCCAGTGTACAAAATGAACCTCATAGCCAGTGACAATTGAATCTCCTATTTAAGATTATTTAATACAAAAAATACTTGAGGTAGAATTCTAATAACATCTAACGCATGGCATGCAATGTAAAATCAGTATGTTGTGTAATTTATAATCTCCAATACGAAAAACACTTCACAAACATTATTAAAAAAATGTCCGTTTTTTTCGAACAATAAACACCACCTTCACTATAGTGTAGAACATATGTAGACTTATGTTATGCTCTGACAATCGATCAGTTCCTCTTTTTTATACGGCTGAAAGTTGCCGCGATTACGAAACAGAAGTTCAGTAGAGTTGACCTCAGGTGGTGAGCGACGACCGCGCGCGCATGACGGCGCACTTCATGGCGACGCTGCCCGCGCTGCTGGACAAGTTCGGCGCCGACCCCGAGAAGCTCACCAACCTCATCTGCATCCCGCAGTACTTCGACCTCGACCTCTACACCGCGCAGCGACAGGAGGCCGTTAGTATCGTGCTTGGTCATATGTTTAAGTGCAGTAAACGATTTCAGCTAGTGAAGAGAAAATAAAATTAAAAATAATTTATTGCATCTGTAATTAATTTATTACAATTCGGTTTTAAAGAAAATAACTAGTGTCTGAGAAGTTTACAATATTATTTGTATTTACTATTTATACCAATAAAAGAAAGGACCCAAATACGATGGCAATTTGTGAAATAATCACACTTGACATGTATTTAGCTGTAATTATAGCAGTCTAGTCAGTAATGGTATGATTTTCATTTTGTATTTCGTTTTTCAGTGCTAACACGTTAAGAGTAATTTTGTTATGTCTAATATACTCAAAAAAGTATATTTTATTTTTCAATGTTAAAATTATTTAAAATAATAACATTTGACTTATATTCCACTAGATGAAACCCGTAGCTTCACCCTTGTTAAAAAAATCGATGTATCGATTGTCTTGTGGGAATAAGATATTTTCCCACAGTAAAAAGTAGTACTAAACTACTCACTTTGAGGCGACTATCATAGATCTCGGGAGAAGCAACGCATCTGTAATTAATTTTACATAAAACCCATGTTCCATGTGAAGTTCCTTACAGATGTCTATAGGCGGCAATGACGACTAACCATTAGTTGACAATGACTTATAAAAAATTTAAATATGGGCTTATAAAAAAATTATTAGTAAGTTATTCATAATTAAAACTAAAAGGTCTTCTCATGTTGATAATATTTGATCGCATCTAATCGTCACGGCAGAACCTGACGCTGCTGCTGAACAAGCTGCGCGACATCGTGTGCGTGCAGACGGAGGCGGAGGTGCTGGAGACGTGCGCGCGCACGCTGGACGCGCTGTGCGCGCAGGCGGGCCCGGTCTACACGCGCTGCAACGTGGCGCGCGCCACCGTCACCGACATGTGCGTCAACCGCTACAAGGAGGCCATCGACGAGTACCGCAGCCTGCTCGAGGGGGTAACCGCACACACCTTATTGCTTATTCCATGAAATGATACCCACTCACTTACATCTTATAGGGTGATGTTGCCCTGTGATGGCAACAGTTTGGCATTCTTGCTTATTCAATGAAATGATAAGGCATTTTTGGTCAAAAACTGCTTTAAGACTGATGAAAGGTTTTCATGAAAACAGTAAAAACAGCTAATATTGCTTACCATCAAGTAAAAACATGTCAGTTTGCTATTTCAAAATAAATATAGACATTATAGAATACAACATATTACTTATATGTTGTATTCTATAATCTAATCTTTCCAATATAAATAGCATCAATAGTAATAGTAGTTTTAAAATAAACTGTTAATGACTTAATAAAATACAAACAATTTACTGGTGTAACACATTGTAGCAAATCCTTAAAACCGACACTTTTGTGGAATCAACAAGACAGAAATAAACTTTAATAAAATCATTAGAAACATAGTTTGTTACGTTTATAGCACGATTTTAAATATTTTTCGAAATACGGTATAAAAATGTTCGAATATATGATGCAGGGTGAAATCCCGGACGCGGACGAGGTGTTCAACGTGACCAACTCGCTGCGCAAGATCTCCATCATGTACATGTGCCACAACATGAACGACACCAACATCTGGGACTCCATGTTCGAGGACCTGCCCAAGTGCCTCAAGCAGAACGAAACGCAGATGCCCACTCAGGTATGTGTACTATTTTGATCTTTTGTATGATTATAGAAGATCAATTAAGTTTTTTTAAATACTTTGCAATGAAAAAAAAAATGTTATTTCGTTTCTATATTATTTTCATAAATACATTCGAATGGTTTTTTCAGTTACTCAGTAGTAAAGCAGGTAAATTGTGATTGCATTTGTAAATTTCTCGTAAACTGAGATTGTTTACGAGAAATTATTTGCGCAATATTGTTGTATTAATTGTAATTGTAAACTTTAAAACGTTATTTCTGTCGTAAAACAAAGTTATTGCAGTTGCTTGCATGCTTATAAGTTATTTGTTTGGGCTAATGTTCTTTACGTACACTGACATTCCTGTGTGGTTGAAGTACGGCATCCCGCATGTAAAGTAATGCAGTAATAAAAAACGCGCGAACAACGATGTGCTCGCGAACACCGCGCAAGAATACTGATGCAAAAATTGTGTTGTTTTTTTTTCGGTTATTATCCGAAAAAAACGTAATCTTAATGTTGCATCACGGTGTAAGTGGTCCGTGAATGTCGAGCGTGTAAAGTCACCGAACCAACGTTCAGCGTCATCTGTGTGTCATCACGGGGCCTGCTCAGTTGTTATGTCATTACAATCTAATCACGAGTTGATCCCATTATACACCTGCGGTGTTCATACAGGCGTTGGTGTACGTGGTGCGCGCGCTGTTCTACTCGCTGCTGTGGTCGCTGCACGAGCTGGAGGAGCGCGGCGCGGGCGGCGCGGGCGGGGCGGGCGGCGCGGGCGAGGCGGGCGCGGCGGCGCTGCGCGAGCGCCTGCAGGCCTACTGCGCGCACTGCCGCGACATCGTGGGCCAGGGGAACGCGCCGCAGCTGCGCGAGGAGGTGAGCGGGGCTACGGTACCCTCTGCCTGTCGTAAGAGGCGGCTAAAAAGGGCTTCCGGGGTTACCGGCGGCTAGAGTGGTAGATCGAACCGTTCGGTCAGACGACCTCGCGAAGGACCGCGGTATGTATGGTCGCATATCTTCGTAAAGACCTGTCGTAAAGACTCCTGCGTCGCTCCCACGGCGTCGGGTACCTTTTGAAGATTTCCCTCTCGAAAACAAAAAAAAGGTAAACGCGCCGCAGTTTCTATTTTAAGTACAAGCTTCTCATAAATTTTTAAACCTGTTGGTTCTAGAGTACAATAATTTCAAATAATTGTATCTGCAACTAAAATATAAATATTTTTTATTGACACGAGACTTTTTTCCAGGCGTACACGAGCATCTGCGACCTGCTGATCTTCTTCTCGGAGCACCTGGCGACGCTGCACCACCCCGGCGAGCCCGCCATGCGCTCGCTGGTGTTCCCGCCGGACGCCGAGCTCTGCGACCTGCTCAACGACTTCATCCAGGAGTTCGTCTTCGTGCAGCAGAACTACGGTAACCATACAGCACACTGTGACACACTCCCTCACCTTATAACACTTCACCACACTACGACATGTAGGCACATTTTTACATTAAGCGCGCTAGACTTACGATAGGAATGTAATCACTTTAATGAAATAAAGAAGAAATAATATTTTGTAAAGGGCTAAACATGTAATTCCGGACATTGATGCGCTGCACAAGTTATGTTTGTTTTATGAAAATATTTTTTTATGAATCTAAATGGTTTTTTGTGTAAATTTCTTTGATATGAAAGAGCAGAATTGATCAATAACCTTTCAAAATGTTAAATTGCCGCTTACACGTTTTAGCATTATCTTATTGTGGATGTAAGCAATGAAATATATGAAAATTAATAATATAAGATGATGTCACTTGTTCCTTAGAATGCAGTTCAACGCTTAGGCCTTTTTCTTTTAATTTTATAAATAACTTATAATAAACAAGATTTATATACTTTATTAAATTACAATTATGTCGAAAAAATATTTTTAATTACGTTCTGATCATTCATTACACACACTACTGCGTGTCACGCATATTACTATAACATTTTGGAGTAAATGGCTTATATCGTGTTTTTTATTTTGTTTAAATGTACAGACATTTGTATTTGAAATCAAAGTTGGATTCATTACAATTTAAACGTGTATTAAATATTTCTGTTTTACTAAATCCTTATCTTATTTTATTACCATGCAGGATTAAGTTGAAATGCAGACCTACTAATATAATGAAAATATTATTCATCAAGAAATTTATAGATTCAAATGTTGGCAATAAGACCCATAGGAAAGATTGAAGCCACGCGATCTGTTCATTAAAATAATGCAAAATGTCTCGTGTTAAATAATTGTATAGATCTGTCGCCGGTGTATTATAACGTTTGGTCGAGTGTGGGTTATGGTGCCGAGATTTTTCTAAATTGGGTGACGTGTTTGTCGTATGTAGACGGGGATGGTGCACGTCCGGGTTGCGTTCTGTTAAATATCGTTCTAAGCCAGCAACCCGGGCGTCGAGGCGTAGGAAGTGCAGTCCTCGGTCGGTCGCGTAGTAGTGAAGGGGCGATGAGAAAAAATATGCATTATTTTCGCTGCGGCTCCCCTCGAGGCCCGGTGTAACGGTGCGGTTGTTTGGTTGCATGTCACGCTCGGTGCGTGCGGCGGCCGGCGGCGGCGCCCGACGCGGTAAGCCCTTGCTCTGCTCGCACTAGTCCGCCGGCGCGTTTTCCTTAGTAATGGCGGGGCGGAGCGGGGCGCCAATAATGCATATTTTTGTCTCCGCGCGCGTCCCGTGCGCTCGATGTGTGACCTCACCTAACATTACTAAGGGAAAATTGTCGCGCCCGCTTCACCGACCCGAGACCGACGGCGACGCCGCGTCGCGTCGCGGCCGTCTCGTCGCCGGCGGTCTCGGGTCGAATTTTTTTATTAACACACTTGAGGAGTTTTGTGATTTTGGAGCATGTTTTGTGCAGTACGATTCTGTTTTTTTTGCGTTTCTTAACATTGAGATGAGGTTCTTTCGACACTAGCGGCTAGCGGCGGCGCCGGTCGCGCCGCGGCTTGGGGGGTGACGAGCGCGACGCTGACGGCACGGAGTGGCTTTACTAAATTTCATTTCTGTCCTTCGATGAATCTTTTTGCCACTAATCTATGTCATGACGAAGAACATCATTCAATCGAGCTTCTTATTTTTGCGTCTTGTAGATTTTTATTTGGAGTGATGCATGATTCATATGTTAATTAAAAGTAAGCCTAACCATGTGTGGGGTTGATTCACCGCGAACGTTTGTTGCGCTAATTGATGCCAATCGAAAAGTGGTAATCGTTTGCGGTGAATCCGGTATACGCCGAAGTTTCATGACGACGCGGCGCGTACGAGTATCTCCTTTAATCGGTTCCTTAAATCTAGCAAATTTGATTACTTCGAGACTTTCATCGAAGTTTGCTATTAGTCATGTTATTTTTCTACTGGAAATATTATGAAGGAAGGATAACTGTGAAATATTTATTCAGATACCAAATACTTTTTGTATATTGCACGTTTAAAAGAGGAGAATGCTTCCACTTTTGTAAGTGTATTAAATAGCGTTCGTCCTTAAGCGGAGATAGTCGTACACGTGGAGCCGGTTGTCACGTGACTGGCGGCCAGCTTGGTGCGGTGGTAGCGAGCGCCGCGGGCGGGCGGGGCGGGGCGGGGTGAGGCGGGGTGAGGCGGGGAGAGGCTGACGCTCGGCGTGTTGCAGACGGTCAAGACGAGAGACGCATCGAGGAGCTCCACAAGCGGCGCAACTTCCTGGCGGCCTACTGCAAGCTCATCGTGTACAACGTCACGCCGATCCGACGCGCTGCTGATGTTTTCAAGCACTACATCAAGGTATTGTTTACTGACGTACTTTTATTGAGCTGATAACATTAAATTTATTATTTAAACAATATAAAAAAAACTGATTCTTTTATCGCTCAGTTTGAGGTTTCTAGCCTTGTTCAATTTGTGTTACGTGCAACGAAGAAATAGCGAAGCAATTAATTAATTGTCTTTTTTCTCTAAAATTATGATGCCAGTGAGTGAATAAAAAAAGAAATGTAAAAGAACTAACCTATATTGATTGAACGTATGTTATTTTCGTTGCAGTGCTACAACGACTACGGCGACATAATCAAGGCGACGCTGAGCAAGGCGCGCGAGATCAACAAGCTGAACTGCGCGCTGACCATGGAGCTGGCCATGCAGGCGCTGTTCACGGAGATGCTGGCGCGCCACCCCGCGCCGCACCGCCAGCTGCCCGAGCTGCTCGAGCTCAAGGTCGGTTGCCAGCTTAGATGCTGGCGAGGATATTTTGGTGTTCAATTCACTTACTTCATTTTTTGGCGTTCGTCTTTAGAGGAACACAACTGGAGTCTTCTAAGCGCGTTGCTTGTACTGGTTCAGATGAATATTAAATTCTATTAAATCATCTGGTGTTTACGACGGTATGTTGCCACTTATACCATCACTCTTTCTAGGATTACGAGTTGAACGATTCTACTGCTTATTACTTGAATGTTTTAATTCTAAGGATGTCATTTGGATTCTTTGAAAATGTGGGTAGTAAAAATAAAGTTAAAAGTTCTAGCCTAATACCTATTTTTTAACCGAATAGAAAAAGCCTAGACAAGGGAAAGTTATGGGCTACATGTAATGTGCAAAGGGTATATTGCGAATGATTTATAAATGTTATGGTTGAGTAGTTTGTCCTATAAGAAAAAATAAAATAAAAAAAAGATAATATTCATAGACGTATATTATGTAAAATTAAGATATCATTTTAGTAAGAAAAATTAGCAAATTCAAAAATGTAAGTATTTTTCTCCAAGGCATTTGTTCGTTTTCCGTAGGTTTCTTTTTTTTACATAAATCAAAATATCTAATAATATTGTATATGCAATGCGATATTCGGACGAAACGCATTTGCATAGTATCGCTTAAGATGATTGTGACGGTGGCAATGTTTGTGCGTGGGCAGGAGCTGGCGAAGCGGTTCTCGGTGATGTTCGGGCTGGACGCGGTGAAGAACCGCGAGGCGCTGACGGCGCTGCACCGCGCGGGCGTGGCGTTCGCGGCGCTGGACGCGCCCGCCGCGGCCGCCGCGCCGCCCGACCGCCTGCTGTTCCTGGAGCCGCTCGCCGAGTTCTCCGGCAAGCTGCTGCGCCAGGACAAGCGACACGTGCTCAAGGTGCGCGTGTACACTCAGCGGCAAATACTAACACTCGGGGTATTTAAATAAATCGACGCAAATATCGGTACAAACAAGTTTGTTTATTGTGGTCAACAATATATTCGCTCAAAAAACCAAGACGTTTAAAATCTCATATACATCGGTTCAGTCAAAACGCCAATGCAATCGGCGTGACAGATAATAAAATGATAAGCAAATAATATTAGGTTGCCTAAAGAGGTTTTCATTTTTGAGAAACTGATTATTTCTATAAAAAGTTAAGTAGTTTAATTTTTAATATGTTCCACATTTTAAACGCTTACATAGCTTGGATACCGTTAGCGGGATGACTGTAACCATATTTATGGCATTTTGACTGAACCGATGTATATGACATTTTAAACGTCTTGGCCTTTTGAGCGAATATATAGTTGACAACAATAGGGAAACTTTGTAGCGATATTATTGACTTTTTGGTTGTGTCTATTTATTTGAATACCCTGTGTGACCCTATTTGACGCTGACTGTATATGACGCCTTTTCAATTTTAGTGCCTTGCTTGAGGGGACTGATGGTATATAGGTTATCATCCCACCAAACAATCACTTAAATCACCAACCCGCAAGTTTGATGGTTTCCTTGTTAGCCTTCAGTCGTAACAATGCATTCAAGGTCAAGCTCCCTTTAGTCATGCTTAAAGTGCAAGTAATACCAATACGAACGATGCCAGGAAAGACATATTTGTATAAGATATTTTGATTTAGTGTTCAGATGTAAAAATATTGTACATCTATGATCTCATTTTAATTCTACCGTGCCTATGAAAGTGTCTTTTAACTTATAATATATTAAGTCTTCACTTAATATGAAACATAAAGATATCACAGGATATAAAATATTAAGAAATATTAATATTATAATAATCGTTTGTATTTTTAAATCGGAATATGTAGGTAATACTATTATCGATATATTAAGTGATAGAAGACTAATGATGTAATTTTTTAATACCTAATTATTGTTTTCCATTACTCAGTGTTGGATGAATCATTTGTTTAAATACGTATAAGATGCATTCATAAATGGATACTACATAAGATGTGTTTGTCTGTGTCAGTTCGTGGAGTCGAAGTTCAGTCCGTCGCTGGTGTGGGGCGAGGAGTGGGCGCCGCTGGCCGCGTACCGCGCGTCGCTGCTCACGGACGCGCCCGACGACCGGCCGCCGCCCGCGCGCCGCTACACGCGCAGGCAACGTGAGTCGGAGTGCCCCGCGCCTCACAGATAACGCTTTACGTCACACTGACTCAAGTTTTTCTCCTTCCCAGTCGACTTTTCATTTGTGTACCTTTGGCTACCTTTTTTTTCGGATGTCAAATTGCACGATCAATTTTAATTTGTATTCATTTGGTCAACATCGACAAACTGCAATTCTAATTTTATCAGAGGGCCTCACAAATTGTAGCTTACCCACATTAAGTTTACGTCTTGCAAAGCCACTAGACATGCACGTATTGTTTAGTCGAATTGACAAAAATCTACCGTAATTATCTTAAATGATTACAAATTGAAAAAGCCGGCCATGTGCGATTCAGATTCGCGCATGAAGACTTCCGTAGCCTTGTCTAGACGTAACGACAAATTATTGTAAATAATTTTTCGTAGATAGTAATTTATCCGTCATCTGAAAAACAAACCGTGGGCATTTCACTTTGGTTACCAATATTCGTTATTAAGATACCCAAATATTTAATTGTTTGAAATGCAATGAAATATCTTTTTGTCCATAAGAATGATTCCTTTTAAATATTAATACTGTTTAATTATGCTTGACAGGAGGGCAGAACGACGATGAAGAGGGCGACGAAAACGCAGAGTCGGACCAGGAGGTTCCGGGGTAAGGTCCTCCTCTAGCGCGGGTGGGCGGGGACTGGGGTTCATTCCTACACACATTCACACAATACACGGAAAGGACACCGCGCTATGTCCTATCCGATATTATGAACCTTGTATTCGATACGTTGTTGAACTTTCTTTTGAAACTAAATGTGCCAAGTGAGTAGATGTCTCAGAATCATCATCAAAGATCGTATTGTCACTGGAAAGGCAAAACCTAAAGCGCTGAAAGGTCATTTTACAAATAAAACACCGTATATCAGACCGATTACATACGAATTTAGTTTTTCTTGGAAACTGGCCTTCTGGCACTTTAGTATTTTTGCCTTTCCAACGACGATATCATAATCATTTGTATTTTATGATTCGTTAACTTAAAGGATAGCTACCGATCTCATTCCGGTGGCACCGGAGCCGCGTGTGAATTGTGCATAAAGAGTTCACGCACAATTCTATGCAAGTAATTTTATAATGTAAACGTAAAGTTTATCAATTTAAAGTGCCTTTTATAATTTTGTGAATAGCAACTCGTGTACGGTAGCACTAACGGCTGATACGTTCGCTACTTACGTAATAAAACGTGAAATGACTATATGACACTGTCAAAATTAAATGGAAGGATAGACATGGGGTGTGTTTCCAGTGTGGTGTTATACGGATTCGAGCGAGGGTAGAGTAAGCTGTATAATAGTTCGTTATGTTTGAGAACACGAGGGCTGTGGGCATAGCCTGCTTGACGCTGGTCGCCGTCGAATTAATATTAAAAAAATATTATTTAAAAATAACTTTACAATATATTAAATTTATATGCCTATTAGCATATAAATATGCTTTCGTTCTATAAGCAGGCTATGTTCACAGTGCTGATATTGTTAGTTTTAAAACTAAATGTTGAATTATTATTGTATGTAGATTAAGAATATTTTTGTAATAAAGGATGTATGTATTATGCGATGTATTTATTTTTTTGTTTCGTTTATTGCAAAGATGGCTGATGAACG
The DNA here is from genome assembly GCA_949699795.1 of Spicauda simplicius. Lineage (NCBI taxonomy): Eukaryota > Metazoa > Arthropoda > Insecta > Lepidoptera > Hesperiidae > Spicauda > Spicauda simplicius. The sequence continues at coordinate 20,021,483 of OX453072.1, read as the reverse complement.
GTTGGTGTTACATAATTATGAGCGTGTAATATTCGATAATCACCTATTTTCACATTATATATAATTCCTTTATACACAATGTATGTACAATAAGTAACTTACGTATATAAAATTTAACTAAATTTTAATCATGACATGCATTGTTTCTTTTTATATTTTTTTCAATTCATTTTGATTTTGAACATTCATTTACATATTCAGAAAATGTTGAATAATCACATTCGTCTGTAACGTGGACTCGATCTAGCTATTTATATATGTTACGGTAAATGTAAGTAACCGGTAATTATCTATAATTACCGGTTATTATAGATAATTACCAACGCACATGGTAAATGTAGTAAATTATCCACATTTACCGGTAATTATATAAAACTTCCGCGCGACCGTGGTAAATGTTGATTTAAGCTTTGGAATGGAGAGCGAACGGCGCGGGAAATGGTCCGAAGGAATAAAATCTATTTAGTTTACGAAAAATAAAGCTCATCACTCAGAAATAAGCCGTAGCCTCTATGAGGCTATCCTGCTATAGAAGTAGGTCAATGCGCAAGAATTAAGGTACCAGACGTAGATCGAGCCAAAGCAGATGGCCGAAATATAATAGCCGTTGTAATTTCGATCGAGAATGAAAATCTTTACTAACTTGGTACGAAATATGGGATTTTAAGCCAGTTGTACTCAATAAACGAATTATTTACTACATTTACTAAAAGAGTATGGTCATTTTATATAATTTCTGGTAAATGTGATTAATTCGAATATTTTTACAACCTTTACCACGAGCACTGGTAATTATGCATAGTTCCCGGTAATTGTACATAATAACCGCACTATTCACATTTACCGTAACATATGTATCTATGCCTTATAATGACAAATTTCATAGGAAGGATTGACAATTTTTTTTAGGAAAAGGTTATGCTTCAATGATAAGTGAATTACATATAATTTTTAATCCGTGCATCCGCTCCCATATTGGCGCCCTTCATTTTGCCCTAGATCAGAGGTTCGGACCACCGGTTGGGAACCACTGCCCTAGATCTAGCTCTGAGCGTAACAAAATCAATATCTACAGAGATAATGCATCTTTATACATGAATGGACTGTTAACGTCCCGATTCTTAATGATAACTTTCAGTAAATCATATACTGACGCACAAAACTGGCGAATAAAAGGAAAAATATATATTTATTATAGTTTTTCAGAAGTAACCGTAAAATTGTAATGACTACTTTTTTGATCAACTGCTGTTCTCAGTACCTGTTAAAGGACACGATACAAATATATGCCTTGTTGGATGTATCAATATTATTAATTAACATTTTAAATTTGTGTATACATATAATTTTTCTGAATCTCATTTAAATGTGTAGTAGCTATGTTACCCAGTGTAACACCTTTTTATTTATCAATCTTTATTATATTATACCTATATATTTAATTACACATTGACACATTATTCCGTCTCGCGGTGTATATAGGTAAGTGATGATTAACGTATTTTTATTTGAAATCAGTATTCACGGAGGTAAGTATGGCGTGTAGTTGTCATAGAACCATAGATAATTTGAATGTCTTATAATATTATTAAACATATTTATTGGATATGAAAGTACTCGATTTAATATTTTCGTAGTAACAATAGTGGCAGAGCTGGTCCATTTTATGTAGGGCTTGAGTTGTATATTTGTGTAATATGTTTGTACGTTTATCGGCTAAACCGAACCCCTTAGCTCCCTGCCGTACCTGCAGACTTGTGACACCCTCGTGGAAATGTAAACAAGGAACACTTGAGTACGAGGATATTTTTATATGTGTAAGTAGTGTTGGGGTGAGACACCATGACGCGAGTGTGTGTGACCGCAGTATTCGTGTGATGGGTGTATTCAATAGTAGGGGAGCCCAGGATGCTAGATGTGGAGTTACTCGAGCGTCGCGGAAACTTATTAGGTTTGGTAGATTTAATAATAAGATGAATAAGTGGTCCTACAATGTTTTCTCGTGGAGTGGTGGGATAAGCGTCTACGGATTTTCACATTTTTAAAAAAGAATGTATGATATGGAATTACTCGAATGCATCATATTAGGGCAAATGGAGGTTAATTACACCTTAAAATTTGTCAAAGTTGCTTATTTGACGATTTAACTGTATCCTTGCGGGTAGGAGGTTAACAAAGTTGCATAATAAGAACGATGTCTTGACTCACTCCAGCGCGCCAGATTAGGACAAGCGGAGGTGAATTAGGACCTGAGATGTTTCCAATAATATGCTAATCTGACGATTTGAGCGTCACCTAAGGGAGTGGGAGGGTTACTAAGTTCCCCTGGGCGTACTCACCTATGCTAAGGCCGCATACAAAGTATCTTACATTATATTAATCTGCCGCGTTCGCGTATGTTAAAAAATCCCCTCTTGGGCTCCCCTACTAAAAATATCCCACAGCTATCAAAGGCATTGCTGTATATGTACATATATCGTTTCGATAATGAAAAATAAGAAGTGTCTAGGTAAATAGAAAACAAAAATTGAATTATAATTCATGTTTTTTTCTCGAGTTTATTCACATTCATTTAAATGTTGTGCAATATGTGTTTCAATTTTACATTGATCATTAAAAAAAATTGGAAGCTTCAATGCCACTTTCATTACTATCTTCTAATAGCAGTATACCTCCTGTGTTCTGATCAAGGCTCGGAACCGGTTTAAAAATACCGGTTAATTTCGATTAAATACCGGTAAATATAATCGTTCTTTCATTTACCGGTTAAACAGGTGAACGGTTTATATGTAACCCAAATGATAAAGGTTACCGGTTACTTTTGTACGATCGGTTTGGTCACCCAAATTAACCGGTTAATTCCATAATTCCTATTTTAATAAACTGGAGTGAATCGGATAGATTCATGTTTTAAAATGTTTACGCCGAGGCATCGCATCGGGCGCATACTATTATCATCCATTGTTGTTAGTTGGATTCAGAAGGCACAGGACTGGTTGGAGTTGCGTCATTTAGGGGAGGCCTATGTCCAGCAGTGGACCTTAAAGGGCTGGTGGATGGATGGATGGATGGTTGTAAGTTTATTTGTATCGATTTGACGTGCCTCATAATTAACACTCACTATCACATAGTTTTTAGACGCAATCGCACACGCTTCAATTTTGTATAACGTCGTCGTTCACCATCTTTTATCTTTCAGTAACCATCTCATTATTTTTGTAAATACCTAAAAAGAATATTTAAATTTAATTAAGGTAATTTACTACATGCCAAAAAAAGGAGACTATTAACTAGAATAAGAATAATGGTGACTATTACCTAGCTAATATAAGTAGAAGAATCGAAATAAAAGTGTTAAGAAAATTCTCAATTATGTCTTTTATTTTCAGAAAAAATATAAAAACGTTAAATTTTGACAGGACAGTGGTAGTAAAATCTAATTTAATTATAATAATAATAGTCCATTCAAATGTTACATGAGCTTTGCATTTTTTAGAGAACGCTATTTTACTTTTGTAGGGTCGCCACTGGTCGAAAAAAGGGTAAAAACACTTTTTTCGCGATATCTCGAAAACTATGCATATTACAAAAAAAATGTTACGACATAATTTGTAGCAAATTGTTTCGCCTACAGATATGTTTATATAACTTTTTGCCCTAATTTAAAAATTAAAGAAGTTATAAGCAAAAAAGTAAGATTTTTTTTATATTTTCTTTTTTATTTTTCTACATCTTATATATTTTTTTACAAAAAACAAGAAATTCTTCAGACCCATCTTGTGTGATCTTTTGAGGAAAATTATTCACTATATTTTTTTATTTTATACATCTAAAACGCTGCTACAGCGCTCCAAAGTTAACCGGATTCTCATGATTTTTTTTTATTGTAAATATATTCTTAGAAAACATTTTGTTAAATTCGTGTAACTCTGTAGGCGCGTTTTTTTCAGACTCTAACTCAAAGGTGGTAAGGAGAAAAGGAATGAATAAGTAACAAAAATCCGTGAGATGGGCAGCAGCATCTCCTTGCGTAATTCTTACACCTACTGCGGTCACCAACTCGCTTGCCAGGCGCGGTGACTATCGGCAAAAACCCCAAAATGACAGGTGCAGAGAAACCGGCCCCCAGTCCCTAGCAGCCCCGCTATTCCGGGCTACGGTAGCGGCCAAGGTAACGGCGGGGCAGGGGGTGCTAAGAATCTCCGGCAGAGATCCGTCTACCGCAATCGACGACTTCTGCACCTGACAACACTGAGTACCGACGAGAAGATACAGGAGCTGGACGACAATATGCACAAGTTAAACTGGAGTGTTTTGGGATTGTCTGAAGTCCGAAGACAGGGAGAGGACACGATAATCCTAAAATCAGGCAACTTGTGCTATCACCGGGAGGGTGAACATCTGTCCCAGGGTGGTGACGCGTTCCTCGTCCACAGATCCCTCGTCAACAACGTGGTAACAGTCGACAGTGTGTCGCCAAGGGTAGCGTATCTTATACTCAGAATATCTAAACGGTATTCGCTGAAGGTCATACAGGTACATACATATATGCGTCGACTTCGACACACCCAGACTATGAGGTCGAGATAATGTATGAGGACGTAAGTTGAGCCATACATACCTCAAAGACGCACTTAACCGTTGTTATGGGGGGATTTTAACGCCAGATTAGGCACACGGAATGATGGTGAGCGGAAGGTGGGACCCTTTGCAATTAGACAACGGAACCACCGAGGCCACTTGCTTGCCAACTTCTTGGAGAGGGAAGACTTCTTTATGATGAACTCTTTCTTCAAGAAGAAGGCGAAACTGAACTTGGATAAGACAGACAAACGGCACATATTTAATGATGTCTCTGTGGTGTCTCTAGGTCTCGGGTTCTCTCAGAACATACTCTCGGTCTTATGAGGGACAGGCGAGAACTATGTGTGTAGCGTCCAACTTCAATTTCGAAATACAGACTGCTCAATAATCAGATCTCTCAGAGTAGGCGACGCGATTGGCGTGCTCATACACCCTTCGCATAAAAGACGCTATTGAGCGAAAACCCAGGCTCAAGAGTGTTCGCCAGGGACCTGTGCGTTGGGCAGAGCCTGCTGACGAGGATGAAGACAGACTCGAACACATAGTTTCGTCTAAACCCGATGTTCTGGGAGAAATTAAAAAACACTACGGACAGTTGTAGAAATATGGCGGTCGACAAACGTGCCAAATTGACCCGAAACTATACTGAGGACCTCCCGGACATCAGCCTGTACAAGATAAGAGAGGCTCTCAAACAGCTAAAAAAACAACAAGGCACCGGGAGATAACGGAATCACAACAAAGCTGCTAAAAGCTGGTGGTAAACCGGTACTAGTGGCGCTCCAAGAGTTGTTTGATTCTGTCATCAATAGCGGGACCTCCCCGGAAGAGAAGGCAAAAGCGTAGTGGTGCTATTCTTCAAAACAGGCGATGAAACCCTTTTGAAGAACTACAGGCCCATTGCGCTTCTGAGCTAAGTGGGGATTCAGGCAAGGCGATGTCATATCACCGAAGCTGTTCACCGCTGCGTTGGAAGATTTGTTCAAGCTGATGGAGTGGAAAGGTCTTGGCATTAACATCAATGGCAAACACGTCACACACCTACGATTTGCAGATGATATAGTTATCTCGGCAGATTCGCTGACGCTCCTCAGCACTATGATAGGCGACCTTAACAGTGCCTCATAACGGGTGGGTCTTGAGATGAACATGGACAAGACAAAAATCATGTCTAATGTCCATGTCACACCCGTACCGGTAGTTGTTGACGGCACTCCTCTCGAAGTTGTTGACGAGTATATTTGCCTGGGACAAACGAATGGGTAAGTACAACTTTGAGAGGGAGGTCACTCGAAGAATCCAACTCGGCTGGGCTGCGTTCGGGAAATTACGTAGTATCTTCTCGTCCACAATTTAATTTGTCAATAGTTAAGTTATTCAAGCAATGTGTGTTGCCAGTGATGGCCTACAGCGCTAAAACGTTGTCCTTCACTGTAGGCCTCATTCGGAGGCTCAGGGCTCCGCTAAACAAAGATCGCTGGACGGTACTATGTCCTATATGAGCGCCGACTTCGGGACTATGTACTAAGTACTAAGTTTGTTCTAAACCAAAATTAATAGAAATTATTTTAGACTTTTAGTAACATTGAAGTCGGTAGATATTTTTTGTTAAAAAGTTTTTATTTCACACTTTTTAGTGACTATATAGTTATATTTGTATTTAAATAATGACATTAAAACCCATATGGGTGCAAAGTTCTCATCAATATACATGAATTCAGCCCAAACACAAGGTAATTGCTGTAAATCGTTGAGGAGTTCCCTCGATTGTCTTTCGGCTCCATCATCAGATCGACTCCAGACCTTCATTATATTATAGTTCTTTAAATTGTTTAATAGAAAAATTGACAAACGCACTAGTCACGTAGTCACCCCTACGATTTTTGAAATATCCCGTCGATTTCTCTAGAATGACATCATCAGATCCTGGTTTCCTTATCATGGTACCATGGTATCCTGGAATGTATCCTTTCCAACAAAAAAAGAATCTTCAAAATCGGTTCATAAACGATGAAGTTATCCGCGAACAAACATAAAAAAAATATATATACGGTTGAATTGAGAAACCTCCTTTTTTGAAGTCGGTTAAAAATTGAAGCGCGTGCGATTGCGTATACTTTGTGATAGTGAGCGCAGCGTCCAGAGCATGTCTAAAACGCGGTAGAATATTAATAAACTTGGTTTTAACCGGTTAATTATGGCAACCGAAACCTAAATTCGTGAAAAACCGGTACTTCGCATAAACCGGTAATAACCGGTTAGGTACAACCTTTAACCGATATTCATTTAGGTTTGGGGTCAATGACCGAAACCGGTTTAGAAATAGAACCGGTTTCCGAGCCTTGGTTCTGATGAAAGGTATAGTATGGTACTTATACGAGGATATGAGGCGAGGCGTAAGACAAAGGATATTAGGCGTTTTGAATGGGGGGAGCGGCGCATCAATGGCCGGCATCAGGTACGACTTAACCTGACCCGATTTTTTTTTACATAGTTACAATTTGTTCACTATAATGCATGAACACCGAAAGAAATGTATAGTGAAATAACATGTCTTTGGTTTGAGTGCCAAGCTGTGCATGAATGGGCGATCTATGGGCGTCCTCGCATACGGCTAGTCGCGTAATCGTAGTATATATAATATACCTACCGCATGAATTGTGGGAGCGTGTCATGTTGTGAGTCTCAATATGCTCACGAATTTTCATCGTTCCAGAATTTATACATTTTTATTTCATAATACTTGTAAATAAGCTAATGAAGAAAACACTTAACAGATTAGCTATCTATCTATGTAGCTTGGTTGTATGGTTTTACTAATTTGCTAGTGTTGTTTTTTATCAGAAGATAAACTTATTGTGTTTTTTTTGTCTTTAACAAGTATAACTGATGTTTGTGCTTAGAAACAGGTAATGTAATAATGAGCTGGGTGTGGAAATATATTGTCGTGTAATCGTCACAAACGTGATGGATGCATGCCGTATGTTGTACTATCACGCGGACGCGACGAGCCGGGTGCGGAATCTTTTAGGTTGCATGGAATTAGAGGAATGTAACGTTTGTATCGTACGTCAGGTCTGGCGCCTCGCCGTCGAATAGCGGCGAGGCGGGCGGCCCGGCCGCTCGGGCGGACGGCTCGGGCGGCTCGAGCGCTCGGGCGGATGACGCGGGCCGCCCGACCGGCCCGGCGGACCATGCGGGCGACTCGGGCGGCTCGAGCGTTCGGGCGGAGGGGTCGGGCGGGGCGCGCGCTCGGGCGCGGCGGCGGCGCAAGCGGCCCGCCAGCTCGGGAAGCGAACCCAGCGCCGAGGACTCGCCCGCCACCAGCCCCATAAGGTAATTTAACTTTAAAGTAGCGATGTAATTGAATAAAGATAGTAAATATCCAGCCAAATGCAAAATATTACTCATTGCTATATTGATTGACGACGACTCAGATGAGTTAAAATAGATATTTTACAAGTTATTTTTAACTTCATAAATAATGATATTAGATTTTCTTCTATTTAGTAGTGGTACCAGTACTGCTACGCTGTGTGATAACACAGCTATTCGAATCGAAATTCGAATTCGAATTGCTACATGGAAATGAGACTTATCTAAAAAACTTGAATTGATTCAATAGATATATTCATGCCCTTGTAAAACAGAGTACACTTTTCACGTGTTGTTCATGTATGTAATATTTTGTTTGCAGAAGCAGCAGCATCCCATCGTAATCTGCTTCGTCGCCGTAAAGATATTCGTGACTTATTTTTATTGGTGTCTACTCATATACATGTAAATTTTGTATTTTTATTAAAGTTGTATTTTGTGGTGTTAATGTTATTTAACGACTCTAGTTATATTTAGTACTGTATTATTGCTCAGTTTTCTTAGACTTGAAGTATTGTAACTGTAAACATTTTCATTTCCACTTTTCATATATGGTTTGTAAATATTATATTTACTTAGAAAGTAAAGACTGATCTTGTGCTCAACATCTACCCTTCTCATGAATATATTTTAATTCATTAAATTCTTCACTGCAACTGAAAGTTACGCGTAGATAAAGGCATGATTCCTTTTAATTTAATAAATTATAGTCTCAGTGTTAATGTATTAAATAAACTTTTATTTTATTATGTAAGCTTTTCAATAATCCCTTTAAACAAACATGCAATTTTACCATTTTTTTTAGGTGATGTGTCGTTGCTAAATAATCATGCTATTCACCCATCCCAACAGTCGACCGTAATTTAATTCAAAAACTAAACTTGTCTTATGTAGCACTAGAGATTCCCCAATTATTTATGCACTGCAAAGTTTTAAATGTACATAATAAACCCTGTACAAAACTCGCGTAATATAAGACCCCTGAATTATTCTGGAATAGAAGTACCTATTATTTACCACTCTCTTAGCTTTAAACTGCTATTACGAAAAAATCATGTCTATGTAATTTGCTAAGCGAACAACGAAAACAGGTATATTATAGGAACAGTGTATTATTTTCTTGGGTGAGTTTGGCCTATATAAGAAAGAAAGAAAACTTTATCCCTAAACTCACATACAACATATATTTATGTATGTTGTTCGAAACTATAATCTACAGAACGTTATCCCCAGGGCCCGGGCGCGTCGGGCGCCAGCGTGACGGGTGCGATCATGCACGTGCAGCCCAGTGCGACATCAAACCAATTCGTCTCGTTCCTGTCGATGTAAATCACCCTCGATAACTTCGATATTTGCACGCACTCCATAGTCCTTCCTCTACCTCTGTGGTAGCAGCATTCCTGTTTTGGTATGCCGTTGAGTTTGCACCACTTGTCCGTCTCCTCTGCGCAGTGAAGCATCAGTATCCGTTTTGGGATCCGATTTAGGTCTACGTCTACGCGTATCTCCATGGCGCACACTGTATTGTTATATAATTGGGACAGCGCCATTTGGAAGCCGTTCACAAGTCCTGGCATCACTGCTATGATCGCCGACGCCATCGCCAGAATATATCTGAAGTGAAACATTTCCTTGAGTTGCGTATGTTCGTAATAAGACCAATATGCGAAAAGCAGCTATTCGGCAGGACGGAGTGCTTTTAAATACACGCCAAGAGAAGGCAGCTGAAGCGTGGCGGATCCTCGCAGTGGGCGGATAGGATCGAGCGGCGCGTTACGTGCTTCGCGCCGCGCGGACGCACTACGCGGCCTTTACTTTACTCACACTTATTTCCAGTATCTACTGCGTTTGGTGCTGCATGCCTCAGGATAGAGCGTTAATAACAAATGTAACAACATTGCGTTAATAATAATGTAGCTAATGATTCATGGTTCTTGGGAAAAAGCGGTAAGTTTAAAATTAGTCGAAAATTGAATTAAAATAAAGAAAAAGTAAATAGAGGTGTGGCCACAACATTTATTGTTTTGACCTCATTATATTATTTGAGTTATTAGTCGATATTAGAACTAAAAACACGTTTTCATCCCACAGAAAAAATATGTAGGTACCTAAGCAGGTAGGTATATCTAATATGACTAAAATAAGATAAGTCACTTACGATATAGGTAGGTTCATTCGAGAGTTCGATTAAAGTAATAAATAAAGAAACAATATTTTTATAAACAAATATGTAGCAGTATAGTAGAAAAATAACTATTAATCAATCATTTTATTTTGTCCATACATACATACATATATTATTGTCATGTGCCAAAGAAGTAGCATGAAGGCCTTCTTTGCGTTTTTCTACTACAAGACATATTTCCACAAATTTGATCGTATCGTATTGAACGTCCTTCAGCACCTTCCGTCGAATTGTAGAACTCTATAATTTCCGGTTTACCAGAATGCAATGGCCAGTATCATTGCATTCTTCCAATGAGTGGTATTAAGCCATAGAACGTTCTTGTTATTTTAGGCATGTACGATACTAGCGTACACTGTCTGTTATAACAAAAAACGGATGAACGTTTGTGTTTGAAGCTCCTACTATTGTAACGATGCGATAGCTACCCGACAAACTTTCAGTCAAAGTCTTCATTACTATGTCATACAAATAATAACCTGTTTTGACTCTACAACCACCAGAACTCATCAAAAATAATGTTCAAAAATAACTTGCAGTCCCATGTCAAAGGTCTATTCATAAACATTCGGCTCTCACACGTTCGACGGTCTGTAACTGGTGTACAAGATATTGCTGCGACACAAGTGTAGTTGCATTACTTATGATCAAGCGACCTAAGAAGGTACCCGAGAGGTCAGCTTTCTGTGTCTTAATCGAGACACTAGAAACAAATGTTTCGCGCGGTCTGTGAGATGAATGGTTATGAATCTAGGGTTAAGTGCTCGTTTGCTATTTCTTTGTTAAAATGTGTATTGAAACCATGGGGCATAGGCGAGTATTACAACAAATATGTAGTTTTACTTTCTTAATTTTTATTTTGCATACCTTCTTTACAATTAATAAATAATGTGCCTAAAATCAATTAAATATTTCTCATTTATTTTTTTAATTCCGCGTGTAATTGAATATTTATTACTTTTGAGACTTGTGAAATTGTTGTTAATAATTTGAATTCGCTACACTCCATATACATAATATAATAATATATTTAATTAGACGTACCTATCTAACAGTATAATTTAATTAGAGATCACGGAAATGAGAGTTATCTTAAAAACTTAGAATGATTCAATAGATATCCATGCCCTTCTCCAAAACAGAGTAAGGGAGCGGGGGGCTAATTGTAACAGGGGCAAGTAGTAACAAGCATTTTTTAGACTAGAAGGTATTATCGCGGAATTGATACATTATATTACTTAACGGGTACATACGATATGCGGTTTATGAATTCTTATAGATTTCTTTTTGCCGATATTCTATAAGAATTCATAAACCGCATATCGTGAGTACCCGTTAAGTATTATAAAGCATTTTTTATCTAGATAATACAACAATATTCATTGATTTTTTAACCTAACCTACTGTTTAATTCGCATTTTTTCACAAGAGTGCAATCATCATCCCATCGGACAGCGCAAGACGCGGCGTTGTGCAGGCGCTCCGATATGGCTAGGAAATGATTTTTTTTTGTTTTGACAAAGTCTATTGTTTTTGATTACAAATTAATTAGCAATTGTCGATTTAAATACGTTATTTCTGCACTTAATTTATTCTACCTGTTTCAAAATGTGACACTATAAAAGAAAGACTGAATGAACTTTCCAAAGCTAAATTGTCTGAAATTGGCTTCTGTTGAAGTCTTGAAAAATAAAATCAGTGCACGAAAAGCTACAAAATAATTGATTTTATGTGTCGCTACATGGACATGTGAAGAAAAAGTAAGGTACAAGGTAGATCGGTTTTCAAAGAGGTAGAAGAAGTTAAAATATCTGTGTACTTGCTTACTTGCTCTAACATCTATTTTGTATTGCTTCCTGTAGGATTCAGAAAGTTGTTATACCAGTGTGTTGTTACGATTCAAGCAAAAAGCTGACCTTCATCATGGCCTGAAAATGATTCAACTGGACCTATTGGTTCAAACTTTAAGAGAAGAAATCCTGGGCTGGTTCTGAGGACGCGTGGAGCACGCCTGAAATGTTGCGCGCCTCAAGGATGTAGCCTGAGATGCGAAACATGTTTTTATTAAACCAACCAAGAAGATTTTGTTAATTATTTAATATATTTTTGATCATGTTAGGAATAAAACTTAAAATTCTATGTCTGATTTAGTGTGTTTAAAGTTTCTGAAGCTTAATATAGTAGATAAATTTTTGAAAATTATATAACTAGTTCTAAATTCCTATTATTACAATTTGCCCCAAGGCTGTTACAACTGGCCCTAATCACGGGGCACGTTGGAATACTCGTCATTTTTTGTTTCTAAACCGTTTTTACGAGTATCCGTTTCATATTTGATCAAAATTTTATTCGAAATAGTTGTTACAACTAGTCCACCGCTCCCCTACCTATACTTTTACATGTTGTACCTTTTTTTTGTTTTCGAGGGGGAAACTTTCAAAAAGTACCCGACGTCGTGGGAGAGACGCGAGTATGTGGGATTCTTACCGCACTAAAACCCCCCCGGTGGCCGACCTCGACGCTGCGAAGAGGACTCCGGGAACTCCAATTGACCTCCGTCGGTGTCCTCAGCGTGTTGCCCCATCCGGCTCTTCACTGGTGGCCGTGAACTGCTCGCCGCACTTTCTGGTTTTTACGGCAGCATGCAACCACACATGCCGCCGTCCTTCCCGGGGTCGCTTGGCCGGACGGTTCGAGCTCCCACTCTTCCCGCCCGCAACCCCGGAGGCCCCTTTTAGTCGCCTCTTACGACAGGCAGAGGGTACCGTAGTTACATGTTGTACCTATAGGTAAATAATATTTTGTTTGCAAAAGCAGCAACATCCCATCGTAATCTGCATCGTCGCCGTAAAGATATTCGTGACTTATTTTTATTGGTGCCTACTCATATACATGTAAATTTTGTACTTTTTATTAAAGTTGTATTTTGTGTGCATCAGAATCGCGGGTGTACCTGACGGATTTAAATATGTCTTTTATCTTGCAAACGTACCTGTTGTGTACCTCAGTGTACCTAACCTAAAAGTCTGTGTACCTCCTTCTATGCATAGATATAAAATAAAATAGGTACACACGCCATCCTGACGTCAGAATCGCGGGTGTACTTCTAATCAGCATATGTACCTAAGTAAAGAGTAGATATATGTAGATTTGGTACCTCTTGTGTACCTGCAGAAACAAATATTGAATAAATAAAAAATAGTAAGGTTGCTGAGAAAATAAAAAAAACAGTTTTCTTTCTTTGACCTCATTTTTATTTTATAAAAATAACTACAGTACTAATAACTAAAGTTGAAATTAAATATTAATGACATCTATTAGAATAACAAAAAAATATATCCCGTATGTTTTTTTTTTAATTGTAAAAGATTTAGGATTAGCATGTTTATCGCTTTTTTCGGAATCAAAATTAAACGACTTTTAAAGATTTTTTTATTAATTTAATATAAATTCGAATTGTAACTAAATAAAAATCACACATTTATGTATATAATTACTTTTTTATTATTTAGGTATGTTACAATTCATATTACAAGAGGCGGCCTTATGACTAAAATAGCGATTTCTTCCAGACAACCTTAAAATCGCAGAAGAAAAAATATCACATACGAAAGAGGGTAGGGTGTACAGAAATAACAAAGCAATTTAAAGGAGAAGGAGTATGCCCACGGATGGTATCAAAAAATCTAAGTTGACACTATTTAATGAAATCAGTAATTCCTATTATTAATTAAAACAATTTTTGCAAATATTACGAAATAACAAATTCCTCGCATAAAAAATTACCAAAATAAAAATTGTTTTCTTGAGCATGTATTTTGTCGGCATTTTAGCCAATTGCCTTTACTGATATACGATTGGTTAAAAGAACCTACCCGCATGACAAATAATAATTATTGTGTGAAGTTTCTGTTTGTTTTGTATTCCTCATAATATTCTGTAACTATTATTTCGTGTTTGATTCGTTTTGGTGTTTCAATTTCCATTAAATAAACGCTAAAATGATAGCGAGACAGGGATTCCATTAGTTAAGTTTTCGTGTTATTACTATACGTGCTACGTGTTACGTGTTATTTGTCCTGTAACATGAGATGGTGAGTTAAAAAACTCTACTTTAAGCTATAGTGTTTATTTCAAATAAAAACTAAGTACCTGGATGACCGAGCTTTGCTCGGTGTTTTTGTTTACTAAGAGTACATCATGTTTTTTTTGGAATTATATTTTTTTATAACTATGCAAATTTCTTACTGATGATCATATGAATAATATATTTTGATTTTATCGACATTATAATAATAATAAAATATAGTAATAAAATAATACAGAACTCTCGTTTAAATGGATTAAAAAGCAGCAAATATCTCCAACTACAGAATCGTCAGTATTCGCCATACAGCATCAATGTATAATGACACGCCAACATAGACGGGACATATTGAAAGAACCAATATGTCCCGTCTATGTTGCAATCTAAGAAATTGGCAGGAAATTATTATGTAAAGCGGCACAATCATCTTGTGCAGTACGTCTACTGGTGTTTAGCTAGAAAGCATAAAATAGAAGTATCTAGCCTTTGGTGGCAGGAAATGATCACAGCCCCGAGTGAAAGAGAATGAGACTGCTTTGCGAGATGCCAGTTCAAATCAATGTCACTATTACACACAATATACCAGATTTAATATATAGACAAAACTAATAACCGAACCTACTTAATAGACGTATCTGTACCATCCGATTATAATATAGGAAAAATTAAGTAAATAAAAGAAATCGAAAAATTAAGTAAATACCACGTTCTCAAAAATGAAATTAGCCGTTTGTGGAAAACGCAAACGGCAATCATCCCAGTAATTATTGGTGCAACTGTGTATACATACATACATACATCAACCATAATCAGTAAAGTGCTAGGAGATACTGTCTTCCCCCTCGAAGGGATCTCCACCTTGTCGTCGCTCTGGATGCATCCGAGGGGGCTGTGGAGGTCGGTGTTTTCTGGCCTCTGCAGCCAGGAGGGGTCGCGGGAGGAGAGGTGTCTCGGTGTGTCGTTGCCGTACACCCTGTCTCACGCGACCGAGCGGGGGCGCACCGTCAGATGCGTTGGCGGTGGGGCCGCAGAGAAGAGGAGATGTGGTGTGTCATTTCCGTCCTCCCTGTCCTCTGCGGCCGTTTGGTGGTTTGCGGCGGAACTAAAGAACGGATCTGCCGCTGGGTGTGGGAGGTCGATGCCTGTAGGGATGCCTTGCGGGTGTCGGCTTGCCATGCCCACGGCCCCTGAGCGGCGGTCTCGTGGTTGGACTGTCGCCCTGCGGATGGGGGCTTTGGAGGTAAGGCGCACCTTTGTGTTTTCTGGCGCACCTTGCTGTTGGAGGGGAGCTTTATGCTCCACGCGGGGAGGGGCTGCAGGAGCGGCCGAGCACCGGCGGGTTCGCGGATGACTGCAAAAGCTTACCCGTGTTCCCGCCGTACGGTGCGAGGAGAAAACACAGTTGGGGTTTAGCCGGTATGAGACCGGCATAACCCAGCTGCCACCCCGGGTGGCTGGGTATCCATGAGGATTACCCACTTAAAAAAAACGGGAGATACTGTCTTTGTAAACAACACACAAAAAGATACCCAGAACATAGAGCAACTAACACATACAGGGCAAGAAACAAACATACAGAATAAATCAGAACAATTATTTACAAGCACAACAGATTCAATCATTCCACATCCAACAAATACAGGAGAATTTAATTGCTATGCGCCGCCGGAGAAATGTAAGAAGAAGAGGTAGATTAAAGTTAGCCTGTATATTTTTATAGTTATTTACTCTATATAATACTTAATTAGTAGCGGGGACATAGATACCTTTTTTCTTGTGGGTTACAGGACGACGTATCTATAAATACTGACAACAGCAGCCGTGAAGGTGAAAATCACAATTTAATAATATAAAATAAAATATAATAATAAAACAAAAATACCAAAAAAGAACTAAAAAGAAAAAAATGTAGAACTAAAAAATAGAAAATAGAACTAAAAATAAAAAATAAAACTAACAAAATAAAACTCGAAAAAAAAGAGAAAAAATAAAAAAAATACAATCGGATGGAGGTTTGAACCCCGACTTCCTGCGGTCCGATTTTCCAACCGAGCTATTCTAACTTCGTAAATGGTCACAAAATTTCTCTTCGTATTCGGTCTCTTCGATCTTTATGCAATGAAAACACGGACAAAACGACATTTTCTGAAAATGAAACTTTGCTAGATCGATTTATCGCTCCCTAAACCCCCTATATACGAAATTTCAAGAAAATCGTTGGAGCCGTTTCCGAGATCGTTGATATATATATATATACAAGAATTGCTCGTTTAAAGGTATTAGATTAGTGACAGCTAGTTATTATGGGAAATCCATTTCGTAGGTTATTAATTCCCTCCAAATGCGTATGCAATATTTGTTCTAGCAGTCGTTGAAAAAACTTAATGAAGAAACCTATAATACACGCTTCTTGGATTTCCGGTACACTGGTAAGTACGAATGATGCAGCTTATAAGATGTTTAAATGTTTAAATTAGCCCTTATTTTCCTCCATGAAGCAACTATTGTGTTTCGCTTTGGAGTGACGTGGTTGCCAGCTATACACTGTACACGAGGTCAACTTCATAGTCCTCAGAGTGATCAAATTCAGTTCTGGGTTCGATTCCTGGCCAGACAGGTCTCCGAATGATGAATTTAGATCTCTGTTCTGTTCCGAATACTTGTGTATTCGTCTTTGTACGTGCATGACACGCACGACACCGGAGAATCCTAGTGTGGGGCTGTGAGTGTAGAAATAGACATAACATATTTAATATATAATATTTAAATGTGTTTTAGAAATATAACATAAGGATAACAATACCTTAAAAACTGTTTGCTGATGTTGGGATACAGTCGGTGACGTTAACCATTTCCTGGTGAAGCTGCTGCAGTTCAATCGAATTGCATAGCACAATATTATTTACAAAATAACAGCAACTACTAATATACTAATCAATGTTTGTTTTCCATTATGTTCGATATATTTTGTACTTGCGTAACTTTTACTTTATTACTTTCGTTGATAATTACTTTGTCCCCAACCCATTTTACCTGTTAGAATAATTACTTAAGTGGTTTATAAAAATGAACTTAACCATAAATGTTATTGTTTTCTAATGATCTGTTTACTAATTTATAATTTAATTAAAATAACAGAATAATGTGTAAATACAATTAAACATATGTGTTGTGTCTTTGTTAAATAATCATTTGCTAAATAGTCAACCATCCCAACGGTCGAAATTCGACCGTTATTTAACTCAAAAACTAAACTAGTCCAAAGTAGCACAATTTTCTCCAAATTATTTATGTATACCTACTGCAAAGTTTTATATGCATTTTTCGATTGTAATAATTTTCAAGTTATTTGAAAAACACCCCATAAAGAGAAAAAGAGGTTTAATTGCCTTTAAAAGCAGTGACTGGTATTTGGCAAAGACATTCGACATTTTTGACATTATGTGTTTTACATAGCAAGAAGAAAATGACGTTTTATTTCGATTATGCGTTTATGCCAAATGGGAAGTACCTACCTATGTGTAATTGTTATTGATTGATTTATGTATGTATTATTCATTCTTTAAAAATATTAGCTTTCAACATTCCTCTTCATAAACTATAACCGTGCCAAGCATCATACTCCTCCTAACCGCGTAATTTGCTTAAAAAGGGTAGGTATTAAGTTTTTGCTTCACTTATGGATATAGGTAATATGGATAACTTGTGAGCATGATCACATGACAATTCTTATTGAAAATTTATGGCGCCAGGAACTTTATGTTAAGAATTTGGACGAAGAACTTCCTAGTTCTTTGTTATCTTGCAAATATGCAGATTTGGCAACCTTTTTTTGTTTATCGAATTAAAGAGACCCGGGGGCCGAGTAAATAGAGTTAAACTGTTTTTACGCCGACAATAAATCTAATTGGATAGACATTAAATTCTACTTTGGCCCCGAGTGGCAGTAACCCACGCTATGCCACAAGAATCAGTAAATAAATGTGTTATAGTTACCTTTTTTCTTATTCACGGGGTTTCCTCCACGTCAACAAGAAAAAGGTTGGGAAAACCTTGGGAGAGACACCGGGTTGGTCGGGATGTGGGATTTTTACCCACTAAAACCTTCTCGGTGGCCTTCCTCAGCGCTTGCAGGAGGCCCCAGAATCTCCAATGGAACGCACAGATGTCCCCTAGCGCGGCGGCCCTCATGGGCTCTTCTCTTAGGGGACATGTAACTGTTCCCCTGTACTTCCCGGTGTCTACGACGACATGCCCAACCGCCCAGCCAGCAACCCCGAGAAAGCGTTCCTTCTCGGGGTTGCTGGCTAAGCGAGCTCTCTAGCCCCCGCAAATCTCGAAAGCCCCCTTTTAGTCGCCTCTTACGACAGGCAGAAAAGATACTGAATACGTCTGCCCCGGCGGCTCCTTCGCCGAGCGGGATCTGCGCGCTCCCGGTCTCTTTCGGCGTCCTTCTACGCTAACATGACAATGTCGCAGAAGGTGGTCACCACGTCCCACGTTTTTGTTTTCGGCCACTACTTCGAATACACTTTGAATGATTGGACAAAACGTAAACATTGATTTATTTGAGGAAACATAATAGACTTGTTCTAAGAGTAGGTATAGAATAAATTACAATCAATTTCAATATAAGTATTATCAACTACTCTCAGTGACCTTGATATGCCTGTTAAAAAACCTGACAAATATAATTATATCCAAATTATTTTGATGCCTAAATAATGTTAATAAAACAATATTAATAAAATAGCATTTTTAGACGGGATTTGTAGACCAAACAAAATAAGTATACCTACTTATTTTTAGATAAATAGTAATTTTTGAATAGAACTAAACATTATTTTATTTCGTTCGTCCACGTGAGGTACCTCGCGTCTCCGGGCAGGTTCACTACAATAATAAATTTTCCCTGTACAAAAACTCGTGTAATATAAGACCCCTGAATTATTTGCCACTCTCTTAGCCTTAAACTGCTATTATGAAAAAAATCATGTCTATGTAATTTGTTAAGTGAACAACGAAAACAGGTATATTATAGGAACAGTGTATTTTCTTGGGTAAAATTGGCATACATAAGAAAGAAAGAAAACTTTATCCCTAAACTCACATACAAAATAAATTTATATATGTTGTTCGAAACTATAATCTTTAGAAAGATTCTAGTTTTGAACAATAATATATAAGAAAGAAAGAAAACTTTATTCCTAAGCTCACATACAACATAAATTTATATATTATGTTGTTCGAAACTATAATCTACAGAACCTTATCCCCAGGGCCCGGGCGCGGCGGGCGCCAGCGTTGCGTTTGAGATCACGCACGTGCAGCCGATCGAGACTTCCATCCAATTCGTCTCGTTCCTGTCGATGTAAATCACCCTCACTACGTTCGATATTTGCACACACTGCATAGCGATTCCTCTACCTGTGTGGTGGCAGCATTCCTCTTCTGGTATGCCGTTAAGTTTGCACGACTTGTCCGTTTCCTCTGCGCAGTAAATCATCAATATCCGACTTGGGATCCGATTTAGGTCTTCGTTTATGCGTACGTCCATGGCGCACACTGTATTGTTAGATAAATAGGCGAGGTCGATGTTTCGGACGCTGTTCAAAAGTTTTGCCATCACTACTACGATCGCCGACGCCATCACCAGCAGATATCTGATGTGAAACATTTTTTTGAGTTGCGTATGTTCACAATAAGGCCAAGATGCGAAAAGTAGCTATTGGGCTTTACGGAGTGCTTTTAAATACACGTCAAGAGAAGGCGGGCGCTGCGGCTGAAGCGTGGCGGATCCTCGCAGTGGGCGGATAGAATCGAGCCGCGCGTTACGTGCTTCGCGCCGCGCGGACGCACCACGCGAGCCTTTACTTTACTCACACTTACTTCCAGTATCTACTTCGTTTGTGGCTGCATGCCTCAGGAAAGAGCGTTAATAAAAAATGTACATATATGTCCGGTATTATTAGGCCAAGCATTCTGTTGTAAGTTTTTGGAATATGCTAATGATATTCGTTCAAAATTGACGCTTCTAGCGCCAAGCTAATGGTTCATGGTCCTTGGGTAAAAGCGGTAAGTTTAAAAGTAGTCGAACATAGAATTCAAAATAAAAGACGCAAACAAAGGTGTTGCTACATCATTAATTAGGTACATCAATTTGTAAAACGCTTAAAACGAAATGTGTTTGCTCTAAATTGTATGCGGCTTGAATTGTGTCGGTAGGTCGACGATTACCTACTATTATTATATATATTATATTATTATATATATATATATATATATATATATATATATATATATATATACGTGACGAATAGATAACCTCTTTCCTTTGGGAAGTCGGTTAAAAATAAGTTATGTCAGATCGCTCTGGGATCTTACTTAAATTACGCGAATGATAGGTGTTGCGGTGGTACTTCCCCGGTCGAACTACGCTGGTTCTACCATCTTCAATTTTTTTGTCTTGTTCGAAAATATTATGTAAATACGATGATGTATTTCTATAATATTGGCATGCAGTATCAACCTTTCCATCATTACAATTTAGAATAAGTCATTCTACATATCGAGAGCGGTAGAAACCGAATAGTTCGTCCGCGTTACAATCGCAATACCTGTTTCTTTATGTTTTAGCGTTTCGTTTAGCTAAAGTAAAAATGAAGCGAGTGTCTTAGTAGTCAGAAGCGGCTTCAGGTAGAACCTTTGTTCTTTATGGAGAGGTCTAAGATTTTCACTTGCCACTTACGTGGCCACTTAAGTGCTCGTTTGCTATTTCTTTGTTTAAAGGTGTAACGAAACCATGGGGCATAAACGGGTCTTACAACATATATGTAGTTTTACTTGGCTAATTTTTATTTTGCATACGATTTTACAATTGATAAATAATGTGCCTAAATAATCAATTAAATCATTTTATTTATTCTTTAATCCCGCGTGTGATTGAATTTTTTTTTTTCTTTTGAGACTTGTGAAATTGTTGTTAATAATTTGTATTCGCTACACTCCATATACAATACATAGGGTATATAATTAGACGTACCTAACATTATAATTTAATAAACAATGGCCAATTAGAAATCAAGGCGGGTTAAATAAATATTGAATTAACTGTAACTTTTATATCAGCAGACATTTAACGTGGTTTCAGAGTAAACTGTGACAAAAAAACATTAAATACTTCTACAAAACAACCACACACGGAGATACCTACTATACACAAATATTTGTATGCCACAATAAAGTAAAAAATATTTTAAAAATATAACAATGTTCAGTGCTTAGTAGGTTGGTACATTGCAAGGGAGGTGAACATATTTCGGTGGCTCACGACGACGAAACCACTTACGTATGCCTTAGATGAGCGCCGACCACAGAACTATTACCTAAGTACTGTGTACCAACCAACATGTAAACATTCGTGACCGTCAGAATGGCCGGTCACTACCCATATTTTACATCGAAATAGTTACTAAAAGTTGCTACCCAGTTGCTACTAATCTTTAGATAATTGCTACATTTGTATTTAAAAAAATAAACTGCATTTTAAGGTAACCGGCCATTCTGACGTCAGGATGGCCGGTCACCAATCCAGTTAGAACAATTTGCGCAAATGATTGATGATGAGTCTATTTTTAACCAACAGTTGCTACTAAATTGCTACCCATAAATATATCGTAATGAAGTTCGTAGCTGATAGGGATAAAAAAAATTAAAGATTTACTATTTAGATGTCAAAACGCCTGTAAAATTAAATGAGCAAATCCGAAATTAAATACAATATTCGTATTATATAAATGGGCACTTTATATTTATAATATATTATTTAATAGACAACAATATATTGAAAACCAAAACCAAATACCAAGTTTTATTGAGATTGCATTAGGCGCATTTCCGAAAAAGCTTTCAACTTTTGAAGATTGCTTTTAATTTGTTCCGTGGAATCATACGATGTGAATATGGATCCAGCGGCCGGAGTGAGCGGAGTAACCGGAGTGACTGAAGTGACCGGATTGGGAGGAGTGACAGCTGCGAGCGGAGTGATCAGAGAGCCCAGAGTGATCGGAGTGACCGGAGTGTCCCGGAGTGACCGAAGTACCCAGAGTGACCGGATTGTCCGGAGTGACCGGATTGCCCGGAGTGACTGGATTGCCCGGAGTGACAGTAATGCCCGAATTGACCAGAGTAATCGAAGTGCCCAGAGTGACCGGAGTGCCCAGAGTGACCGGAGTGCCCAGAGTGACCGAATTGCCCAGAATGCTCAGATTGCCGGAGTGACCAGATTGCCCTGAGCGACCGCATTGCCCAGAGTGACCGGATTACCTGGAGTGACCGATATGCCTGGAGTGACCGGAGTGCCCAGAGTGACCGCATTGCCCAGAGTACCGGATTGCCCGGAGTGACCGATATGCCCGGAGTGACCGGAGTGCCCAGAGTGACCGAATTGCCCAGAGTGCTCAGATTGCCCGGAGTGACCAGATTGCCCGGAGTGACCGCATTGCCCAGAGTGACCGGATTACCCGGAGTGACCGATATGCCTGGAGTGACCGGAGTGCCCAAAGTGACCGCATTGCCCAGAGTACCGGATTGCCCGGAATGACCGATATGCCCGGAGTGACCTGAGTGCCCAAGTGACCAAATTGCCCAGTGTGACCGGATTGCCCGGAGTGACCGAATTGCCCGGAGTGACTAAAGTAGACGAAGTGACCGGAGTGCCCAGAGTAACCGAATTGCCCAGAGTGACCGAATTGCCCAGAGTGAGCAAATTGCCCAGAGTGCTCAGATTGCCCAGAGTGACCAGATTGCCCAGTGTGACCAGATTGCCCGGAGTCACAAAAGTAGTTGAAGTGACTGGAGTGCCCAGAGTGACCGGATTGCCTGGAGTACCCGGAGTGCCCAGAGTGCCCGGATTGGCCGGAGTGACCAGAGTGACCGGATTGTCCGGAGTGCCCGGATTGCCCGGAGTGACTGGATTGCCCGGAGTGACAGTAATGCCCGAATTGACCAGAGTAATCGAAGTGCCCAGAGTGACCGGAGTGCCCAGAGTGACCGGAGTGCCCAGAGTGACCGAATTTCCCAGAATGCTCAGATTGCCGGAGTGACCAGATTGCCCTGAGCGACCGCATTGCCCAGAGTGACCGGATTACCTGGAGTGACCGATATGCCTGGAGTGACCGGAGTGCCCAGAGTGACCGCATTGCCCAGAGTACCGGATTGCCCGGAGTGACCGATATGCCCGGAGTGACCGGAGTGCCCAGAGTGACCGAATTGCCCAGAGTGCTCAGATTGCCCGGAGTGACCAGATTGCCCGGAGTGACCGCATTGCCCAGAGTGACCGGATTACCCGGAGTGACCGATATGCCTGGAGTGACCGGAGTGCCCAAAGTGACCGCATTGCCCAGAGTACCGGATTGCCCGGAATGACCGATATGCCCGGAGTGACCTGAGTGCCCAAGTGACCAAATTGCCCAGTGTGACCGGATTGCCCGGAGTGACCGAATTGCCCGGAGTGACCAAAGTAGTCGAAGTGACCGGAGTGCATGGAGTGACCAAATTGACCAGAGTAATGGAAGTGCCCAGAGTGACCGGAGTGCCCAGAGTGCCCGGAGTGACTGGATTGCCCGGAGTGACCGAATTGCCCGGAGTGACTAAAGTAGACGAAGTGACCGGAGTGCCCAGAGTGACCGAATTGCCCAGAGTGCTCAGATTGCCGGAGTGACCAGATTGCCCGGAGCGACCGCATTGCCCAGAGTGACCGGACTACCCGGAGTGACCGATATGCCTGGAGTGACCGGAGTGCCCAGAGTGACCGCATTACCCAGAGTACCGGATTGCCCGGAGTGACCGCATTGCCCAGAGTGACCGGATTACCCGGAGTGACCGATATGCCTGGAGTGACCGGAGTGCCCAGAGTGACCGCATTGCCCAGAGTACCGGATTGCCCGGAATGACCGATATGCCCGGAGTGACCTGAGTGCCCAAGTGACCAAATTGCCCAGTGTGACCGGATTGCCCGGAGTGACCGAATTGCCCGGAGTGACCAAAGTAGTCGAAGTGACCGGAGTGCATGGAGTGACCAAATTGACCAGAGTAATGGAAGTGCCCAGAGTGACCGGAGTGCCCAGAGTGCCCGGAGTGACTGGATTGCCCGGAGTGACCGAATTGCCCGGAGTGACTAAAGTAGACGAAGTGACCGGAGTGCCCAGAGTGACCGAATTGCCCAGAGTGCTCAGATTGCCGGAGTGACCAGATTGCCCGGAGCGACCGCATTGCCCAGAGTGACCGGACTACCCGGAGTGACCGATATGCCTGGAGTGACCGGAGTGCCCAGAGTGACCGCATTACCCAGAGTACCGGATTGCCCGGAGTGACCGCATTGCCCAGAGTGACCGGATTACCCGGAGTGACCGATATGCCTGGAGTGACCGGAGTGCCCAGAGTGACCGCATTGCCCAGAGTACCGGATTGCCCGGAGTGACCGATATGTCTGGAATGACCGGAGTGCCCGGAGTGACCGAATTGCCCGGAGTGACTAAAGTAGTCGAAGTGACCGGAGTGCCTAGAGTGACCGAATTGCCCAGAGTGACCGAATTGCCCAGAGTGCCCTGATTGCTGGAGTGACCAGATTGTCCGGAGCGACCGCATTGCCCAGAGTGACCGGATTACCCGGAGTGACCGATATGCCCAGAGTGACCGGAGTGCCCAGAGTTACCGAATTGCCCAGAGTGCTCAGATTGCCCGGAGTGACCAGATTGCCCGGAGTGTTCGCATTGCCCAGAGTGACCGGATAACCCGAGTGACTGAATTGCCCAGAGTGCTCAGATTGCCCGGAGTGACCAAATTGTTTAGTGTGACCAGATTGCCCGGAGTGACCGAAGTGCCCGGAGTGACCAAAGTAGTCGAAGTGCCTGGAGCGACCAGATTGCCTGGAGTGACCGCATTGCCCAGAGTGACCGATATGCCTGGAGTGACCGGAGTACCCAGAGTGACCGCATTGCCCAGAGTGCTCAGATTGCCCGGAGTGACCAGATTGCCCGGAGTGACCGCATTGCCCAGAGTGACCGGATTGCCCGGAGTGACCAAAGTAGTCGAAGTGACCGGAGTGCCCAGAGTGGCCGTATTGCCCGGAGTGACCGGAGTGCCTAGAGTGAGCAAATTGCCCAGAGTGCTCAGATTGCCCAGAGTGACCAGATTGCCCAGTGTGACCAGATTGCCCGGAGTCACAAAAGTAGTTGAAGTGACTCGAGTGCCCAGAGTGACCGGATTGCCTGGAGTACCCGGAGTGCCCAGAGTGCCCGGATTGGCCGGAGTGACCAGAGTGACCGGATTGTCCGGAGTGCCCGGATTGCCCGGAGTGACTGGATTGCCCGGAGTGACAGTAATGCCCGAATTGACCAGAGTAATCGAAGTGCCCAGAGTGACCGGAGTGCCCAGAGTGACCGGAGTGCCCAGAGTGACCGAATTGCCCAGAATGCTCAGATTGCCGGAGTGACCAGATTGCCCTGAGCGACCGCATTGCCCAGAGTGACCGGATTACCTGGAGTGACCGATATGCCTGGAGTGACCGGAGTGCCCAGAGTGACCGCATTGCCCAGAGTACCGGATTGCCCGGAGTGACCAGATTGCCCAGTGTGACCAGATTGCCCGGAGTCACAAAAGTAGTTGAAGTGACTGGAGTGCCCAGAGTGACCGGATTGCCTGGAGTACCCGGAGTGCCCAGAGTGCCCGGATTGGCCGGAGTGCCCGGATTGCCCGGAGTGACAGTAATGCCCGAATTGACCAGAGTAATCGAAGTGCCCAGAGTGACCGGAGTGCCCAGAGTGACCGGAGTGCCCAGAGTGACCGAATTGCCCAGAATGCTCAGATTGCCGGAGTGACCAGATTGCCCTGAGCGACCGCATTGCCCAGAGTGACCGGATTACCTGGAGTGACCGATATGCCTGGAGTGACCGGAGTGCCCAGAGTGACCGCATTGCCCAGAGTACCGGATTGCCCGGAGTGACCAGATTGCCCAGTGTGACCAGATTGCCCGGAGTCACAAAAGTAGTTGAAGTGACTGGAGTGCCCAGAGTGACCGGATTGCCTGGAGTACCCGGAGTGACCAGAGTGACCGGATTGTCCGGAGTGCCCGGATTGCCCGGAGTGACTGGATTGCCCGGAGTGACAGTAATGCCCGAATTGACCAGAGTAATCGAAGTGCCCAGAGTGACCGGAGTGCCCAGAGTGACCGGAGTGCCCAGAGTGACCGAATTGCCCAGAATGCTCAGATTGCCGGAGTGACCAGATTGCCCTGAGCGACCGCATTGCCCAGAGTGACCGGATTACCTGGAGTGACCGATATGCCTGGAGTGACCGGAGTGCCCAGAGTGACCGCATTGCCCAGAGTACCGGATTGCCCGGAGTGACCGATATGCCCGGAGTGACCGGAGTGCCCAGAGTGACCGAATTGCCCAGAGTGCTCAGATTGCCCAGAGTGACCAGATTGCCCAGTGTGACCAGATTGCCCGGAGTCACAAAAGTAGTTGAAGTGACTGGAGTGCCCAGAGTGACCGGATTGCCTGGAGTACCCGGAGTGCCCAGAGTGCCCGGATTGGCCGGAGTGACCAGAGTGACCGGATTGTCCGGAGTGACCGGATTGCCCGGAGTGACTGGATTGCCCGGAGTGACAGTAATGCCCGAATTGACCAGAGTAATCGAAGTGCCCAGAGTGACCGGAGTGCCCAGAGTGACCGGAGTGCCCAGAGTGACCGAATTGCCCAGAATGCTCAGATTGCCGGAGTGACCAGATTGCCCTGAGCGACCGCATTGCCCAGAGTGACCGGATTACCTGGAGTGACCGATATGCCTGGAGTGACCGGAGTGCCCAGAGTGACCGCATTGCCCAGAGTACCGGATTGCCCGGAGTGACCGATATGCCCGGAGTGACCGGAGTGCCCAGAGTGACCGAATTGCCCAGAGTGCTCAGATTGCCCGGAGTGACCAGATTGCCCGGAGTGACCGCATTGCCCAGAGTGACCGGATTACCCGGAGTGACCGATATGCCTGGAGTGACCGGAGTGCCCAAAGTGACCGCATTGCCCAGAGTACCGGATTGCCCGGAATGACCGATATGCCCGGAGTGACCTGAGTGCCCAAGTGACCAAATTGCCCAGTGTGACCGGATTGCCCGGAGTGACCGAATTGCCCGGAGTGACCAAAGTAGTCGAAGTGACCGGAGTGCATGGAGTGACCAAATTGACCAGAGTAATGGAAGTGCCCAGAGTGACCGGAGTGCCCAGAGTGCCCGGAGTGACTGGATTGCCCGGAGTGACCGAATTGCCCGGAGTGACTAAAGTAGACGAAGTGACCGGAGTGCCCAGAGTAACCGAATTGCCCAGAGTGACCGAATTGCCCAGAGTGCTCAGATTGCCGGAGTGACCAGATTGCCCGGAGCGACCGCATTGCCCAGAGTGACCGGACTACCCGGAGTGACCGATATGCCTGGAGTGACCGGAGTGCCCAGAGTGACCGCATTACCCAGAGTACCGGATTGCCCGGAGTGACCGCATTGCCCAGAGTGACCGGATTACCCGGAGTGACCGATATGCCTGGAGTGACCGGAGTGCCCAGAGTGACCGCATTGCCCAGAGTACCGGATTGCCCGGAGTGACCGATATGTCTGGAATGACCGGAGTGCCCGGAGTGACCGAATTGCCCGGAGTGACTAAAGTAGTCGAAGTGACCGGAGTGCCTAGAGTGACCGAATTGCCCAGAGTGACCGAATTGCCCAGAGTGCCCTGATTGCTGGAGTGACCAGATTGCCCGGAGCGACCGCATTGCCCAGAGTGACCGGATTACCCGGAGTGACCGATATGCCCAGAGTGACCGGAGTGCCCAGAGTTACCGAATTGCCCAGAGTGCTCAGATTGCCCGGAGTGACCAGATTGCCCGGAGTGTTCGCATTGCCCAGAGTGACCGGATAACCCGAGTGACTGAATTGCCCAGAGTGCTCAGATTGCCCGGAGTGACCAAATTGTTTAGTGTGACCAGATTGCCCGGAGTGACCGAAGTGCCCGGAGTGACCAAAGTAGTCGAAGTGCCTGGAGCGACCAGATTGCCTGGAGTGACCGCATTGCCCAGAGTGACCGATATGCCTGGAGTGACCGGAGTACCCAGAGTGACCGCATTGCCCAGAGTACCGGATTGCCCGGAGTGACCGATATGTCCGGAATGACCGGAGTGCCCAGAGTGACCGAATTGCCCAGAGTGCTCAGATTGCCCGGAGTGACCAGATTGCCCGGAGTGACCGCATTGCCCAGAGTGACCGGATTGCCCGGAGTGACCAAAGTAGTCGAAGTGACCGGAGTGCCCAGAGTGGCCGTATTGCCCGGAGTGACCGGAGTGCCTAGAGTGAGCAAATTGCCCAGAGTGCTCAGATTGCCCAGAGTGACCAGATTGCCCAGTGTGACCAGATTGCCCGGAGTCACAAAAGTAGTTGAAGTGACTGGAGTGCCCAGAGTGACCGGATTGCCTGGAGTACCCGGAGTGCCCAGAGTGCCCGGATTGGCCGGAGTGACCAGAGTGACCGGATTGTCCGGAGTGCCCGGGGTGACCGAAGTGCCCGGAGTTACCGGAGTTCCCAGAGTCGAGAGCGATCGATGGAATGAGCGGAGTGACCTGAGTGAGTGAGCGGAATGACCGGAATGAGCGATATGATTGGAGTGACTGCAATGAGCGTAGGGACAGGAATGAGGGGATTGAGCGGAGTGACCGGAGTGGACTTTTTCTCTGACCGCAGGCACCATATTTAAAGTTATATAGCTGTACCCGCGGCTTCGCCCGCGTGCAAATTAATGTATCGCAAAGTTTTTCCCGTGCAAATCTCGACACAGTGGAAATTCTACGATAAAAGTAGTCTATATGTTTTTCCATAACATTATCTAAAATAAAAGTCGGTCAAGCATTACCCAGACAAACACAGAGTGAAAAAACGAATTTTAAGTGTGTATTTGTGGGAAGACACATATTGTTATGTAAAAATGTTTTGAAAATAAGGCGAATTAGTATATCGTATACCCTTTTTTTAAACTAATTTACAGTCTTAGTGGTCACATTAACAATATCGGGATACATGTATTGTAAACAATGCCTCCACATTTAAACCAAAGCGCATCGATTATAAAGATTGGTTTAACTTTTCTGAATTGAAAAATACTATTTTAAGTTATTTAGGGCGATTTAAATTTCTGAGTAAGATTATAAGTGAAATCGACCTACTTTTGACATTAGTTTGACAACCTTGACGACCCGCGTTGCAAAGCGGTTACCATATCGGTCTGACGCGCAATGGGTCCCGGGTTCGATTCCCGGCCAGACAGGTATCTAAATAAGGAAGAAAGAAAGAAAGAAAAAGAGATATCGTTTATTCGTAATACGTACACACTCATACAGTTTAAATACACAATAATAATATAGTACCACTAACTTGCGATAAATTATAAGTTTAGATTCATGTTCTAGGTCTGGGTGTATGTATATTCGTATTGTGTATGTTCGTTTTAAGATATAGAAAAAGCCAAAAAATAGCGAGACAAGGACTCCATTTGTTAAGTTTTCGTGTTTTTGTTTTGTTCAGTAAGACGAGATCATGAGCCATCTCCATTTTAAGCTATAGTGTTCATTTCAAACAAAAGCTATGTAATTAGTGATAGCGAGTAATTATGGGAAATCCATCTCGTAGGTTATTAATTCCCTCCAACTGCGATATTTGTTCTAGCAGTCGTTGAGAAGACTTAGTGATGAAGCCTACAATATATTATGTTCTTGGATGTCAGGTACACTGGTAAGTACGAATGATGCAGTTTATGAGATGTTTCAATATTTATATTAGCCCTTATTTTGCCTCCATGATGCAATCAGTACCCTCAAAACAATAGTGTTTTTATAAAAAAGTATTGGAAAAATTATCCTTATTATTATTATTCAACAATCATTTTACACACAATGTTGTAAATTGAGTGAAACGTATTAATTTGATTTATTTTAAGTGGAATTGACTTTAGGAATTGGATAATTGGAATTGGATTGATATGGAAACCTTACCGAATTTGTTGACTCTAAATCATTACTTTAATTAGGGCGTAAAATTAGGGCGAAAAATTGGTACGAAAAGCTGGACAGACTACCATTCCACCCACCTGATATAGGTGATGTCAGTTGCAAAGTCGGCGAAAAAAAGGACTTCGGAATAACTTGTCTGTATAATTTAGAGCAACTAGGCTGAGGTCAGGTCCGCGGGCCGCAAGGGGAGGCACTAGAAGAGTGCGATCCTCGATGTGGACCACATGCCAGCCGTGGCTGTTGCCGGCCGCTAGACTATGCGAATGACTACCATCGACTCCTTTAGGATTACATTTTTTATTAATGCTCCTTATAATTTACGATTAATTGTCATTAACCCATTACTTCACGGGCACGGGTCTTCTCTTAGAATGAGAGAGTATTAGGTCGTAGCTCACCGCGCTGGCTAAGTGCGAATTGGTAGATTATACACACCTCTGAGAACTTTTTTTTTAAAGAACTCCCGGGTGTGTAATTAATTTCTATTTAATTAATTAATTTCTAATATGTACAGGTCGCCCCCTCACCAGGTGGACCGATGACCTGAAGAAGACAGCGGGGAACCGTTGCATTCAGAAGGCACAGGACCGGTTGGAGTGGCGTCATTTAGGGGAGGCCTATGTCCAGCAATGGACCTCAAAGGGCTGATGGATGAATGATGATGATGGATGGACTTACTTTTAGAAAAATCATTCGACCATTAGACTTTACTGCTCCCAATTACTTGACATACATATTTGTTATTCGTGCCTGCACTGACAGATTTCAGCAAAACAATCAGACACGTAACTTACTAACATATAAGACCGGACAGTGGGAGGACAAGTGTCATCTTGTAACCGATCGGTGATGAGTTGTTCTGATATATATGTGAAGTGGGATTCATCGGGATTCATAGTTCAGCCCATGATGGTAAGCGGGATAAAAGTTTTTATACGAAGATCTTATTTACCTCAATACGACAATGTTTATATTGCGAATAACTATTTTGTTACATATATTAACAGCAAAACTTTAAAAACTTTTGCTAAATCTTTATGTCATTCTAGGTATGAAAAGCGGTTTAAATTGAACGGTTCGCCCAGGGAGTTACCACCGACATACTTATTTCTAGCAGTTCTTGCGTTTCCGTAGTAGGGTGCAGACTCCGGTTAGTGTAATCGGCGAGCATCTTAGTCTTTAGAAGCAGCATCATACATGTAGTCGACAGGTTGCAGGTACACCCCCTGTTCTGTATGGATTGGGTCACAGATTTCTACGGGGCCACCCATGTGGTCACTATGTTTTTATTAATGTTTTCTTATTTACCAGCATCAATTGTTAATGAATTTAGATAGTTTTAATACGTTTAACTATATATACTTATACACTATACAATGTAATCTGCGACCTCGGGAGCCTCTTTTAGTCGCCCCTTACGACAGGC
Source organism: Spicauda simplicius (assembly GCA_949699795.1). Lineage (NCBI taxonomy): Eukaryota > Metazoa > Arthropoda > Insecta > Lepidoptera > Hesperiidae > Spicauda > Spicauda simplicius. The sequence goes on along the minus strand of OX453072.1, from coordinate 19,989,725 downwards.
AGGGGAAATCGTAACTCTAGTCTTACTTTAACACATAGGATATGCATTAGGTATCGTGGTAGACGTGAACAAAACGGGCGAAGTCGTAGGTACCAATAACCTAGGAATACAATCTGCAGATTTCCTGGCTTGGCTACAATCTGTAGGATTCCGGTTGTGTTCTTTCTCACCGGGGGGTTTTAGTGCGGTAAGAATCCCACATAACCAGGCGTCGCTCCCACCTGGTTGAACGTTTTTACCTTTTGAAGGTTTCCCTCTCGAAAAAAAGGTTAAATTTCAGAGATATCCGACCAACTATTTTACTCGCAAAACAAATATGTAGATACATATACCTACTGTTGAGAGAAATTTGACAACATCGGCTATTTTCAATAAAGGGTATTTTGCTGTGTCATATTTTTGTACCGTAACATTGGCGTTAAATTATAACGTAGCGAAAAAAATAGATTTTTATGTTAATTAAATTAAAATGAACTTAAATTGTACCGTAATAATAAATATATTATATTCGCTATGGTATTTTTTTAACAAGCGCGTGCAATATTTAGATTAGTTACTAGTTGTAAAACGATTTACACAGTTTCACTGTAGGTATTTACGTACTATTTACGCTATAAAATAATATTTTTTTTAATTGCGTTTTTAGTTGTATAGTTGCTGCTGGTCTATCCGGCTTGCAACATGGTTTAAGCGGTGATCCTAAAACTCGGAAAAACCAAAATAAAAATGACTCTCCTATAACAATGACCAATGACCTATTTTAAACATAGTTGAAATAACAATAAGCAACATAGACATTTTAAAACAATACAAGGAGCAGATTTATTATTAAACAGCTAGTTTTCCTGATAATCTTTCGGTACGGAGTTAATATGAGGACCAATTAAAGGACACTCTTCCTGGTGCGAATATTGTTTAAGGGAGAAATTAAAACAGTTTACTATGCTCTAGGCGTCGGTTTTGAATATCACCAATTCTGTTCTTTTAGTAGATATTGTAGAAGTCGAATAAGGGACAAAATCCAGGATATAATTAGCAGTACCTATCTTTTATGCAAAAAGCGAAGTAGACACGTCTCTATATACAAAAACTAAACAAATATCGATTGTAGCATATTGTTTGGTATAGGTAGCGACATTATATTTATGGGAAAAATATATATGTCTCAATTGTGAATAAATCGAAGAAGTATAACTCCTGTGTTTTACTTGAAATCTTCAAGAATGGACAGTACCTAATGAAGACACAGACATTCCTGACAACATACTTCACGCATCCTACTTCGTTATATACAATAAAAACTTATAAAATGTTATGATTGTTTTGATATGATATGATTTGCATACAATTATTGGATATCATTCATAAAATATTCTTAACAATCCATTGTCACGGATAGATATTACATACTTACGTGACAGCATGTCGGTGACGCTAACCTTAAGTTTCCTTTCTACAAAAAATCGAAAACACGTCTAAGTAAGTTTTCACTTTGCTCTAAAATTCGACTCTAAAATTGGTGTTATAATGGAGTTTATGGGTTCTCGGAAAATAATACTTCCATATAAGTACGAAATTAAAATGATCCCATTTATTGCGGTATTTACAAACTAATAAACTAATACAATAGTTCGTTACTTAATAGTTAGTAGGTACACTATTTCTACTCTAAGAAAGAGCGTCTTACCGTGTCGGCGGTGAGGGCACAATAAAACTAATCTCTCTCGCGTTGTTTTTGCTCCGCGCACCGGGAAATGGCAACTTATACAGGTTCAAACGTGTCTGCATCTGTATTATATATCTTTCCACAAAATACAATCAAGGTCAATACATAAAAAATTCAATTCATATTCATCGGCAGGTGACGTCTGGCACAAACTGCTAAACGCACCGACATCATTATTTAGACGTCTACCTGACCGGGCATCAGCTCCTCTGCCCCTCAGAGCGGCATTATGATATTGCTGGTTCCACTTCATATTGTTATCATAGATGTCATAGTATGGGTGCCTGTAGGTTATTAATAGCAACAATATTTACACGAAAATTTTTGCGATAATTTAAGGAAAATCTATGCAGCATCTGAGTTCATTGACTCACCGTTCATTGAAGTACCACCGCCATACCTATTTCTAACGTGAAGCAGTTCTTGCGTTTCGATGGAAGGGTGTGGTTGCCGATATACTTTTATATGGGACGACCATCTTAGTCTTCGGGAGTAGAAACACATCTATGATTGATTTCAGGTAGAAACCCAGTTCCATATAAAGTTACTTGCAGATGTGGCAGCAGTGACCACTTACCATCAGGTGGACTGCATGCTACTTTAATCAAATATAAAAAAGCAATAACTAGGTAATGTAACTGTCCACGAATTCACACTTGACCAGCGCGGTGTATTATGGCCTAAAATCTTTCATTCTGAGAGAAGACCCGTGCCCAGCAGTGGGACAATAATGGGTTAACGATAGAGGTAATGAACTTATTACTTTTTTTAATAAGTTATAGCCGCCGACGAAAACATAAGCGTGCAATGTACTTTGTACTGTACGAAGAAAAATTTAAACAATGATTGCTTTGAGAAGCTTAAGCTTCAGTACGTTAAACGCAATAATAAAGATTAATTGGCCTAAAGGTAAAAATAAATCACTTACCTACCTTATAATCGTTCATCGAAGATTGATATGCGTCAAAAATGGAGCTGACATGATTTAAGTGCGTCATATGAAATTGTCAACGTAAACGAGAAATATATTTCTTCTTTATTTTTTCCCACTTTAAAGTAGTTAATGCCATAACATTGTGGGGAAAAAATGAATCATATTGCGAAACATTAAACTGGACATTAGTTAGATAACGCTAGTCTCTGGTTGCGCGTTACATAGGCTGTGTCCCTAGTAGGTAATCTGTTAGCGACCGACTGAGTGAGTTGCAAAATGGCGAATTGAAATTCGAGTTAGCTGCAAACTCAGATCAATTTTCGTGCTTCCCCAGCTGTTATGAGTTAGCCGCTAATTTAAGTCGATCGATTTAATTTTCACTTTACTATTGTTTGTACGAAGGGAGTGGTTGTATTGGTCACGATGGATATTTTTGAATTGGTGTCTTAGAGGCACTGAAAGAGGATAAAATAATCACTGGGTTCCCGTCGATAACTTGAAGATAGTCCCCATGTACAGTTTGCGGTGAACGGACTCATTACGTCCGGCGAACAATTATATCGCCGACGACTGCAACCGATTTTGCTGCGAGTTGGCCCACTAAGACAATCGGCGCACGTAATGTTGCAAAAACGAGCGCAAAGTAGCAAACTTTGGACACTCCATTTCCAATATATGTAAGAGCGTACTATACCGATACAAAGTGTAGCGTATCTTGCCAGACAGGGCTCTCTTTTACTGAACTGTAAGGCAAGATACTGGAGCTAACTTTCATTACCATGTAAAAAAAAACATGATTGTAATAATATTAAAAAAATGAATATAAATAAGAAAAAAAGACAAACCCGCTGAGTTTCTTGCCGGATCTTCTCAGTTGAGGTCGTATTCCGATCCGGTGGTAGTGTAAGAAAAAAAATGTAACTGACAATTTGTAAGTGCCCCCACAGGCCTGTCCAAAATAAAGACATTTCATTTCATACGTTGCTAACTCAGTAAGCCGCTAACAGTTTGCCTACTGGGGACGCAGCCTTAGTGTAATGACGCGTGCACGAACAAAACTGCCGCCGTGCAATGAGCGCCTCGGAAATTACAAATAAGAGGAAGTTCGATCAGCTCGCCAAAGTCGTCAACCAATTATTGTCCCACCGCTGGGCACTGAGCATTCGCACTTGGGCAGCGCGGTGGATTACGGCCTATAACTCTCTCATTCTGAGAGAAGACCCGTGCCCAGCAGTGGAACAATAACGGGTTGACGTGTGACCTACGTCTAGTTAAGTGTTAAAATGTATCAATTTCCCGATAATATTTGTCGTAAGTCATATATTTCATAATGTTTACTCTAAATCAGTGATTCCCAACCGGTGGTCCGCGGACCACTGATGGTCCCTGGAAGCACCTGAAGTGGTTCGAGAAGTTATCAAAAAATATTGTGACATAAGAAGTTGTCACAATGACAGTCAGGTAGCGGACAGCCGTGCCTGAAAAGGATCAGGAATTAGTAAAGAGTATACAGAAAGCATTAAATATTGTTTGCTTTGAACAATAATGTACGCGTGATTTATTCAAAAAATAAAAATCCCAATTTAATTTTCAGATTTATTTTTATCTTTAATTACACCCTCATACCGGTGGTCCATGGGTCGACAGATATTTTGCCAAATGGTCCTTCGTCACTAAAAGGTTGGGAACCACTGCTCTAAATGATCACCGTGTAAGTTTTCACCCATAACTTGTAATGGTGGTGTCAGGAAACGTAAACGATGATCGTTTTAAGGAAACAATAAACTGGTACTAATAGAAAAGTGCAGGTACTCAAAAACAACATTGTTTATTGTTTACTTACCTGTTCCAGTTTCTAGAAACATATAAATTCCTGAGCAAATTAATTATGAAATAATATTATAATTAATTCATTTTGTCATATAATAAATTTGACCCATCCTTTCCTTATGACGTAAGTTGAATACAAGATTTTCCCACGTGCCTCTGCTAGTGACGTATAATTAATTACTCTTCATAGTTTCTGATACATCGGCGACTCCACTAAGTTGTAAATGTCCACCGTTTTTTTGTCAATTGTATAGTTGCTTTTGGTCCTAGTGGCGTTCACAGCTTCGCCACAAGAGGGGGGGATAGCTTTGTTCCTGAAGGAAGGGACGATGGCGGAATCCTGGCCTTCTGCCTCTGGTTAAATGAGGATTGCGGCTGACCCAAGGGCACTTCCAGTGAGATACTCACCTCGGCTTAGGTCAGTTATGTGGAGTACCGGTGATGATTATTACTTATATATGTAGGTACTTAGGTAGGTTGTTTGCTATCTAGATCTAACTGAGGAGCAGTTAAATAAGCTTGAGCGCATTCAAAAATTGTTTATAAGATTCATATTTGGAATTCGTAAATATGATCACGTGTTTGAGTATCGTATGAAACTCAAGTGGCTCTCAATTCGTCTTCGCCGGAATACTCATTTTCTTTCTGCTTTATATTGCGTCTTGTTTAACTCAAATAGTCCAAACTACCTAAAGGAGAGATTTCATTACTTGTACCTCTCTCACAAAACACATTTACTTCGGTCGAACGAAAATCTTTCTCTTTTAACTCCTTCTTCTTCTTCTTCCTTTTACGGTAAATCTTTCACTTCAGTGGCTGTGCGCTTATGGAATTCTTTACCGATTTCTCTCCGCCGTGCACAGTCACTGGATTCCTTTAAAAGCAGGTGAAAGATTTTTATCTAACACATTAATCTACTATTTATGTTTATGTATATTCCTTCTTTATTCTATTATTTTATATTTCCGTTGTCTATGCATTTCCTATGTTGCCCCGTATTGTTTAACTATTTTATGTCTTTTATTATTTGCTTTTTTGTATATTATTAGCTGCTGACATACCAACATTGTTATGTTATTATTTTGTACACCCTACCTTCTCTTGGAGATGAATATTTCCTTCAGCCGCATTAAGGTTGTCTGGAAGAGATCGCTATTTAAGTGATAAGACCGCCTCTTGTACCTTTCAATATGTGTCTTTATTTTTGTTGTATTGTTTTTCATGGTGTACAATAAAGATATTTTGTATTGTATTGTTTTGTAGGTTCCAAATTTGTTGGCTGTAAACGCATTTACTATTGCTAGTACTATATTTTTTCATTTGTATCGGATTTTCATATCATACTTTTCCATTTCGAGTTCTTTTCAGGAAATCCTTTCAATTAATACCCTTTGGTATCGTGGAGGAATTTATAAAATAATTGACAGTCCACTATGGGGCGTTCATTATATTAGATTTAGTAAGCCGTCACTAATTACATCATCATCCATCACAAAGTTTCAGCTCGATCTGATGAGGTCAACTGAAAAATTCAGTTCATTCAGTTGCGTGATTTAACGCTCACATATGTAAGAACAAATAGTAAATGCTACATATAATATTGCAAAAACCTGTAGATTGACTTCCTTTCAGAGAAATCAGCCAGATAGAGCTCAAAATGTATACATTGTAGATTATTTACAGGCGGCGCGCAAGGTGCGCAGGCGCCGGAGGCGGTCCGCGCACAGGCCCCGCCCACCCGCGCACACGCCTATTCGCCGTTTACATTACTTCCGATATTTTTGATAACTTTTTACTAAACACAAAGTATTAAACGCTGTTCATCGATGACAACGGAGGGGACTTATCCGAGGCGTTCCGACTTAGTCCCCAGGTGCAGCAACGCATCATTGGTTGACTTGGAGCTAAAACCATAAAATTTGGCAATAGCTTAATTTTTGATGATTTTAACATTTTATTGATGTTGCACCCATAAAGGAGGTAAATGGGGTAGGTAAAGTAAATACATTTATAATCCGAGTGTTACGAAAAATTGACTTTAAACATTAGACTGCGCTGCATTTGGCTCACCGCTTCTGTTGTGCTGAGCAAATATTTGGTGACAGAGTAGTCTGCGGTAGTCTACGCGGATACAGTCGCGGATAAACTAGTGTACGTTAAACGAACGTTATTTTTCCGTTTTAAGAAAGTTCGGCATGATAGAGTAGGTGAACAAAATTGGGAAATTAACGTAATTTGCTACAATCGTAAACAAGTTACCGTAGTAACATCGGAGTAAATAAGAGTGTTTGGATTGAAGGGCACGCGACGCGCGGAGGGCGGGCGGCTGGAGAGGGCGCGGGGCGATGTAGGTCGCCGGAACCCCGCGTGCTGTCGCCCGCCCGCCCTTGATCTTGCTGTACACTCGCTGAAAAGTGTTAGTCACAACTACCCACGGTAATTCAATATTTAGCGAATAATATGTTATGGTTATAATTCTAAATTCCGTAGTTCCGAATCTAAAACCTATACAAACAAATAAGGCGATATGGAACTTAGATGGAATATAGAAACTGGTACCAAACGAGCATCTAGTTCATGTGATAGCAAGTGGTCACCGCCATCCATGATCATCTGTAATCAACCTCAGATAAGAGTAGAGTTCTACTTGAAGTCACACTTTTGTGAAGTTGGTACGCCTCATACAAGTATGTCTCATTTATCACTCCATTTAAACTTGAGCACTACAGCTGTTGACACTGAAATTGCAAAGCAAAAGGCGTACGAAGCGGTAGTGCCTTGGAGTTACACCAAAAATTATATTTTTAATAATTGCTATTTTAGTTGGTATTCTCTCTCGACTGTACTGTTACCTCGGTAGGTAACAGTAACATCGGTATTCTACTAGGGTCCCGCGACGGGGTCGCCTAACTGCGGGTGGCCACTTATCTGAAGAAGACTCACAAATTACTATCCCTTGGCAACATCGAACTGTTGGCATAAACAAATTGTACTGATGTAACGTTATTATTCTACCATAGTGTGTGTTAGGTGATCAATACTCTTTAATCAGGTTAGCAAACCATCCGTGATCAACTTAGTAAGCTCGCTCGATACATATTTTATCTACAATAAAACGGATAATACACACACATACATATAAAAGGAGATAAGATAAGAAACAGTATTTACAGTGAGAAGTGGTTGCATGACCGCAAGTTCTTCAAATTCATACACGCTTTCAATGAGAGACAATGTGACAGTCTCAACTGTAAAATATTGTTATTAGTCTTCATAAATCTGGGTGTTATTAGGTATTCTTTTATATTGGAAAAAAGTTACCAGAACAGAATTGTTCGTTCAAATGCAACGCATGGAACTTTGACATAAGGACTAAAAGAAAATCTACTAGCTTTGCAAGATGGACACTTTCTATCACCGCAAATAGGAATGAAAATATATATTTTTAGTCAAAAGAAAAGTTTTTGCAAAAAATGTTGTGAAAAAGATCTCCTTCAAGCACGACGGTGCATTGACGACTCCTCTGGTGTTGCAGATCTCCATAGACTACGGCGACTACTTTCCATCAGGTATTGCGTCTACCATCATTTAATTTAAGTGTGTAAAAAATAAATAAATTGTTATAATTTGTATCTTCAAATAAGTGCGGAAGTCGAGAAGATCCTTGAGGTGTATGATCGCTCTAGACTTTGTGTGTAATTGAAACATGTGTAGCGATATGTCACTCGGGATGTGAGGTCATCTGCGACGCGATGTAGTATACCCGTGACGCAAAGTGTTCTGGGCTACTAGTTATTATTCTCAATGTGGTCTCACGTGAGGTATGTACATATATTTTTTTTTATTATTTTAGAAGTAAAAAATTAAAAAAATACACTAATAATAATCATATTGTAATAATCTTATTTAATATAGACATACAAATGTGAAAGTTGTAGTACGTGTGTGAGAATGTAGTATTTATTTTCGCTACTCCTTTATACAAAAATTACAGAACACATTTCTTTAAATTTTGGCACACAGATAGTTTACGACTACGATCACGGTAAACGTAATTAAAGGGGACGGATCCGCGGGGAGAAGCTAATGTATAATGATTTGATTTGAGCATACCGGCATGAAATATTCGTTTAATAACTTAAAGATAGGATTTTGTTCGGGCGACAGTCGTTGGAGAAAGTTAAGCTACGACAGCTAAAATGAAAGCTCTATCACATTTTCATACATAACCTTTGGGCACAGAATTAATTCTAAAGGAGATAGATCTCTTGAGACGTGGGCACACATAGCAAGAGATCGATCTCCCTCATCTGCGTAGATCGAAGGTAAAATCGTTGATGTAAATGCAATCTCTCTTTTACCACACCAACACCAACCGAGCGATGCCACCGATCGACTAGGATGGATATCTCTGGCAGATCAGTAGTTCGATTGGTATCAAACTTTGCAAAGTTGCTCTATTTTCTCTAGGTTTTAATAATATTCGGGGAACATAAAGGACGTTAATCCATATGATTTAAGAACGTCGTTTATGTTACGACCAATTCGCACTTAGCCAGCGCGGTGGACTATGGCCTAAAACTCTCTCATTCCGTAATGAGAGAAGACCCGTGCCCAGCAGTGGGACAATAATAGGTCCCAATAATAATACCCCCCAAGTAATATGTGATGCAATCTGTAGTGTTAAGATTATGTTATCGTTTTAAATCTTATTTATTTTAAGTGTCATGTAGTCTTTATGGATTTATGTAGAGTCAAAATGATTAAATATTAAAAATATCAAGTCTGGATATTTTACATGTTTAATGTTTTAAATTCTGAACCCATTGCATTATTTATCTTTAATTGAAAAATGTAATAAGTATGTGTAGGTATTAAAATAAGCAGTATAATAAGTTTTAAAATTCTGGTACAATATTGGAAATGAGTACTGTTATCATTTTAAATGATTTCAAAAGTTAGTGTCCTTATAAATATAACGGAATAAGGGTAGGTAAAACAAAATTCAGAAGTCATAAATATTAAAACAATGTATTAAATAAATTAAAGCTTTTACCAATTTCGTTCTAAACTTTCGACCCGGTATAAACTTTTGTGCAAATTACACGGATGAAACTCGTCTACATGCAGGTCAGTTCCCATGACTCGCGGAGGTCACAGCAGTCCATCGCACCACACATTGAAACTATCGTAAAAGTAACTTATGTAAAAAATAAATCACAACCAATTTCAATAAATTATCAACAACGAAACTTCTGCCTCACTCGAATAAATTAAGGAATGTCGTAATTAGGAAGTCTAGGAACTGTGGGAGAGTATCGGCTGGGGTCGCCGTCGCGGCGCGCCGGGGTCACCAGGGGCCGGGCGCGGCGGGCGCCACCGTGCTGGGCGCGATCACGCAGGTGCAGCCCACGGCCACCTCCAGCCACGTCGACTCGTTCTTGTCCTTGTAGAACACCTGCACCTTGTCCGTCATCTCAGCGCACTCCATCACGTGTGATGGATCCTCCATCACCTTCTTCGTGTGATGGCAGCATTCGTGGTGCGGAATCTTGTTCTGCGCGCACCACTGGTCCGTCTGCGTCGCGCACTTTATCTCCTTTATTCGTTGCGGGATCCGATTGAGGTCCTCGTTAATCTTCACGTTGATGGCGCAAACCGTGTTATTCTTCATATCGTTGATGTTCAGGGATCGCGGGCTGGCGTGCGGCTTAGCCGTCGCGACGATGATCGTCGCCGCCGCTACGATGAGGTATCCGAAGTTAAACATTTCTCTGGGTGGCGTGTGCTCACGATAAGGCCGAATTGCGAATAGCAGGTGTGTCTGGACGGAGTGCTTTTAAATACACGTCCAAGAGAAGGCGGGCGCTGCGGCCGCAGGGCGCGGGCTGGCCGCAGTCGCCGACTAGGAGCGCGCCGCGCGCCACGTGCCGTGCGCGACGCGCCGGACCTACGCCGCGTTGTTTACTCGCGTTACTACGAACGAATAATACCACTTTGCTACGACCGTGTGTGAGTGATGAGTGTAAAAGTGAATTACGGAACATTTGTTCTTAAGTTGGACTCGAGCGTCGCATACCAATCAGTGCGTTGACGTATAAATATAAGAATTTAGATCGTAAAAAATGGACAAATACCACATATGACGAAATAAGAAGTTAATGTAAATTGTAGATAATATTTAACAACCTAAAGTATTAAATGTTATGTCAAATTTGCCGTCACAATAGCCTACCGATTTAAATTATTTTGGTAACATCTTACCGTTAATAAATGATTTTAGGTAAGATGATTCAAATAGGATTAATGTGAAGTGATAATGCGTTGAAAATGATAAGATTGTGGCCAATGACGGGCGGATGATAGCGCGGTGCAGGCAGGATTGGCCGATGCGGCGCCGGCGAGGGCGGGCGGCGCGCACGCCGGCGCTGGGCTTATCGTTATCACATGCCTTATCATTATACCTATAGATCATTAGAAAGTTATCTTTATTTGTTAAAGCGAATTAATGTTATCTACTATTTACATCGTGCTACCATTTGCATGTAATTTTTTAATCTAGTAGATAAATGTATATGTACATTAGTGAAATGAAATATTGAATTTACATAAATATGTAAAATTATAGTCATTAAGAAACATTGTGTATCAAAAAGTTGTCCATAGAAGGTTTGATTTGTTGTATGGTACATATGCAACAAACACACATCAAATTGTATGAGATTTTGCGTGCATCTAAGTTATGTAAGTACATAAAGATTAGGTTTAAAGTTATCCATGATTACATTTAATTTACAGTTTAGTAATCCTATTCCATTATTGTATGAAAAATGTGTTGAAACTTAATATTATCAATTAACCAAGTGAAGATTAGTTAAAAATTAGATTTCCTTAACCCGATTACGAAATTTCAAAGTTCATTTTTCTACGAAATATTCGCATCATGACTCACTTCATCACTTGAAATAAGAGGAGAGGATTTTTAAATAAGATTATTGTCACAAAATTAATTCGCCGATTCTGGTCAAATTTTATGAACCAGCTCGAACAAGTTCATTTTATGACCTTGGCCTCTATGATAAATTTGCACAAAAAACCAGATATAAAATCAACTACGTGTATTTCCTCATGCTTAGTAGGTGCTCACGCGAACACACAATTACAGTGCACGTGACCTCATTTCAAAAATTGAAAATCCTCGTCTTCGTTCTTGTAAACAAATCATTATTTACATTAGTTTTGAATTATTTTCCTACTAGAATCAATGAATTGTTCATGTTCATAGTATCAATGTTACTGAACGAAATGTACCCATAAAAGATGAAGTGCCTATCTTTTGTGGATAAGTTTTAGCACAAGTTAGGTTGGTAAGGTAGTAGTACTACTACTCCTGTGTTGTTGACTATGTGGTTTGCAAATTATATGCAAAGAATATGTTAAGTAAGTGTGTCAAAGTCGAGATACGTCATGTTTCACGTAATTGGGGTTGCCACTCGTTACTCTATTAAATAGTATTGTACTTTATCATAGTCATTTGCCATTTGTAAGTATTATTATAGAAAAAATATGAAAGTAATATATTTTCATAGGTAATATAAATTTGGCTCTCTACAGAAATCGATTCACGAGCAGTTATTTTCAAAATTTACAAATAGATGGGTAAAGGATCATGAGAAAACCGCCCTAACGTTATAAGGAGTAGAGTTACCGGAAAATAACTTTTTATAAAGAAACAAAAATCTAAATAAAGTAGGCAACCCTACAACTAACTCGCATTGTGCTATAAATAATTAACCGGTTTATAAATAGAGATCTATTTACGTATACCGGCGCGCGGGAGCGACGGCCGCAGGACGACTTATTAATTAACCTTGTATGTGTGCAGTGTGCAGCCTCGGCATGTGTGCGGCGTTTGTTGTGTAACTAATTGCAGAATGTTTGTTTTATAGTAAATACCAAGATTTTAAAGGGATTTCGGGGTTTTAGGACGAGTGTGGTTCGATCGGGAAGGTGCTGTCGCTACATATATTTCCAGCGTGGAAAAGCCTTTCATTGGAAAAGTGGTGGGCGGCTCACTTTAATGTAAGGAGACAATTTTAGTTATCCGGAGTAGGAACGCATTTTTGATTGGCTTTAGATAAAACTCTGTTCTATGTAGTCACTAATTGATGTCTACAGGCTTATAATTAGGTGGACTACGTGCTCGTTTGCTAGTTCAATCTTATGAAATAAAATGTTTGGCACAATATAAAAGTGATTACCTTTCAGGTTGGCCTTATCAGGTAGGCGTTATGATTAGATAGCTAAATCTTTATACAGACTTACCCAAACGTTTCTTACGCTACATATTTAAGTTGCATTACCAACTTCCTACGACGGCCGTAAGTCTTGTGTAGAGCCCTTAGTAGAGAGTGATTGTGAGTTGTGGGATTAAAGTTTGTGAGAATAAATTATATTTGTTACTCTTTCAGGCCAAAACTATTGATCAAGTTTGGCTGAAATTTAGCACAATAATAGTGTAATGAGCAGTGATAGCCTAATGGTTGAAACTTGCCCTCTCAATCGGAAGGTCCGAGGTTCAAATCCATGCACGCACCACTGATTTATTATTAGAATTTCATTATCAGTGCTTTTCGGTGAAGGAAAACATCGTGAGGAAACCTACACACCCGAGAGTTCTTTAAAAAAAGAAGTTCTCAGAGGTGTGTGAAGTCCACCCACACGCACTTGACCAGCGCGGTGGACTATGTCCTAAAACTCTCTCATTCTGAGAAGACCCCTGCCCAGCAGTGGGACAATAATGGGTTGTACCCCAATAGTTTATGATCTGAATCAACACAGGATACACTTTACCATAGTAAACGTGATCGAAGCAAGCACAGCTGTAGAAATTGTGAAATCTTAAATCAGAGTAGTCGTTATAACTACGATAAATTCATATTTTAATGAGTCAAATATACTAGTTTTATTGTTTTTGTACTTAAAGATTAAAAATATGTTTAAGAGCTTGTCGAATAAAGCACATTTGTGGCTATTCTCTTCGCTATTATCTAGTATTACGTACGTATTTGCTCATCTCTTGCTATATTCAAATATACGAAAATAAATTTAAATATTGAATGCAAAGTAGCTCCCGTTAAAGTCTTGTCGACATGCAGATATTTACTAAAATGTCATATGTTTGACGCACGTGCGAGCATATTTAAATGCAAACAAAACCTATTAATAGTAGGTTTACGTTTGTACGTCAAAAGTTAATTTTAATAAGTAGATATTTCGAAATAAAGACGTCACGATCCTAAACTTGACTAGATTATTGAAAGCTAGGTCATTTACGGAAAGATAAAATAGAAGCATCTATGTGCGATCTCAAGACAATATTGTCAGTGGTATTATACAAGTATATGTGAGTCTACTATCTATCTTATTAATCTATATATTAATAGGTACGCGAAGCAAAAATTTGTGATTCGTTTTTAAGATACTTATCGCAAGCGGAGGAGTATGAAGTTACGCACGGTTATTTATTTTATTTATTTAAAAGGTTTACCAACGTAGCATACATAAATATCAAATAACACATATATGAATAAATAGGTCTTGTACGTAGTCACATCTCGTAAATAATATTATTTTTATTTTTTATAAAATTGTATTCTAAAAAAACTTATGACAACTTATATAATTTTGTTAAATAAACTAATTGTATTGGAAATATAATTTTAACTTTACATCTAATTCTATCTAATATAATTTATTTCTTTATCATATTCAAATTATCTTCTCTTTTTTTTTGTATTGCATAATATTGTATTTCATTGTATTTGCTCAGTTCATATTTATTGTAAATTTTTAAAAATGTAAATATTAACTGTAGTATAATTTAACAGAGCGTCAATATTGCAAATGCCGTGTTCACCTGTAATTGTGGGTACAAGACCTATCCCTACTAATATTATAAATGCGAAAGTAACTCTGTCTGTCTGTCTGTCTGTTACTCTTTCACGCCAAAACTACTGAACCGATTTTTATGAAATTGTGTACACAGATAGTGGTGACCTTGGGATCCATTATAGGCTACTTTTTATTTCAAAAAATAGGTTGAAAATGTTAAAATCGAGCATAAATGTTTGTATGGTAGTTCGTTTTTGACAAAGAGCTGTACTAATAATTCCGTCAAGGGGTATGATAGATTTGATTAAAAACATAAGTGTCTAATAAAACATTAAAAAATATTGATTTTGAGTCGACAACATATATGGGAAAAATGGACATCCTTCTTTATATCACATCTATTTGAATTATAACTAATTGTTACCAATTTATATGTATTATCTGAACGTACTCACGATGACGTCCAGGCGAAATAGCCAATATGGTGATTGTCATTTGCATTGGAATTTAACAAAATTCGCGACATACCGAGTTTTACGGATATATGTTGTCGACTCAAAATCAATATTTTTTAATGTTTTATTAGACACTTATGTTTTTAATCAAATCTATCATACCCCTTGACGGAATTATTAGTACAGCTCTTTGTCAAAAACGAACTACCATACAAACATTTATGCTCGATTTTAACATTTTCAACCTATTTTTTGAAATAAAAAGTAGCCTATAATGGATCCCAAGGTCACCACTATCTGTGTACACAATTTCATAAAAATCGGTTCAGTAGTTTTGGCGTGAAAGAGTAACAGACAGACAGACAGACAGAGTTACTTTCGCATTTATAATATTAGTAGGGAGTAGGGATAGGTCTTGTACCCACAATTACAGGTGAACACGGCATTTGCAATATTGACGCTCTGTTAAATTATACTACAGTTAATATTTACATTTTTAAAAATTTACAATAAATATGAACTGAGCAAATACAATGAAATACAATATTATGCAATACAAAAAAAAAGAGAAGATAATTTGAATATGATAAAGAAATAAATTATATTAGATAGAATTAGATGTAAAGTTAAAATTATATTTCCAATACAATTAGTTTATTTAACAAAATTATATAAGTTGTCATAAGTTTTTTTAGAATACAATTTTATAAAAAATAAAAATAATATTATTTACGAGATGTGACTACCATGGCGAAAACCTTCTAACATGGTTTTCTTAAATTTACCTAAGGTGTCCTCGAAAATGTCTAGTGTTTGGTTAGAGGCCGACAATGTGTTATACTCTCTTGTCATTCTATTAATTGGAGAATTATAACCAAGATTGGACTTAGCGAGGTCAGGTGCAAACAATTTGTATTTTCCCTGTCTAGGAATTTTAGATGGTTATAGTTGATGTAGAATAGGATTGCGCAATGCAAATATTTTTCAAATAATTCATAAACCATATATAAAATCAACTAAATACACAATACACTCATTCACCTTGCATTTGACACATACATACATAATAAACGAAATAGAGTATTCAATGTCTTACTATGAAAACACATAACTTCGGTTGTCAGATGTCTTTGTCAATATACCCGCTATTGCTTTTAAATGCAGCTTAGTTAATAAACTTATTTTTAACTTCAACGGGTGCGTTCTAAATAACTTGAAAAATATTATAATTTATTTAAATTAGAAAAATATTGGTGCCACTTTGGACACTATGAAGTTTAGTTTTTTTAATCTAAATTACGGTCGAATTTCGACCGTTGCGACGGGTGACTAGCCTTATTAATATTATTTAAGTGTGTGAGAGCTTGTAAGATAGTTACTCCTTCACGCATAAACTATCGCAGACTGTTGAAATTTGGCACACACGTGGTTTATGACCCGAATTAACTTATAGAATACTCTTACCATAGTAATCGTGATTTATTGCTCGAAAATATTATGGATCGTGATTAAAACTAAGCCCGAGAATGTTAACTCCTTTCTACGTTATTTTTTTCCGATGTATTTACTAACATAAAAGTACGTACTTACATTTTAAGATAAGATAATAATTTATTCAATCTGCTTACACACACATTTGGTTATTATACATGAGTAGAGTACAATATTTAAAAAAAGGGAAAAGAGGGAGCAAATCAACAAATGCTCAGCATTATGTTGGCATCCGAGAACAACCAGCGCTGATAAGTGCATTTTAAGTCTGTTATTTAAAAAAAAATCGCAACTTTTCTGTAAATCGTATATTCGGTGCAACATAAAGGGTTAGAAAATAATACTAAAAATGATCACTAACTTATCTACTATATTGCATTAACCGAAAAAAGCTCTCCACTTAGCTTATTGCAACGGGTAACCGAAGTAATATGCAAGTGTAGAGTTCCGTGGAGTTTTACTATAAAATAATATATGAATACATTAATTAATTTCATAATACATATTGTTGTGCTCTAAGTTGTCCGTTCATCACCCATTTGAGGTCCATTATCAAGCTACATCCAGCATATAGGTGTCCTCTATATGGCGCCACTCCAACTGTCCCCGTGCTTTTAAATTCAGCAGTATCCCGCTTTCTTCTTCAGGTGTTCTACCCACCTCGTGGGGATGGCGACTTGCACTTCGTTTTCCTAAATATGGTCGCCGACCGAGGTGCTTTCTTCCCATCGGTTGTTTGACAGTTCAGTGAAGTGGCTGGCCCATTGCCAGTTTGCCACTTCATCTTACTAATTTTGAGAGCTATGTCAGTAAGAATATTCGTCTACGGTTTTCATCGTTGCGAATCATGTCTTGTAACCAAATTATTAGCATAACCCTCCCCACAGCAAGTTGAGTGACTCCGGTCCTCATTCGTCACTGAAATACCACGTTTCATAGTCTAAGTACCAGGAATAAAACTGATGTAGGATAAATCGTTATTTCCCGTGACGTATGTAGCCACGTGCTAGTTGGTCGTAGTTTTGTGACGCTCACACGTCACACGTCCCATACATTAACTAATACACGACAAGCAATTAATGTATGATACGTAAATACTAATGTCGTTGATTAATATCTCTATTAGCATCTACGGAGTGTCAAGTTTCGATCAAGTGTGAAGGTGACATCCTCTGCTGTATTTACGTTAATCTTTATCCATACAAATTTTTATCACGTTTTCCAAAATTGCATTTGAGCACTTTTTATATCACAATTATGTCTTAACGTTTAAACCTATAAGCAATATAATTGTGAAAAAATATATATTAGTAGGTACCCAATTGTATTGCTACAAATTCAGAACTATTTTAATGAATAATGAGATTATTTAATCAAATAAATTATACTAGTCAGCCGTCGCAACGGACGAAATTCGACCGCAACATAAATTAAAAAACTAAACTTCATTCATATTCCTCAAATTCAAATAAATTGTTATTATTTTCAAGATATTTTGAATGGTAAAAAGAGGTTTAATTAGCTAGGCTGCATTTAAAAGCAATAGAGTATTTTGACAAATACATCTGACATTTTTGACGTTATGTGTCTATAAAGTAGGTCATTGAATGTTCTATTTCTCTGTTCAAATATACTACAGTAATGTGTATCCTATTGTTGCCAATATTTTAACGAAATAATTATGATGTAAAAGAGTAACATAAATCCTCATAAACTTTTTACATTTATAATAATAATAAGAAATAAAAAAATAATTAATTGAAACATAATTATTATTTTAAAATGGGGGTATTTAAAAGATACGAACACCGCAAAATAATGTTACATTTAATTACTTTTGTTACCAGCAGTTGTGCCTTCTTTAGTTTGGTAATTTATAAATGCATTGAATTGATCATATGTGTCGGATAGAAACAATAATATCCACATAACTTTATATTCAAAATATAAAGCGTGGGAATCGAATAAGTGTTACACACTATAAGAGCACATACGACAGAATCCTAGGCCGCCATGCTGCACATGTTACAATGAGTCATATACAAATACTCGTACTTAGCCCTGTTTTTTAACACGAACGGTATTTGACGCAAATTTTTTTACAAGTCTACATATCGACCAGGCCAGAAAACTACAGAAACATATGTATCTCTATTGGAATTATGGAATATTTAAATCAAAAGTCTAGTTAGAATTCTGTATGTGAACGCTGTATTTTATTGAGAAGATGTGAAATGACAAAGACACTACAGAACACTGCACATCAAGTGGCACATAACGAAAACATATTTCGTATTAAGAAAAACTATTTTATAAATTTATAATATTATCTAACAATCTCATGTTGTTAAAATGAATGATAAAGTAAAATCGATTATATGTTATGTTTGAAACCATTTTATTTCTATACATACATTTTATGTTTATAACTTAAATTCGTATATTTTGAAGTAAGATAAGTTAGTCTTCCGTTCGATAATACGAGTATTCATAATTGGCGATACCAAATATTGTGTTGGCAAGTGAATAAACAAATTACTACCAATCCGTTTAACATTAAATAAAAATCATTATAAAAGATTAAGATAGAAAGAACAAAACACACGCGAAAACATTTGATATTTTTTATTAAAACCCTTTGATAATTTAGTAGTCTCTTATTCAAAATATATTCAAAATTACCCGTATTTTACTGCGGGATATAAATGTCACAGAAATACTCGGCATCTTTTAAGTAGCTTACAGCCTGACCACTTGAATAAGAAAGAAAACATTTTTATTCACGTTATAACAACACATTACACTTATCTCTCATCAACCCATTGTTGGCCCACTGCTGGGCACGGGTCTTCTCTCAGAATGAGAGAGTTTAGGCCATAGTCCATCGCGCTGGCCAACTGCGAATTGGTGGACTTCACACACCTCCGAGAACTTTTTTTTTAAGAACTCTCGGGTGTGTAGGTTTCCTCCCGATGTTTTCATTCACCAAAAAGCAGTGTTAAGTAATTTCTAATGCGCACATAAATCAGTGGTGCGTGCCTAGGTTTGAACCTGGGACCTCCCGATCGAGAGGGCAAGTTTCAACCATCAGGCTATCACTGCTCTAATTACACTGATAGTGAGGTAAAAAAAATTGTATTACCCATGCAAAATTTCATGTTCTTGCGTGATTGAGTAACAACCATACCATCTCTTTTTATATATTAGTACAGATTAACACATTGAGCTTGCGAAAAAACCTAGAAAAACAAACACCCCACACAATAATGTTGGCTTAATATGTTATAAAAATTTAAGCGATTACATCCATATAGCAGTTTGTTATGTTATGTTTTTTATGTAAACTTGTGGCGAGCGACCGCGCACGCGCCGAGGACGACCTCTACATAATTTTAAATAATACCGGTTATTAGTTATCAACAGTATATGGGATTTTACTAACATTTAAAATTGAAGCTTTCTGTCATTGTTTTATAAGAATGATCATTGCTATGTATTTTGTAGAGTTCTTTATGAGTCGATTTGGAAGGAATAAGGGCCGGCACTCATATGACGGAGCGCAGCGCAGCGCATTTTTTGCTGTCAAACTATTATCGTCATTGTCCCTTTAGAAATAATATCCAAAATTAAATAACAGCAATTTATTTCTGAGGAGCATGGAAGCGACCACACGCGAAAGGTAGCGCGGGAGCGCGACCGCGCGCGCATCCGCGCGCATTCTCCCAGTAATTAGCGCGAATTTCGGCTAGTGTGTGATTCGTTAAGAAAATTTCGCGGGCATGCGCTGCGCTGCGCTGCGCTGCGCTGCGCTCCGCTGCGCTCCGTCATATGTGCGCCGGCCCTAAATGCCTTCCTTATTTTAGTCTTATAATATGTAGGGGAATGTGGGGACACCCAGGATAGTTAAGAAAATTAAACTATAAATCAATAATGATGTTAATTATTTAAAAAAATCTATGGTTATTAATGTTTGATTATTATACCTTTGACATCGTTTTGGCTTGAAAATAAATGAGATCAATCTTAAATACAACAAACTGGAACAATTTTAATGAAAAGTTCCAAATCCGTATTCACTATATATCTATGTTTGAAACCGGATAGATACTTTATATTAAATATAAGTGAATAAAAATACCGATTTTTGCCGTTTTACATACAAAAAATTAATTATTATGGCTCAGACCAACCAAACAACTTTTGTGTGCTCATTTAAGACGTGCGGTGCATTGGAATTTACTACTCATCTGCATTCAAAAATATAATAAATCAATTACCTACAACACACATATATATATCAATAGGGAATCCGGATATGCGTAATCACCCCGTACGCTTGTACCCAATAGACACTATTTGTACACTCTTAATAACAATTAATACCATTTTAGAAGATTAACTGTGTATTAGTTCTGAAATAACATATTTGTCTATAATAAAATATAGCTTACCTTCATAATAAAAATTCAAAAATATCGTATTGTTTGATAACTTACCTGTGTTTTCAATTATCGTTTATAAAAGCATGCATTGAGATGTTACCCTCGCTGTCATTTATAACTGCACGGGGTAAGCAGTTTTACGTATATCTTCATTAGTTAAATTGATGCAACTATTCGGGGAGTATTGAAATAGTCAATATCTGGTTCGACCCACTATCCGATTTCCCCCACATTTCCCTATTAGGGCTTAAGGCTAATGTATTCTGGTTTGAAAGGTATTTTGTAAGGTGATAGATTCATTTCTCGAAGTGGTTCTTACTTAGTTTTTGGTGTAACGCTTCAACCTAACTGTACATTTTTTACGAAACCCGGACAGACAAATTTCGGCTAGACATTAGCTTTAAGATATACAATAAAAATGTAAAATATAATCATTACCTATACTTATTGGTATGTCTTGTAATTTATATTTGTAATAAAATATATTTATCGAATGTACTTACTAAAATTTGTATCGGCTGTTTAATGTGTTTAGTGTTTACAATTATGTGTAAATTTTAAGGTGAAAAATACATGTAAATGGTTGTATATAGCTCCTATAGTGTTTATTGTTTTACGCAATGAACTTATAATATACTACATAGTATAAAACAAAGTCACTTCTCGCTTTCTGTCCTTTTGTATGCTTGCATCTTAAAAGTACTCAACGGATTTTAATTCAGTTTTTTTAATAGATAGAGTATTAGGTATAGATTAATAGAGTATTAGAGGCTTTTATGTAAAATACGCGTAAAATATAGTTGAGAAACACTATAACTGATCAATGTGTATTTAAATTAGGTATAGTCGTAATTAAAATAATGTATTATTGTATGTAACATTGTCCTTGTTAGACATATATGTATTTAGAGAGTACGTGTTCATATTGAATTTAATTATTTGAATTAGCAGCTGTAACGATTAAAATAAATTTAATTTTATAACAACACTGTCTTTTTCTTCACGCCTCACTTCTGACAACCAATTTCAAAATATAAAAAACACACTAGTCTGTAAAGTATTTACATAAGCAGATCTGTCTTCTTCAAATCAAAATCAAATTTTATTAAAAAACACGCTTTCTAAACTCATAGTCCACACTAGGATTTTCTCCTGTTTCGTGGGTATGGACACAAACAACGAACGACGAATACACAAACACCCAGACCCAGAACAGGAATCTAAACTCATCATTCAGATACCTGTCTGGCGGGGAATCGGACCTGGAACCCATTGCGCGTCAAACCCTTTTGGTAACCGCACCGCCATGCGGGTCGTCGTTTATTATGGAATGTAAGTATATTAGGTAAATGTACAGTCATAAATATTCCTCTACATTCCCGCGTCAAGGGGGCATATAATAATTATAAGAAGTATAAAAGTTAATCAATGTCAAAGATAGAAATTATATAAAACTAGTTTAGATAGTATTAATCGTACAATATTTCATTATGAGATGCCGGTATCACCAATAGTATTACGACTATATGTCACAGAAATATACATTTCTTATACATTGTAGGTATCTGCCTAATAAAAAATCATTGAATTGTTTTTAAAATTTACTCCATTTACTTTGGTAGATTGACGTTTTGATTTTGGTACTTTTTTATAGACAGTAGGTGATTTGCAGAAAATGCTTTGACGCAGAAGTTTAGTATTCGATGCTACTGTAGCTAGTTTAGTATTATTTCTCTCCTTGTTGCGTTATTCGAATATAGTTTCATTTGTTTTGATTAAAATAGAACATTCTAAAATGTAGAGAGAAGTTAATGTTAGGTTAGATTTATTTTTAACTCTATAAAATAAGGTTTACCTACGTGATTCTCGTTTGTTTATGTTGCTAACAGCTCCTACACATTTTTTCTGGGCTTTGAAAGGCATGTTCTTTATGTACTAAGTTAGCCCAGAATAGTGCCTATCCCATATCTAAGAGTAGAGGACAAATATTAATGATACGCGGTTAATAGTGTTTCCGGACTTACAGGTTTTCTTAATATCCGAACTCCGAAGTATAATAGTTGATAACTTTACTCACGTTATCAACTATTTTTTACAGACGTTATCGACGTGCGGTTTCCATTTCACATTACATAGACTCGATATACAGTCCTAAAAGTTTGGTTTGATTCAACTTCCTCTACTGTCGTACCTAGATATCTTAAATGTAATTTATCTTGGTATTTTGGACTCAGATTTTCACGCTACCTTCGTTTGATATTCAGTACTTTTGTTTTTTCAAGCTTAATTTTTAAGTTGTCACATTCCAACCATTTCACATCGTGAATGATAAATTAACATCAGCCTTCAGAGCTTTGATTTCTTTATTTGGACAGAGAATCCACCTTATACTATATTTGCGAAGTAAAGGCGTAGGTATATACTGTTATTTCACATAAAACAGTAAAATAATAATTTTGTTAAACCATGTCTCTGACATTATGTGAAATAAAAAAGTAAAAAAAAATAAGTTAAACGGTTTTATATTGCAGATAAATGTACTAAAAGCTAAAAAATAATGTCATGGATACAGTTATGGGTATCAATATGTATACATTGTTATATTTTGAAAATAAAGTAACTCGTAACCTACTCACTTTCTGGAAATATCTATGGTCACATAAATTCCTAAAAATGCAATATATATTTATGTAAACACCTATGACAAAAGATGTCATTTTTGAAATATACAAATTCTAAACATAGGTATACATTGATTAAACCAAAATAAAATCGTGGTGCACGTCCAATATCTACAATCGAAAGACATGGCATGTGACTTCACCCACCTAGTAGATATTGGACTTGCCCCACGATTTTATTTTAGTTTAATCAATGCGTATGTTTAACATTTGTATATTTGATATTTGATGATATACATAACAACAGCACAATATCCAAACTCCTTTTTCGAAATCGCATAATAATGACAAGACGTATCTGTTTTATAAAAAGCTTTCAAAAATTGCATAGTACGTTTGGAGTGACACTGAGTTATGAGCAATGTTTTTCCATATTTAAAACATCTTTGTCGACATTTTTGGCGCTACGTTGGGGACTCATTTTAATCACCTATTACAGGCTGATAGGCAGGGAATATCGTAGTTCTATTCTGGTCCGGAGACATTGTGGACACGTCGCCGTTATCTACGGGGCGTCTCCTTTCCCAAGACGGTTTGCTCATCGTCTGGCCATTGCAAACGACGATCTAGCCATTCTATCAATCAAGAGAGACAAATATATGTTTTTTAAAGACTATACAGGTTGGTCAAAGGCAACTAGGGATTAGATTCCACGGGAGGTCCTTAAGATCAACCCCTGCAGAGTTACCTATAATTTATTTTATGTTTCTGTGCGAAAATTGACTTTTTTTACTAATTCTTATTAAAATTCTAAAAATTCTACATCCTGTATCTTTTTCATAATTTTTACTAGATTGCTACAAATGTTACAACGACTGTTTGTTAAAATGTATATATGGATATGCTAATGGCCTTTAAAACATGCAACTACTGCCATTACCAGATTTTTTGGTAGATTCAAGTCCTTGAACACTTTGAAGATAATTGAATTACATTTGGACCGTAGCAATTCTGGAAGAATTTTGAATTCGTATGAACGCTGAGAAGGAAAGGTTGTCTAGAAAAATCAAGTCTAATTTCTACATTTTTCGTATTAAAATACAACAAAAGCAAAAGTACAATATATTTGAAGTACATAATTAGACAATATATAGAGCAGTGATAGTCTAATGGTTGAATCTTGCCCTCTCGGTCGGGAGGTCCAAGGTTCAAACCAAGGCCTGATTTTTCTAAAATGATGTGTGTATTAGAAAAATAATTATCACTGTTTTTCGATGAAAGACAACATCGTGAGGAAACCTACACACTCGAGAATTCTTTAAAAAAATGTTCTCGGAGGTGTGTGAAGTCCACCAATTCCCACTTGTCCAGCGCGGTGAACTATGGCCTAAACTTTCTCATTCTGAGAGAAGACCCCTACCCAGCAGTGGGACAATTATGGGTTGAGGAGAGAGAGAGAGAATATAACTGTGAAGCTATCATTAAAGATAAATATATTATGTAAGCTGAAATAATTTGATAACGAGTACATCCACGGGTTTTCTCGCAGCAAATTATAAATCAAAGCCACTGAAACTAATTACTTTGGCATTAAATTGTTGTGTTTCGAAGTACTAGCGGAATTCCCTCGTTATTAATGTAATGAAATGATGAGACCGACTCATGGTCAATTTATATAAGATGTCACTTTGGGCTTTAATACTATACTAGTCACTCGTCGCAACGGTCGAAATTCGACCGTAATTTAAATTAAAGAACTAAACTTTGTATCGTTCAAAGTAGCACGAATATTTCTCAAATTCAAATAACTTTAAATGCAAGGTACTGTGTGTAATGTGTTTTAGTTTATTTTTTGTACGATTTATGCATTATTTCAAAAAAATATTAGCATTGCGCAATCTTTCTCTTAAGGCAAGTATCTTAAAAACGAATCACAGGTTTTTGCTTCACGTATTAATAAAAGTATAGAAGATAGATGTTGTGACTAGACTACAGCAATAGCATTGCCACGCTTATTTCTGCTTAACAATAGTAGTGATAAAATCGGTGGAGAATTCTGATTTGAAAGGTGGTAAGGAAGGGACGTGGTAGGGATTAATTTGCTGATTTTCAAAAAAGTCATTTTGTGATTGTAATTTACAGATTACAGACATATAATGTTTTCGTGTGAAATCGATAAATATTTTTCAATTACTAATACGAGAAACTGAGATCATATAAAAAGGTAACCTTGTCTACTAATCAGTCTGAATAAACCTAGAATATTAATTTTAATTAATCATTTGCTATATCGTTGTAATAGTAGATAATAATAGCTCTACATAATTACACTAGAAGGCGTATATCAAAGCACACCGTCATCCACGTGCTCGAGATCAGCAACATTAAACCGTAGGTATATATAGCAAAACCATGTACGTACCCATATAATTTCTAGATTTGTGAAAACCCACTTTAGCCGTGACGCTTGGATAAAAAATCCAAGAGCAAATTCTGTAATTATTACATCAACAAAACAAAATATATTTTTCAAGTTCAAGACAACATCTAATGTTGTGAAATAAAATGTGTTTGTTAACTTCGTACCACATTGATTTATTGCACAAATGTTTTGACAATATTAGATACGTAAACATAATTTAAATGTTATTTATAAATAGAGATGATAGGAATGCCATATTAGTGCAGTGAGATATGGAATTCAAGCGCCGCGCCGCTCACTTGTGTTTTGTCCTTGCCCTTTCGATATCGAAGCTTTTATGAAACATCTAATTATAATAGCGTCTGTAATTACTGCTCTATACTAGATTGATTTTCATACAAATGTTTGTGGAGATACTTTGTAAGCGTCTGTCAATCAAAAAATATATTTTGATTTTGTTCAATAGTGTACGTGTTACAATTAAGATGCAATATATTTCATGTATATAACATCTTTCTCAACAAATCAGTGAGAAACAGCTAGTTGTACACAAGTTACGTTTAATGATCTGGTAATATTAATATATTCATGACCCACAGCGCGGCGCGGTGCCGCCGGCACGCGACGGGAAATTACCGTTTTTGCCGCGCTACATAATTGCTCAACGATTTACTTATGTCTCAGGTTTGTAAAACATTATTTAATGCAAATTCCTCTGGACCTATTATGTTTATTGAGAGATACCTTAGCGACGTTAAATGACTTATTAGCATAGGTTCTCAATTTCCGGGCCTTATTCCTTGACCTTGAACGTGTTGTACTCTGCAATGTAGCGGTGTTTTTAATTACAATCAATGCAAAAAGGCTGCACTGTTTACGTTCGCTTCAGACATACATTTTTATTTTGTTAATTAATAGTAAAGTAAGTAGTATTTATTTTATTTAAAACGTTGTGTAATATGGCCGACATAACGTGGTGTACGTTATGTCGGGCGGCGACAGCGCGCGGGGGATCGACTTGTTTCGACGTGATTCAGTGTGGGGTAGCCCGATGACGCATGCGCCTACTTTCAATCTGTAGTGATTTCACTTTAGTTTCGACTCTATTCATTATATGATTAGCTTCATTAAAGACACGTTGTTTTTATCCGATTGAAGTAGCAAACGAGCGTGTAGTCTACCAGATGATAGTAGTGCGGTAGACATTGTCGTTCATAGACATCTGAAAGAGACTTAATATACAGGGATTCTATTTTGTGATAATCACAGAAGCGTCTTTACTTCCGAAAGCTAAGATGGTCACCTCATACCTATAAAATTTAACCGGCACATTCTTCCATTAAAACGCAAGACGCTAGAAATAAGAAATATGTAAGTATAAAACGACTTAATTACAACGCACACGTAATTACGTTACTAGTAGTTCGGAGCTTTTTTTTCTTATTATAGGCCGCGATCTTACCTGATGTTAAGTAAGATGCAGCCTAGGATGATAACGCGTGCCTAGATAAAGTCTATTCACCCTCGTCTTGAAAACGTCTTAATTATAAGTTTTAACGATAAACGATATGGAAACGACCCAAAAAACTTGCAACGTGTATTTTTATTCATAGCTATCATATCGTAATAATTTAATACTGTAAAATTATGTAAATATTAGATTGATAGGGATTAACTAATTATTGTGGTAAAATAACTGGTTTGAAACTTCATTAACATGCAAACTGCTATTCACAGGCAACATAATTGTATGTTTTTGCGCTAAATATTTTTGTATGAATCATATAAAGGAATGTTTTCCTATCAAATGAGCATTGCCTTAACTATATCTACCGTAACTGTCTACCGTGTCTGTCATGTTTAGTGTCTGTAGGTATAAATGGACCCTTATCGATCAACGCTTTAATATTTTGGTTCATAGCCTCTTCAGTTAACAAGTGTGCTTATCTCTGATTAAGTATCAGGTATTTTTACAGATAGTCGAAGGGAAGGTTTATCAGATGGTAGAACCAGTGAAGTTCGACGGGGGAGAAACCACCACAACCCTTTTTGTAGCGTTAAGCATTTCTTGCGTCCATCATAGTCCTCGGGAGGAGAAACATCTCTGTGGTTAACTTCTGATAGAAGCTCCATATTGTACAAAGTTGCTTACAGGTTACCTACCATGAGCACGCATTAACCATCAGGTGGACTGCATGCTCGTTTGCTACTTCAATCGAATAAAAAAAAAGAAAAAATGTCGGGAATGTTAATATGTTGCGCAATGGCCGCGTTCGTTCCCCTCGCGGCCGTGACCTGCCGCAACTCCACATCACACTAAATATTTCAAGCTCAATTATACGATTGCACAACTAAGCTTATATATTTGTTTTTTGTATTTACTGTTTAACTTATTAAGAGTCCTAATTCTAGTTGAATGACAGATCCAACATTGAACAGTCGTCCAGACACTGAACGTATCGTGTCAGACAAATCATATTTTTCTATACAATATTTAGATTAAGCGACTGTGTCACGGTAGTTATAAATACGTCAACACACATTGTATAATACAATAACTTTTATTTTTACGATACGAGTCTGAGAGGTGACAAGCCTCTAGAAATAGGTAAATGAATCTGCAGAAAATCTATTGGCATACAAGGCAGAGAATTAGCTATGCAGACACTTGACGAAGACGACACATTAGTACGACATCTGGCGTTCATTAAGGAGTCCCGATAAATCAAACAATTACAACAAACAAAAATTGCATAAAATGTACGATGGTCTCTCAAGACAAATCGAAACATATAAAATCATAAACTCAATTATTGCTTGTGCACACTCTTTTAATGTTTTTTAACGACCTTCAAGGAGGTTCTCAATGCAACTGTGTTTTTTACGAATACGAACGTGGTAGAGTCAGCTATAACTGATAATAATCATAATTAGCATAGAGTGTATCTAATTTTGTAGTCCAAAATTGTAGATATACCAACTACTATTCTATTTTATTACCTTACATTACATGGCTTATACCCGTAGCTTAAAATTAATAGTATAGTCGTGATGTTTCTTACTCTTAAAACGAGTTTATAATCATTGTTTAAAAATTCACCATTTACATTTTTTCACATGTACCCTAAACAAATGCCACGACCTGCGCGGCTAAGTGGTTACCATACCGGTCTGGTGCGCAATGGGACCCGGATTCGATTCTCGGCCAGACAGGTATTTGAATGATGAGTTTAGATTCCTGTTCTGGGTCTGGGTGTTTGTGTTTTCGTCTTGTGTGTGTTCATGGTTCCCACGACACAGGAGAAAATCCTAGTGTGGGCTATGTTTTTTATTTATGTGAAAAAACGCAAACGGCGATCGATTTTAAGAAATGTAATAACTCGTAATGTAAGAAACTCGTACTAAATCCTAACAGAGATTGATTTTAACTTACGGCTCTACTCTATGTCGCACTAAGTTGCTAGACCTTCTGTTACCTTGAGCAATTACACGAAACCACTAAACGTGAATCACATCAACGTATCCGTGTGTGTCCGCTTTCACCGCTTTCCTACTCGTGGATCGACGCCGTCCTTGACCGTCGGCGCCGGGTTCACGCCACTAATTGGTTCCGTTGGCTCACATGCAATAAACAACACTGTTACGTTTCTTTTTGATTTAAAGCATATTAATGTGAAGTATCTTATTAATAAAGGTTAAGTAACACTTGCTACATACTAAGATCTCCTCCTGAGTAGTGGATGCCATAAATATCCAAGGACAAATATATAAACACCCAGACCCAGAACAGAAATTTAAATCCATCATTAACATACACACGTACTTTCTCAAAAACTTTCGCATTTATAATATCAACTAGCAGAAGTCGCGACTTCATTTGCTCAGACCATAATGTGATCCATTCATCCATCGACATGGGATCCCCTGTTGGATGGATCATGGATAAGTCAATAATCATTGCGCCTGGCATGAGTGTTGGCGACACAAAGAAAGTTTTGGGCGTTTGGCATAATACAGTTTCCGAACGGATATTTTAGAAGGATACATAATACCGATTCAGACACGTTTGAACCTGTACAAGTTGGTATTTGCCGTTGCGCGGAGCATAAAGCCGCGAAAGAATTAATTTTGTCCTCACCGCCGTCACAGTCAGACGCTCTTTCTTATAGTAGAAAATAGTTAGAGAAACCAAAACAAGTTTTTATTTGTCATTTCTAATCACTTTAATATTATTAACTTTAAAACCGATATCAAAAATTTCACACTCCTAATTTTATTACTGTGAAATTTCCACACAAAATTTCAACTCCACCCCCAAACCATCATAATATATTATTCGAGGTCAAAAGTTTAAAAAATGTCCTGCTTTCATATTACATTACAGCCTAATTAATACTAATTATATCAAAAGTTAGAAATAATCTTGAGTTTTATTAAATCAGTGGACTTGAACCAACTGTCATTGCAAAAAATGTTCTCTTACTCCTGATTAAAATAAGAAAACAATTTTAATCAAACTTTTAACTTAGAGATTGATTTTCCAAAAAAACGGTAAAAATTATCTATTAAAACTATGCTTCATTAAGCTTGTATTCAATTTAGCGGACTTTCATACAAACTTTCATTCTATATTTAAGTCAATTATTTTTTGCTTTTTGTAAAACGATTAAATAGATGCTTCATTATGTGAAACTACAAAGCCAAGACAAAGTTCCATTCTGCTTGTATCTAAATTGGTGGACTATTAAATAAACCTCAAATCCCTACTTCATCCTTTTAAGGGTTGATTATCATACAACGGCGATATAAATATTTCAATATTGATTTAACTAAAAACCCACATATTTAGTTTTATTGAGCTAGTTTGAAAATTGGCGGACTTAAAAACAAACTTGCAACCCGCAATTAACCCTAAGGGTTGATTTTCCACAAACAGAAAAATAAATGTTTCATCGAACTTTAATGGAAAAAGGCGGACTTTTAAAAAAACTGTCAATTCCTAGTCAACCGTCTTAGGGGTTGATCTTCGAAAACCGGTGAAATAAATGTTCCACTACATGAAATCATCAAGCTAAATATCAAGATTTTAAACTAGCATTAAAATTGGCGCACTTTTACACAATAATTCAACCCCTACTTAACCTTCGGGGTGGAATGTCTAAATCCTTTCTTAGCTAACATCTACTTCATAAAAAAAACCTCGAAATTCGTGCTTTTAATATATATTGATAAATAGATTGTCATCGTAAACGAAACTCTAATAGGATTATGAGTATAAAATGTTTGTGTATGTGTGTACGAACCTTGACATACACACATTCAAGATTCTTGATCGAGTCGAACACCTATGGTCTAAGGCCCTTGAGTGTCGTCACTCAATTGGCGTCATTATAATTAAGTGAACAGGAAAATAAAGACATAACAGTAAGAACAGAGCAAAAATGCACGGCACCGTCAGGCTGGCTACAGAAACATTCGCTCCTTACATCATTAACGCTCGCTCTATACAATTTTCTGTTGCTATATGTTTCCTTCCTCATTTATTTCCTTTAAAAATTGCTCGCGAATCCAACATGACGTCAAAATTCACATCCGAAAGAATTTATTATGGATTAGTAATGTTGATATTCAAGGTTCGATGCCGTCATATACATATATAAGCCGCAACGTACTAGCTTTACCTGCGACTTCGCCTGCGAATTGTAGAACACTGTAAATTTTTTTTTAGCTTTTCATGTAAAATATGGTTGATTAAAATGAAAGTAATTTAAGATAAACTTTAATACTATACGGGTAAATATATGTATGTTATACTGGTAAAAATAGTATATTTAATGATCATCGAAGCATTGAAAATCAAATAAAAAATATTAAGAGTCATTCATTAATTTAGATATAACAAAATGTCATCTTTTATGACATTAGAGAAAAAGATTGACGTGTTAAGGTATTGTGAAATAATATTATGATATTCAGACGTATTCATTGGATTTGTTAATCCCTGAGAACTTAGATAATTTTTACATTTTATTGTAAAAAGTCGAAAATAAGAGAAGAAAATCACTCAGTTTAGTACTAATTCAGTTCTAAAACGATGGTTTGCTTCGACTCTTTTTTTTATCTAACTAAAGTAGCAAACGAGCATGCAGTCCACCTGATTGTAAGTGGTCACTGCCGTTCATGGACATCTATAAGCAACTTCATACAGAACATGGGTTCTATCTGAAGTCAATCACAGATGCGTTGCTATTTCCGAGGACTATGATGGTTGCCTCATATAAAAGTGTACCGGCAAACACATACTTCCATCGAAACGCAAGAAATGCTTCACGCTAGAAATAGGTGTGGCGGTAGTACTTCCTCGGTTCGAACTACACTGGTTCTACCACTTTCAGACCTTCCGCCTCTTGCTGCTGTTATGTAATTATAACAGTATTAAAAACTGCTTTGTTCTGGCGTCATGGACAGGTAAGAGATACGAGTATTTATCCGAAGCTTTACAGCTTGTTCTTAGAGATTGCAACGCGTCTGTGGCCGACTCTATCTGGGCATCGGTTATTATAAAAATGTGATATTTTTTTGTATTTGGTATTTGTAAAATATATATTAAACATATACCTATATTAAATATATA
This sequence comes from Spicauda simplicius, assembly GCA_949699795.1. Taxonomy (NCBI): domain Eukaryota; kingdom Metazoa; phylum Arthropoda; class Insecta; order Lepidoptera; family Hesperiidae; genus Spicauda; species Spicauda simplicius. Next base: position 19,957,276 of record OX453072.1, on the reverse strand, counting down.
CCTAATTAACTTTTCTATCTACTTTTTAATAAATTATTTAATGAACGTTGAATTTGAGTGTTTATTTATTACGACAGATAATGGTGGACTCATTGGATAAGAAAGCCTAATAATTATAATAAATAATTTAACAGGTAGTATCACTTTTCTATTTATATAACGTATTATGAGACCCGTACTCTTAAGCTTTACCTATTTACAAAACGTAGTCTTCGCAATTTCAATAATCGAAAGTGTTAAAATTTGCATGTAAATGTTAAACGACTATGTCTACTACAGTCGGTCATTGAACTGAATTGTGAGTCTGTTCGACATTTCGGTGTTAACCCATTATGTCTCACTGCTGGGCTTGCTGTTTAGTATACTTCGGAGATACTGAACCGATCTAAAACCGAACGAACCGCTTACCCCTTATAAACAAAGTTACAAACTTTACCTCTTTATAATATTAGTATAGATTGGCCCATTTGGGAAGACCTACTGCTTGTTGACGGATGAAAGGGATGAAAGTAACTCGTATGATAAAACAAGTTTTTAATGTCTGTAAGGAAGTAACAGAGATGCAGTGAGTTTAGGATTCGAACCCCAACTAGCCAAATATTTAAAGAGTTTCGATTTCTTAACCGGTTCTAAAAATTGGATCGGATTGCATAAACCTCAGTCGATCTCCGCTGAGCATCATTACTCTAATGTTTAGTTGAAATAGAGAATAGTAATCGTGGTAAAAGCTATCCAAATACAGTCTAAGAATTTTAACAATGCAGACGGTTTTAATTTAGCACAAACCTGGAATCCATTGGTTAGTTACGTGAGTCATAAATAGACCAAAGTTTGGTGTGTAAGAATTCAGTTAGTGTTTTGTGGTGTGATAAGAAAAACGAATTAAACAAAGGGAAGATACTTTACCGTTTGTCCCTGTAGTTCCGGGACCAGAATAGGGCTACGATATCCTCCCCCTCGATAACAAAAAAAAGGTTGCTTTACCGTTATTACCTACTTGTCAACGGTTTCTTTTTGCCACCTTGGTTTGGAAGAGACCACGATCCATGTAACTCGAATTATGGGCAAATAGGAATTTAAAACCGCATATCGTGAGTACCCTTTATATATTAATACGTATCAATTCCGCGATAATATTAGTCTAAGATCACCACAAGTTACATATTGTCGTAGTATTCGGTAAACATAAGACGAATCACGTAGTTATATTACGCTAAGGTTTCTATTTTAATACAACATTTTTTGAACATAATTTTACTAAAATATACGGTTGTGTAATTGTACTTTCGGAAATAGTGTATTATTACTATCATTTAATATTGAAAGTTTACTTTCAAAAAATTTTACCAATTCATATATAATCGGCGATTTGAATAGCATCTACGGCAATACACGAATTTAACTATCAAAACAGGAAATGAACAAGGGGGATTAATAACTCAAAATTCATTTCGCTAACCGCAAGAAGCAAATAAATTTGTTGAAAATGCGCCTTGCGACCGCCTCGCGAGCCGAAGAACTTTCAATATTACAAAATTGAATGTTATCTGGATGATAATTAACCACAGGCACATGGAAAAAAAGGCTTTCTATCGGTTCATTGACATGCGTTTAAAATGATTTCTATTAGCAAAACATGATTCTGTTTACCGTCGTTATTAAAAGTGCAATATGTACTCGGAGAAAGTAAATATTTGGTTGAAGTAGGATAAGAGGTGACTGCGGTTAAAGCGTTACTCAACCGAATAACTTCAACAAGGAGCGATAAACTGTCCGCGGCGCTGTTACAATAGACGTGTTTCGTTTCTAACAGTTTTATACAAAACGTGCTGTCTCTTCACATATACGTGTATTGTTCCCTCTTAAGCTGCTTTTGCGTGGTGTGCGGCTAAGGATGCCCACACACCTATCGACCCATCGCCGATCGAAGATAAAAGCGATAATTCAACGGCGATCGAATATTGTTACCACAGCGAGATATCGATGCCATCGATCGACTATGCAATAGATTAGCCAAAATTAAATACATATGTGAAAACTATTGTAAATATACCTACTGACTACATCACAATTACAACGCAACTATAAGCGACTATATACACGCGGGTAGGTAGGTACTCCGCAATAAAGGAGGTTTTTGTAGTTTTCGTTAAGTCATTACGGAACAGGGCTTGGGTTTTATCTCAAAGTTAGAGAATTTTTGAGCATAGTCAGAGCAGAGCAAAGCAGTGATAGCCTAATAGAGCAGTGAAAGGCTAATGGTTGAAGCTTGCCCTCTCAATCGGGTGGTCCGAGGTTCAAACCCAGGTTGATTTATGTGCGTAGTAATTAATTATCACTGCTTTTTAGGTTAGGTTAGGTTTCGTGAGGAAACCTACATACCCGAGAGTTCTTTAAAAAAACGTTCTCGAAGGTGTGTGAAGTCCACCTCTGTGGACTATGGCCTAAGAAACTCATTTGAGCTTCTCTCAAATGAGAGTTTTTTCAAAATGAGAGTTTTTTTGAGCTTCTCTCAAATGAGAGAGAGAGGCACGGGTCTTCCCGTGCCTAGCAGTGGGACAATAATGGGTTGTACCCCAGACCATATCCATAACGCTGGAGAAGTGCGATTTGGTAGACTTCTCACACCTTGAAAATTTCTTTTTATAGAGATAGCTCATGAGTGTTTCCTTACGACGTTTATTTTTCGTTGTATAATAGTGGCAATCAATTAATATTTTTATTAGTTACAAGGACTGCGCTTCGCGACATATAGTCGCTGTCGTGTGTTGTATGTAGTTGTGGTACGTGTGAATGGACTCCTAGGATGTACATGTTTGTACGAAACCCAATTGCTGTCGCTTTTTTCACAATAATATTTAACTTTTAGTTAGTGGTTACCGAATGATAATAGATTTAATGAACTTGCGGTTTTGGAACTTCGTTGCGGTTTGGTTTCTCTAAATGTTTGAGTGAATGAAGTGAATACTTTTGTAATTGAAAGTTTTTGGACAATCTCTCTTGATTGTCCATGTCAAATTGTGCAACAGAATAGTTTTTTTAACAAAAGTAGAAAATGAGCCTGTAGTTCATCCGGTGGTAAGTAGACACTGCCGCCCATACATATCACTACATAGTATAAAACAAAGTCGCCTCCCGCTGTCTGTCCTTATGTATGCTTAGATCTTTTAAACTACGCTACGGATTTTAATGCAGTTTTTTTAATAGATAGAGTGATTCAAGAGAAAGGTTTATATGTAATATACATGCATAATATAATGGAGGAACATTGATAATTTTATATTTTTTACTCCTAAGTGTAAATCTAGATGGAATGAGGGGAGGTTACCCATGAGTACTATGTAAGAAAGCTTCAAATAAATATTTTAATTATACTTTAAAATCCCTACCATTTCCAAAGAAATAACAGAAATAGAGCTTTACTTGAATTTCTTCAAATTGTTAGCGTCGTTGACATTTCTCATAAAACCTAAAAACGTGTACATCGCCATGAGCATTAGTAGGTATACTTCAAAAATGATTGAATTTTTTATTTAGAGATCTTTAAACATATTTCGAGTCGTAGATTTCGTTGGTTTTATTTCAAAGTCCAGGAACGACGCCGCACGACATGGCAAGCGTTACAGGCAGTATCTCATGGTAGTCATTTTTTTATAAATTTGAAATAGCGAACAACCATGCAATCCACCTCCTGATAAGTGGCAGCTGCCGCCCATGGACATCTGTAAGAAACTTTATATGGAACAACGATTCTATCTAAACTCAATTATTACTTCCGAGGACTAGGATGGTCGCCTTTTATAAAAGTAAATCGGAAACCAAACCAACTCAGTTCTCGTAGTATGCCGAGTACCGAGTCGTCGCATCTCCAAATAAATCGATTGTAAGAATTTTCAAGACGCGCGTGCGGCCTTCTTTGATCTAATTCCAGTGTACGCCGTCGTGGGCGTGACGTCACGGTGCAAGGCTTGTGCAAGTTGCGTTGCGCAAGCAGCAGCATGCCGGACTTTGTTTGGCAACAATTGACGGACGGCTCGCGGTATCTGGGCGCTGCTGACGTCAAACCAGAGGTCGAGGCTGTGCAGATTTGTCTCAGAATCCGGCTGTGACCCAATCGCCCACGAAATATATGAAATAATAATGCAATTAATTTCTGAATACTAAATATCCACTCTTACGCCTCTATAATGACTCTGGTATGAGTGAACAACATTTATCGAATTAATAGTTTCTAATAAAACTTTACATGTTAATTTTGATGGACATACAATTTGTTTTACTGTAAAGATGGACGAAATGTTCATTTAATGTTTGAACATTAAATCTATCACTTGTTACGGTTTTACTTATAATAATATAATATTACTAGGTGTTAACGTACACGCAGTACACGCACATCACTAGCCGGAGGAAGAAGCGACGGCGGCGCATCACTAGCACGCATTAATTATTTTATTCGCTCTCAACCATCGACCATACATATTTTGTCTCGAAAAATGGCAGTTTTGATTCTTCAAATCACGAACACAAGCTTTTGGTCCTCCGAGCCGGATCCAAGAAGAATATCGACAACCAGCATCAATCGGACATTCGATACCAGACATTTACCAAAGCGTCAACGGATACCACTTCAATACCGGACATTCACCGCTTAATCATTAACGGATACCAGCATCAGCATCAGGTCAGGCCAATCATCCTTCATTCTTCCATTTTTCCCGTGCTCAATTTGTGCAAATAATTTATTGTGGTTAGTGCCTACGCGTTTTACCGGGCGTAAAGGGTTTCGCTTGACATTGCGCACTACGACAGGTCACTATCGATGCGCGCGCGCTTGCAGGTACATTCATTTAGTTTTGTTGGAATTTCTTATATTATCCTTTAAATCTATCTCCCATAATTACCAAGAAGAGGCATTCTATGTCACTCTTTTAGATTAGTGACGAGGGCATTATTAAAGACCTAAATAAAAAAAGGGGAATCATAAAAGGCAAATTCACGCTCTTTACTAAGTATGTGGATTCTATTGATGTTAACAACATAACAGATTTAGTAAGAGTTGAAATGCAGACACGTTTAAAAAAGGCGGAGTCATTCCTGCATCAATATTCTGAAATTCAAGATGAAATAGATTTAAAAATCCCTGAATCTTTAATTGATAAAGAAATATCAGAAAGAGAAACCTTCGAAAACCAGGACTATTCATACGTGGCCAAATCGAAATTTGAGTATTGCAGATAAAATAAAATTCATTGAACAGAAAAAAACTCCGTCGTAATTGTTTACGAGCAGGCCACAGTGACACTGACTGTTGGTTCGGTTCATGCAAGTCATGCAATAAGAAGCACAATAGTTTAATTCATACCGATCATAATTATCGTAACGACGCTTCAACATCATTGGCTGTAGTGCACAACACGCGATCGACTGAAAATCGTCAAAGGAGATGTTTCAAAATGTATGGACCTTTGGCCAGGTATCTGTACACCATATGATAAAAAAGCCAGTAAAGTATAGAGCACTTTTAAACTAAGCATTTTATTAAAATCGACTAAGTTTATTGGTACAAGACTAGAATTTTAAGTTAGAATTGCAACACAATATAATGGCGGCGATATTATTTCATTTTGACAGTTGAGGTTAATAAACAAACTGTGACAATGACAATCAGTTGTCAGTGATTATCTGAATTCTGATTCAATGCAAAAAAAGAAAAACTTATTATTACATTATGTAGCTTAGCTATGATAACCTTAAAACTATTGTATAGTTATGGTTCTATGTAATCAAATGTAAACAAAGACTAATCTTACCTCATAGCTATTAGTCAATTACAATTATGATTTCAATTCAAACCCGAACAAATCAGTTGATGTTTGGAAGTCCAAGTTGAGTATGTAAATCCTTTATTCACTAGCCTGGCCAACAGGTTAACCGATGAACAGTCCAAAATGTGAAAGTCAAGTCAACTGAGGTAAATAGCGATCCGAAATCCAAGATATGTAAGCCAGGGGTTTGATAACTTGAAATAGAAACTCCAACACAATACGCACACGAAAATATTCCGTGAAAATATCTAAGAACAAGAAGTCAGATGATTGGATCTAGTAAAGGAATCAATATGACAGTTGTCAGATAATGACAACTATAGTTTTGTCCACAGACTGTCTAAATCAGTTGTTCCGCCATATTGGAAAACGAAGAAAATAGTTGATTTTAATTGGTTTTGTACCAGAAAAGTACACGTTTTTATAAATTTTAAGTATTTTTTTCAGATTCTTGAGATTTTTCTCGATTTTTTGAGATGGTGTACATATACCTAGCCAAGATTGAAACATCTCCTTTCCCCACAAGAACCATGTATTGCCGACAACACATATACTAAATCCATTACAACATTGCATACAACCTTCCCTACAGCGCAAGCGCCTAAATATGACAAAGAAAACACATCTCATTCATTATTAGAGAGTGTTTTATTGTCTACAACGTTAGTGGAAATCGCAGACATACATAATAAATATCATACTTTTCGCGCATTATTGGATAGTGGCAGCCAGCATTGCTTTATCGCCGAACCATTATACAAAAAATAAAAAAAAACCTTTAATACAGTCCACAATTCTAGTCACAGGAGTAGGTAACTCGGTGACTCATTCAACACAATCTTGCGAGTTAAAGATAAAATCGAAGACGATACCAGCATCAGCATATTACGACTAATTATAATACGCGCTTTAAATGTTTAGTTTTATCGTTAATCACCGCTCCGTTGCCTTCTTTAGGTACGAAATCGTACGTAATTATTCCCGAAAATATACGGTTAGCGGATCCCGATTCGTCTTCAGAAATTCAGTTACTGATCGGGGCGGATATGGGAACTATTAAACGACGGGTTAATTCGCTTAAGTAGTGATCTGTACTTACAAAATACTAAGTTAGGTTGGATAATATCGGGTTCACTGTTAAATAATAATAATAAACCGCGCTTCAATAAGGTTCAGTGTAACTACTCTCAATCGTTAGACACTCAACTTAGGAAATTCTGGGAATTGGAGGAAAAATCTCACCTTACAAAAAATGGCGTTTTATGCAAAGAATTATTACCGTATATTATTTACCGTATATTAATTATTACCGTATATTATACATGTATGTACGCATTCCGTTAAGTGAGCCCGGTGACGCACTGAGTGATTCGTATACAAATACACGAAATAGATTTTTTTGCTCTGGAGCGTAAGTTAGATCGATGTGCGCCTGAATACAAAAACCTATATTGTGATTTTATGACTGAATATTTAAGGCTAGGGCAAATAAGACTCGTTAAGCAGTTACCGTCACCCAATTATTTTTTGCCACATCACGGGGTTATGCGAGAACATAGCACTACCACAAAGTTGCGAGTAGTATTCGATGCGAGTGCTAAAACTACATGGGGAAAATCGCTTAATGATATTCAACTAATTGGTCCGAGTTTGCAAAATGATCTTATTTCTATATTGCTACGTTTCCGACAATTTAAATATGTTGCTTGTGCCGATTGCGAAAAAATGTTTCTTCAAATCAATATTCAACCTGATCAAAGAAACTTGCAATGAATCCTTTGGCGAAATAATAAATCAGATGAGCTCGGTGTATATCAACTTTAAACTGTGACGTACGACACTGCGTCCGCGCCGTACTTGAGCATTCGATAAGGACAATAAGGACGATAAGGATAATAATAAACGAGGATTTATTTGTTGACGACTTAATAACATTTTTTTTATTAATAATAGGTTACCTATTGCTAAAAGTAAAGTAGCACCAATGAAACCGGTTACGATACCGCGACTATGCGGAGCACTTATCGGTGCCAAATTAAACAACCAAATAATTAAATCTTTGAGATTGAATTTCAATAAAGTTTACTTTTGGTCAGACGAATTAGAATATTGTAAACTGCTTTTCTTTGAATTTGAACTAATTTACTATCTTAGTGGTCACATTAACAATATCAAGAAGCACCTTTTAAACCAACTCATCCACATTTAAACCAAAACGCATCGATTATAAAGATTGATTTTAACTTTTCCGATTTGAAAAATACTATTTTAGCGGACTTAAATTTCTAGTAAGGTAGGCGAACAAAATGGTGCAACCACCCATCATGCTATTTCTGTGCGTAAATCCCGTATTTTTCTTTCTAAGGCAGAAAGCACAGAATCTTCATCCCAAATAATGCAGCGACCTTACACATCCACATCACGCTTAAATCGATACCAGCGCATCGAGCAAATGCGACAGAGCTTCTGGAAGCGGTGGTCTAAAGAATACATCGCCAGAAGAAGAGCTACAGACCAGGATAAAATGGCAATTCAACAAGGACACTCTGGCACCTAATACATTAGTCCTAATAAGGGAAGAACATCTACCTCCCCTTTAATAGCCTTTGTGACGCATCATTCGCACTTTCACTGGCAAGGATGGAGTCGCCCGCGTAGCTGACATCAAAACCACAACAGGCATCATACAGCGGTCATATACAAAAATATGCCCACTACCTGATTCAGATGTATCTACTGCTTCGCGGTTGGAAGCTGGTGCTCCAAGGTGGGGGGCATGTTAACGCACACGCAGTACACGCACATCACTAGTCGGAGGAAGAAGCGGCGGCGGCGCATCACTAGCACGCATTCATTATTTCATTCGCTCTCAACCATTGATACGCGCTTTATGTACTTTATACGCAATACATACTTTGCCTTGAAAAATGGCAGTTTTAATTCTTCAAATCACGAACACTAGGTATATAAAAATTAACCGCATTTAGGATATTTTAATGTTTTTTATAATTATCATCATTAACTTGAAATATTTTAAAGTGGGTTAATACTGTGCAAGATATAATATAAAGTCACACAAATTTCATGTAATCTACAAGCTAGGAAATCCTAGTATTGTAAAGTTATTTGCAAGAAAAGTAGTTCAAGGAGCTTTTAATATTCAATACCCAAATTATACTTTATATAAATGTCTACTACCATTATAGACATTTATATAAATTTTAACATTTTGTTTGTCAGTCTGTGTGTTATAACGGATCAAAATCAATATCGAAAGTTACTACCTGTTCAAGTCAAGGGTATTTTTTAAATGAAATAATATTATAGTCTGTGAGTTAGAGTAAGGATAGTAATAATTGTTAAAGGTATAAAATTTCCTTTTAGTGTAGGTATATCAATGCAATGATATAATTCAACGACCCGCGTGGCAGAGCGGTTACCACACCGGTCTGGCGCGCAATGGGTCCCGGGTTCGATTCCCGGCCAGACAAGCATCTGAATGATGAGTTTAGATTCATGTTCTGGGTCTGGTCTGAGTCTAATGATATTTTTATTATGGTTTGTAAACTGTGCGACCCGCTAAGTCATGCATGAGAATAATGAATACTCTGGCAATGTACTAAACTTTAAGCTTCTTGTAGCCACAGAGTATTTTTATCACATCTATTTTTAACGTGAACCATTCCTTGCTTTTCGATGGAAGGGTGTGATTGCCGGCACACTATTATATGAGACGAGCACTCTAGTCCTGAACAGTAGCAATACATCTGTGATTGACTTCATAGAACTTTTGTTCTATATGAAGTTGCTTACAGATTTCCATAGGCATCAGTGACCATTTACCATCAGGTAATGCATGCTCGTTTGCTATTTCATTATTATAAAAAAGTCACTTGCGCATATAAGCAACATGTGTAAGGAACTTCATAAAGAGGAGGGGTTCTATCAATATCAAATGAAAAGAACCACAGATGCGTTACTCCCGAAGACTACAATGCTCAACTCATATATAAGTAAGGCAACCGAATTTACACTCAAAGTTTATCCTTAGCTGGACTGTATTTACACTTTAAATACTTTATGGAACTCTGAAATAGGCAATAGCTATCGCGGCCTCAAGTTATTCTGGGAGACACTTCAGTTAGAGCCTGCGCGTAGAAACCGACATATGTTTTAATACTCTAAGGTTGTCAACATACAATTATGTTACAAACAAAATATCATGTACATACTTTATAGTATAAATTTATTATTATATTATTAAAATACATGCAGTGTTCCAACTTAGTTATCAAGGCTAAAATCTTTATGGCCTATCTTTGTCTTTAATCCTACTTCATCGTTTGCCACGGTAGTTATTTTGTTTTATTTTTTTTGTGAACTTGTTTTATAATCTTGACGTAGCAAATGAGCATGCAGTCCACCATATGGGCCGCAGTGACCACTTCCCATGACGGTAAGTGGTCGCTGTCGCCCATGGACATGTGTAACCAACAGCAAAATACTGTCTAAAGTCAATCACAGATGTGCTGCGACTCTTGAGAACTAAGTTTATCGCCACTTATTTAGGTCACTTGGCAAAACAAAATATGGGGCGACCAAATACTCCCGCCAAATGTAATGAGTATTTGTATGGGGGTATGGGTATACTTGTAATAAATAAATTGAGGTCGTGTTCTTTTCAGGTTCAAAAAAATGTTACTGACAATTTGTAAGTGCCTTCGTATGTCTATGCAAAAAATAAAGACATTTCATTACATTTCAAAATATGATTTGTACATTTCCGTATTTGGGTGGCAACCCTGCGGACACAGATGATTAGCGAGAGAAAAGCTGCTGCAGTGGGTTATCCCGGCGGGAAACCCGGCGGCGAGGGCAAGTTCAACACCACGCACACATTGTTGCCGTGTTTACCTCGCTAAGAACTTGGTTAATATGAGGATATTTTGAAAGAAATTGCTTGTCATGAATGGTTGTTTATTTAATTATATGCTTTGCTTGTAAATATGTTAAAGCGTGATTTTTCCGAACTTGTTAATAACGCAATATATGATACATATGACAATATATGATACATATACGAATGATGACGATATTTACTGTGTCCTTAGTTTCCTTTATAAGTTAGATTTTTGCCAAATTGACCTTTTAGACGGAAGTCAAGGTCTCCCATGGACATTGGCAAGACCAGAGTAGTCGTCGAAGATCGAAAGATCTTCGTTTTAGTGCAAAAATGGGGGTGACCGTGATTCGGTACAGGGGAGTCACGTAAGGCCTTACAAAAACATAAGTTTTTATCATTACATTTATAATAGGAGCCAGAAAACATAGTTACAAGTTCTACCATCTCATGATTTACGTTTTTAGAACAATAAAAGGAGCGAGAAATCACACAAAATTAAAGGTAGATAATATTTTAGCAAACTTTATTCATTACTGAAGAAAAAAATCATGTAAAAAACGTGTAGTATTATTTTCAATCGAAAGCTCTGTGCTCTGCAGAGAGCTTTTCCAAGTGTACAATAACTTTATGTAGATGCACATGAATAATAAAACAATAAAAATTCGAGAACGGAAACGAATTTAAATGGTAGCCCGGTGATGTTGCTTTCCGTGTAACCATTTAATTAATTTGATGACCCGCCTGGCGTAGCGGTCACCAGACTGGTTTGGCACGCAGTGGCTCTGATTTCAATTCCCAGTTAGACAGATCCAAATGATGAACTTAGCTGTCCATTCTATATTTAGATGTTTGTATTTTTTTTTATAGTTAGGCCAAACGATAAGGCAGACCTGATGGAAAGCAGTCACCGTCACCTATGGACATTTGCAACACGAGGGGAGTCGCCAATGCATCTCCGGCTTTGGAGGAGAGCTCTTATTATTATTTTTTCTTTGTATTTATTTGTGTGTGTCCATGGCAACCACAATACATAAAAAATCCAAGGGATATGAGTATAGAAAGCGTTATTTAGTGTTACATGTACTTCATATTCATAAGTCGTGCAACATGCGCTTGGGTTCATTATGTCGTTTATCATACATAATAGCATATCATTAAGATCACTAAACATAAAGGTACACAGTACGTAGCCAGTCGCTACGTAAGCGATTTGGACTTTGGACGTCGTCCAGGGAGTTCAACGTCCGCTGCAGTGACCTTAATACTGTAATTGTAGCAACCGCACGGAGAGATCCAACGCGACGGACGCGCACGTGACGACACGCCCGTACGCCGTGACGTGCCCGCGTGACGTCACGCACACTCCCCCGTGACGTCTCGCTGAGCATCGGATAACCGGACACAATTATAACGGATCTATTTTTGGTACGTTTAAACTTATCCTTTGATACATCCGTTGCACTGTTTCACTGAGGACGTCATGAATTATAGCCACATGACAATGGTTCGTGATTCATTCATTGTGAACAAATTAGATTCGTCTAAACATTGCAGTCATCAGCTTAATTGAGGGATTATGACGGGACACCATTTAACTGTTGAATCAGAGTTGCATTACATCAAACATAATTTGACCATAACAAAACTGATATAATATATGATTTTCAAAGTGAAAACTGCGTTGCATTTTTCTTGCGTTGAGAGATTTTCGGAAGTTTATTCACTTATGGATTCCTGACATGTACATCATTAACATGCGAATTTTTACTTACTATAATCCTAGCTGTAGATAAAGGTAGGTACCTAATATCTGGCTGATATTAAAAAGGAGAAAGAGAGAATGAACGGAGAGCAAACACGCCAAAACAGTGGTAGTGGAAGTGAGGGTTGAGGTGAAGTGGTGATTTATTTGTGGTGGTGACGTTGGTGAAAGGTTGTGGTTAGGTAGTTTACTTCAGTAATTATTTGCTTTTTTACACTTCTATTTTTATTGCTTTTTATTTACACTTTTATTGTCTTTTGTTGTTTGTTGTACATGCTATTCCCATTTCACAGTCCATCTAATATCATTTGTGTTCGTTATCGAGCATTGCTATATTACAATTTGTTATTTGGTTTTGTTACTTAGACTAGGGAACCAACCGAAATGTAATTCCTAATTCATAATACTAGTCACCCGTCGCATCGGTCGAAATTCGACCGTTATTTAAATTAAAAAACTAAACATCATATTGTCCAAAGTAGCACGAATATTTTCCAAATTCAAATAAAATGAAATAAATTTCAAGTATTTTTGAACACACCCGTTAAATATAAAAAGAGGTTTAATTAGCTAAGCCGCATTTAAAAGTAATTATGACAAAGACACTGTTTCTGACGTTATGTGTTTTCATAGTAAGACATTCAATGTTCTATTTCGTTTATTATGTGTTTGTGACAAATGCACGGTAGTTTATGTTATGTGTTTTTAGTAGATTTTATGTATGTTAAATGCATTATTTGAATAAAATAATAACATTCTGCACTCCTTCTCTACGTCCACTATAACCGTGCAAAGTTTCATACTAATCTGTCTGCGGCATATTACTTAAAAATGCACCACAACTTTTTGCTTCGTATTAATATATAGAATATTTATTGTGTACTCTCAGTGTTACCATTAACAATAAAGTACCCTGAAACAATTACATCCGGTAGAAATTCAAATGAATAATGCCACCGTGATGGTGTACGAGTATATTTGCAAACATTATGTAGTTTGTCAAATATTTGCGACGGCCAGTTAAGGGCAGCAAGAGGTGTCAAGTGTCGTCTGTTTGCGCTACATGTATGGCGAGGACGATGAAGTGCGTCAGTGACGGTACTGGAAGAAGACACCTGGATTCTACTATGTTGGTATTATTAGTAATCCTATTATGTGGGTGTATGATTATGTATGGCGCTAGTTAGGGTTGTCAGTTAAGGGATAATAGCGGTTGCAAGTGAAACAAAATTCTGTCCAACGTAAGCATCAAAATGTTACAATGTTTTCTCATAATATGAAAGAAGCAAACATGCACGTAGTCCATCTATCGGTAAGTGGCTACTGATAGCTGTAATCCACCTCTTATAAGTTCCATGTCCTACCTGACGTCGTACGACTGTGCTGTGCTACCCGTGATGATTCAAAGTATAGCGCGTTCACCACCACATTTATTTCTATTATTATATAAAACGAAGTGGACGTGACATCAGAAAGGTCAGAGTTTTCATTACTATCCATATATCCCGCCGACATATACATAATATTATCTATTTCTGCTTTATACGAAAAGTGTAAGGCGGTAAGTGCTGCGTTCTATATTGAAAGTTATGAGAAACACACATCTCAACTGAGGCCGCAAAAGAGACAATGAATCTGACCGACCTCAGGTTTCTTATAGTCGTCGTCAACCCATTACTGTCCCACTGCTGGGCACGGGTCTTCACTTTCACTTCAATGAGAGAGTTTAGGCCATAGTCCACCGCGCTGGCCAAGTGCGAATTGGTGGACTTCTGGTTGGTTCTTATAGTGTTGATCATAAATGTCCATGGATGGGACTGCCCACTTACCATCAAGTGTACTGCATGCTCGTTTATTAATTGCTAGAGCACCGTATAGTGTTTCGCAACCCTAGTTGTATGACGTTCGATTCGCTCCGCATTCGACAGTGCCTAATCCGGTACTTTTATCATATGTAAACTAACGCCAAAGATACATTTAGACGTCACCATTGTCTATATTTAGAATAAATATATATGCTACGCCCACACAAAAGGATCTGAAGCGCATCCTATTAGGTATACATTCATCATTGTTTAGTCCAAGTGTTTCATAGCGTGTAGCAAACAAGTATGCAGTTCATGGACATGTAATCAATGTCAGGTGAGGTTACAGTCTTTCCCGATGACAACTATAGAAATATGATTTTAGATAAATGTTATGTGGCAGGTTTTATTCATTTTTATACGTAACGGGTACTATAAGCGGTTTTATAGAAATAAAAGCTACTGATTACTTATTATCTTGAAGAACCTTAAACCAAACAACAGGGCGTTTAAAACTGCAGTTAAGGAGAGATAGAAAAAGTTGATAAACAAACTACTCCACCTCCATTTCTGCCACCTTTAATATTATGACGATTACCTATTACGATTAAGTTTTTTAAGTGGAGGTTCCCAATTCGACTGTTATTTTTTTAAGTTACAGAACTTAATAATTACATTATCGCAGTTTCCACATTTGTCAAATGAGACCCTTAATCGATATTTGGGTGCTAAGTATACCTACTCCAAATTATGCGACATATCTGCACATATTTACTGCGTCCAGGCTTTCTAATAAAACGGAGACTACATTTGTTCTTCATAATTTAGGTGGGAGAGTTTCAGTATTTCGAGTATAGCTGTTTTCTAGATTATGGGTGCATAGGTTTACATTTAAACATTCCAGCGTTTGAAAGGTTGTAGACTAGTGCTGTTAAATCGGTAACGTAATACTTACTACGCCTTTTTCTAGTGTGCACCAGGAGGTTTTGTACCGTTTGTCATCTTAGTACGCTCGTGTTTGGTTTCTAGTCATTTTTAGGAGGAGTTAGTTATAGGTTTTTTATCTGAGTGAAATAGCAAACGAGCATGCAGTCCATGTGATGGTAAGTGGTCACTGCCGTCCATGGACATCTGTAAGCAACTTCAAATAGAACATGGGTTATATCTGAAGTCAATCACAGATAGCTGAAGATAGCAAATGAGAACACGCACACGTCCATAAGCAATTCTGCTACTAACGGATACCAGGTGGAACAACTAGTGTAGTTCAACCGGGAAAGTACCACCGCCACACCTATTTCTAGCGTGAAGCATATCTTGCGTTTCGATAGAGGGGTGTGGTTGCCGGCACATTTTCACATGCGGCAACCATCATAGTCCTTGGCAGCAGCAACGCATCTGTGATTGACTTCAGATGGAACCCATGTTCTGTATGTATTTGATTACAGGTGTCCATCGGCGGCAGTGACCACTTACCATCAGGTGGACTGCATGCTCGTTTGCTTCTTCAGTCAGATAAAAAAAATTTGGGGAGCGTTTTTCGAAGACGAATTTCACAGATTACTTTTCGTTTGGAAATCTCTTTTTTATTATAATCAACTCTCTTAATTATTATAAATAGATGTGACGTTTTGAGTCTAAAATGGTCACGTTACGAGTCAAACATACGAGTCATACACTCGTACGCACGTATCACACGGACCGGTACCACGAAACACGTAACGAACGTACAAATTCTTTGAACCCCATGTGCAGAGTGACACAACTAGCCTTCTTTCATTCAGCCATAGTTCTTTTTAGGCGTTAGGTTTTCCCGATCTCTTGCGTCATAGCATCCTTAAATTACTATAAACGACACACGTGTACAGTGTGCTTAAGATATTATTTAGACGACAATATGTATTATATTACATTTAGTAAGATCCTAAGTAGTTCTCCCACGCTTTTAATACATGTAAATATAAATAACATGGTATTGTAAATTCCGTACGCACTTCCTGAGGAGCGCGTGTTGTTTGCTTGGAGCCGCGAGTGTCAGCGTTGAGCAAATCTCGGCACTGTTGCTAAAATTAACAAAATCGTGGCCTTATAAGATCCGACACATACATTTGAAACGCTTTCTACACTCATAGCCCTACAGTAGGATTTTCTCTTGTGTCGTGGGTGCCATGCCACACACAAAGACGAATACACAAACACCCAGACCCAGAACAAGAATCTAAACTCATGATTCAGATACTTGTCTGGCCGGGAATTGAACCCAGGACCTAAAGGGTGTCAGATCGGTATGGTAACCGCATCGCCACGCGGGTCGTTAAAGCTCTGCATAGATATTTGCAGCAACAAGCGAATGAGAACGATTGTTTTGTGATCTGCAATTAGAGTAATAGTTATTATATTAAGTGTTTGAGTTATATGAGTTGACATTTATAATGACTTTTTTACAAGTGATTTAATGTATATTGTGAAATTGCTAAATTATAAATATCTGAACTTAACTTTGATAACAATTGTACAATAGACAATTCTTTTTAAATTTAATGTCTAACTACCCAAAAATATAAAATATTTTCGATGGTTTAATGGCATTGTAGAGTTATTACAAGCTGTAGAGTAAATTATGAATATACATAATTTACTTTTTATTAAATTATTAATTATTTATTTAACTTTAGCTACAAATAAAATCAATTCCTCAACAAATTACTCCTTAAATTTTTTCTTTTCATTATTAATCAGGTTTATAGAAATAAATAATCAATCGTCACGAGAGAGGAAAAATACTTGACTCCTCTATTATCTTTAAAAACTTATCAACCATAACCTTATCATCAATACATGAAATAGTATTTTCAACAAAATAATATGAAACCATGAAATTTTAACATTTTTTTAATAATAGTACTAAGTAAAATCTCTTAAATAAAGTAGGATATTTTATTATAAAGTACGCCAATATTATTCTTTAGGGTTCCGTGTCCAAAGAGTAAAAACGGAACCCCATTTCTAATATATTGATCTGTCTGTCTGTCAGTCACTGATGCTGTATGTGATAAATCGTGATAGCCAGACGATGATGAATGGTATATTTCTGTATAAAAAAAATACTAAAAACAGAATAAATAAATATTTAGGGACTTCCATACAACAAACGAGTTTTATGCTCGATTAAAACACGCGATAATGTGTTGCCAAGTTTTGTATAAAATATTACTCCCATACACGAAACGTAATTTTAGGCGTAATTTAAATAAAATATGTGTGCGTGTACTAGCTACTACATTCGTAAGAAGTGAAACTTCTTTATGACGTTATTTTTCAAAAAATAATTTACTATATGCAACTTTACAGAAATTGGTTAAATAAACTTAAATTAGATAAAGTTTAATAAAAGGCTTTTATTAAACTTTATCTAATAATCTAATCTATAATAATCTATCTAATATCACGCGTGGTAGGGATAAGAAAAAGATGGCGGGTAACAGAAAAAGATGGCGAGTAACGAAAAAATGTTACACAAATTTTTTTTCCAACCCCGATAAAGAAGTTTCATTCACTTCAACAACCCCGATAAAGAAGTTTCACTTCAAAAACTTAAATTCATATTGTCCGAGTTGCACAAATATTTTTCAAATTCAAATAAATTGTAATAATTTTCAAGTTACTTTGAACGCACCCGTTAAAGGTAAAAAGAGGTTTAATTAGCTAAGCTGCATTTAAAAACAATAGCAGGTATTTTGACAAAGACATCTGACATTTTTGACGTTATGTGTTTTCATAATAATACATTGAATGTTCCATTTATTTATTATTAATTATGTTTATTATGCATCTGTTTATGTCAATTTCAGAGTAGTGTGTTTTAGTTGATTATATGTATGTTTTATGTATTACAGGAAAAAATATTAGCATTGCGTAATCCTTCTCTACATCAACTATAACCGTGCGTAATTTCATACTCCTCCGTCTGCGGCAAATATCTTAAAAACGGATCACATTTTTGCTTAACGTATTATATATTTTTAGATAATGGTACGGAATCCTTCGTCCGCGAGTCCGATTCGCACTTAACCGGTTTAACCGTAGCTTCGGCACGCGTTGCGCACGCGCTGACTAATTGGGAATATGTAGCGGCAGAAGGCTCGTGCGCTAAACACGTATGACGTGCGCTTACGAGAAACGATTATATTGTAGTTATATTGTAGCAATATACGATCAGAATAAATCCCAAACAGCAATATTTCTGTAACACGCGCAATAAGTTATTATGAATAATGTGTTTTCTGTTTTTTCATGTCACATAATGCAACGCTTGTAGTACGGAGGAATGTAAGTCATCAGAAGTATTTATATTTCTGTACGATTTATTAAAAACTATAAATTCTTAGTAATAAAGTACCGTTTAAGAAGGTCCTTGGGTACAAAACCGTCAAAAAGTATATTAGTGGGACATTATTGGACGGGCGTATTGTCATGATTGTTTTCTTCAGTTGTTAGATTCAGGTTAATATAATTGGGCAAAACCAATAGTTACGTGTCACAAGACTGCAGTATCATCACAATTGAGTCATCATTTATGTAACGTCACTCTTACATCTGATTATATAAATGCTCGGATATTAAATGTAATCGTTTTCCACTAACTTTCCGTCATATTCCTTCTAAGTTCAATAATATTA
Source organism: Spicauda simplicius (assembly GCA_949699795.1). Lineage (NCBI taxonomy): Eukaryota > Metazoa > Arthropoda > Insecta > Lepidoptera > Hesperiidae > Spicauda > Spicauda simplicius. Next base: position 19,938,299 of record OX453072.1, on the reverse strand, counting down.
TCCCTATTCTGAGTTGTGGTAACAGTAAAACAAGTCGGTGTAGAGGTCTAATTATAGCGTGAAGCACTTTTCAGTAGAAGGGTGTGTTTTTCGGCTCACTTTTATATACAGGATAGTCCTAGACCTCTCAAGTAGCAACACATCTGTGATTGACTTTAGATAGAACCTACATGTGAACCATTTAGGGTGGTAGTACCAGTGTAGTTCAACCGGGGAAGTACCATCGCCACACCTATTTCTAGTGTGAAGTATTTCTTGCGTTTCGATAGAAGGGTAAGGTTGCCGGCATACTTTTATACGAGGCGACCATAATAGTCCTCGGGAGTAGCAACGCATCTGTAATTGACTTCAGATAGAACCCATATTCCATATGAAGTTGCTTACAGATGTCCATGGGCGGCAGAGACCATTTAACATCAGGTGGACTGCATGCTGGTTTGCTATTTCAATCAGATATAATAAAACCCATATAAGTATATGTTTTACATAAAGTTGATAACAGATGTTCAGCGATAATAGTAAACACTTACCATCCGGCGGACTTCATTTTTGTTTGCTACTTAATTTTTTTTTTAAATGTTGTAAGAATACTAAATTTGGAAAATGGTTTCGTAGGCCGACTCGGAGAGCACCATCGTCACACTGCCCACCTCTTTTGTAGCCAGTTAAGACAAATTACCTAGGTATGTGTTCGTTTGCTAATTCCTTATTAGACAAAGAACCATGCCGTTTTAAACAGTTTTATTCTGATCTTCATAAATCATCAATCGACCGTCGATCGTTGATTTATCGATTCATATCCGCCAAACAAAGTCAAATCCACCACATAGATACATGATCGGATTCAATTTAATTCCATTGGTTTATTATTGACATTACCTATCTATTTTCGACCTTAGTAAGGCATCTGATGCCTTACAAAGGTCAGATATCGCAGTAACTGTATATTTCGATTTGATTTCCTTTTTTTTCGATTTACAACAAGATGGAGAGTTACACAAACATAGGTATACTGACATAGGTGACTGACAAAAATATTACTTATTTATTAAATACATATTATTATTAAGGTCAACTATATATGTATATAAATAATTATTATTAAGGTCAACTTCTGTGACGTACACGTTGTTAATGAAAAAATATAGGCTCTTCGACACGATGACGATTCAGTGCCTGGTATCAGAGACATACGGCCTCCAAAAAGCCTTTCGGAAACATGACGATGCGTTTTACGAAATGTATTTCGTCATAGTGTTTGTTAAACTCCTAGCGGTAACTATGACTCAACTACATTTTTTTTTATTTATCTATCTATCTTAATGTATTGATTTTTTTTTAATATTTTAAATATATAGCAGTAGCAAACGAGTGTGCAGTCCGACTGATTGTAAGAGGTTCTGGCCGCCCAAAGACATCTTTATAAGTTTAAAGTTTTTCCTGCGGTTGGTCTGAGGACTAAGTTGTATGAGAGAGGAAAACTACTATAACCTACATTTAACAGTTATTAACTCGGCTTAGTTCTAGTGACAGTATTCCTGCTGTATCCAGCTAAAGCGGCTTCCTTAGACGTCATGAAGTCCGATATAACTTTCAATAATTATGTTGGTATCACCAATGGTCCACCAATTCGCACTTGGCCAGCACGGTGGACTATAACTCTCTAAACCTAAGGCCTAAACTCTCTCGTTGTGGGAGAAGATCCGTGCCAAGCAGTGGGCCAATAATGGGTTGATGAAATGTTGGTATCGCTTTAAAGAAATTCAATAAGTACCAAAAAGGTAACAAAAATAGCGGTAATAGTTATCATCTTGTACCCTACATGCATTATATTAAAAAATAGGTATATCAAAGACATTTGAGATGTACTTGTTCTTAATCAGCAAATAAGGGCAGCAAGATAAATAGATGATTTAAAATCAACGACACTAATAATATACTTACACATAGCAGAATAATTAACTCTATCTTAATGATATGGGACTCTTTAAAAAAGATGCGAAAAAAGCACTCTGTAAAAGCCGGTCATGCGTTAGCAACTCGACTGATACCTATTGCAAATGTCCAGAACTGACGTCCACTACTTTCCATTTTTTTTTTATCTGACTGAAGTAGCAAACGAGCATGTAGTCCACCTGATGGTAAGTGGTCACTGCCGCCCAAGGACAACTGTAATCAACTACATACAGAACATGGGTTCCATGTGAAGTCCATCACAGATGCGTTGCTACTCCCGAGGACTATGATGGTCGCCTCTTATAAAAGTGTACCGGCAACTACACCCTTCCATCGAAACGCAAGAAATGTTACACGCTAGAAATAGATGTAGATAGCCCGTCTGCATTCTGCTCGCCTTATCTTTACGTTTAAGGATAAAAATGGTAAATCAGTTAAATGTCAATGTAATAGTATAGTTGTAGCAAAACGGAGCAATAAATTTCCTACGGCAGCACAAGAAGTTTCCGCACCTCTCCGCAACATGCCTGTAATGACGTGCTGCATTTATGAATGAATGCGTCACTGCTCGTTTTTTCGCACATTGGCCGACCGCAACGACACCTGCTAGCTGGCAAACAGGTCCCATTGACTAACAGCAATGGAATGCTTTTCTACACAAACTGACCACTATCTCAGTGGTGGATAAGCTACATGCAATTATAGACCTATAGCTATCTGTAGTAGATACTTAAATCGAGTGAAAACTGTGTAAGTAACCCGTATTTATGTGGTCTGGAATACTGCAGTGAAAAGAAACCTACTTTTGACAGTTAATATGGAATTGATGTCTAGTTTTTATTGCGTTGTATTGCATCCAGATGGATGGATATAAACTATTTTATCAGTTTTTGTTTCATAAGATAACGAGACACGAATTTTAAAATGAAGTATGAAGTTTTATATAAAACTAGTTGACCCGGCGAACTTTGTTTCGCCAAAGTATGATCTGGTTTAAGATTTTGAAATTATCAGTGTGTCACTACTATATTAAGCATGTATATTACATAGAAACCTTTCTCTTCAATCACTCCATCTATTAAAAAAACCGCATCAAAATCCGTAGCGTCGTTTTAAAGATCTAAGCATACATAGGGACAGACGGCGGGAAGCGACTTTGTTTTATACTATGTAATGATATAATCTGTAATCGAAAAAGTGCAAACTCCAAATATGAAATATATAAAAATATAGGTACAAAGTAGTATTAAAATATTTTACACCGGTTTTTAATAGTATATTTAGTGTAAGGCTACTGAAAGCCGACACCCAAACCAATTATGGAGCTTCTCGAGTAACAACGTCATGTACACAACACGCATTCGCTCTCATTATTAATAAACAAATAAAGAGTTTACGTGTAAACAAAAACAAACATAGGAATTGCTTAGGAATACCCAGTTTTCTAAGTAGGCGGTGAGCTACCGACGCACTTGGTCTTTCAACTGTAATAAATGTGTTTATTTTCATATTATTTCCTCAGAACCATTTCATCCTGCATTCCTCTCATATCAGGGTTCCGCTCGTGCCAGTTTCCCATTGCTTAACCTTTGTCGTCACTAAAACTTACGCCTTGTCATTTATTACGTCGCGGTTCAACTTCCTTATACGATGTTTCCTTGGCAAACTGTGAAATATTATGATGTCCTTATTCTATTCTATTGAAATGTTGATTCTATGTTGTTTTGAAACATGTGTGTGTTTTGAAACTTTTAAAGTTGTTAAACTTTAAAAGGTATCAAAAATCTCGAAATTAATACGTAAGCTTGCTTTACTTAATTTAGGAGATGATTATCATAACAATAATATTATATTTACTTTCAAAATGAATTGTATATATATAAACGGCAGATTTATTACTGAAAATGCTAATATTTTGACTTCATATCTTATCTTATATTTAATCACGGTATAATATGATTACATTCAGTAGCATAGTCTTATTAAAGTTTTGCTAATATATATAAAAAATAGTAGGTAATTTGTCACTGGGTCACGTGGTGAGCAAAAAGAACCAAAAAACAAATTAATTATTTGCCTTTACTTCTTGTAAAAGCCGACAATTAATTCGATTTTTATCGGCGTTATCGCGGTGCGTACTCTCCAATGTAAATATTTTGCGTCTTATGCAAATTATAATATTCCTTAGATAATGAACCGATTGATCAAGTGTCTCATTCAACTGTTCTAGTCATCTATACTATAATAAATCTGTAAGAGGTCGCTGTCTGTACATGGAATAAATTTAGGTGAAAACCATTTCTAGAGGTCTTTAATACGATATAGAACCCAAAATAATGGTTTTTAGAAATCTTTTCTGTTTGTCTGTTTGTCTGTTTGTCTGTTTGTCTGTTTATCTGTTTGTCTGTTTGTCTGTTTGTCTGTTTGTCTGTTTGTCTGTTTGTCTGTTTGTCTGTGTGTTTGAAAACGCTAATCTCAGAAACGGCTTATCCAATTTGAATATAATTTTCACTGATGTGTTGTGGGAAACTTCACTTAACATTTAGTGTTTATTTTATGTAAATCGGTTTATAAATAAAAAAGTTATGTCAATTTAAAACTACGCAGTATTTATTCTGTGTTCGATGAGTGTTAACAAGATATGTAACTGCATAGTTGAATTGGTTGAAACTAAACATGTTATGGTCTTTAAAATGTATTCCTTTGTTATGTATTTTTTATTGGTTATGTGTGTACCTATGTTATTTGATACTATACAAATCTATATCTCTATATCTATATATACTTATATAAAAACGAAAGGATGCTCTCTCACTCATCTTTTGAATAAACATCGTAGAGCCTAAACTGCTAAAGATACGAATATAATTTTTACTAAGGGTTCTTTTTATGACGTAGACGTCAGTTAAGAATGAATTTTCTGATCCCCCCCCCCCCCCCAAGTTAACCCAAATAGGAGATGTAAGTTTGTATGAAAGTCAGTCAATTTTGAGGGAGGCCACCTCAATAAAATTTAGTATTTCGCTTTGATTTTTATGTTAAAACATAGTTTTAAACCGACTTCCAAAAAGGAGGAGGTTATCAATTCGTCTGTATTGTTTTTATTATTTTTTTTTAAATTTTATATTTGTTACTCGATTTCTCCGCACTGGGTGAACGGATTTGGATGATTTTTTTTTCATTTGAAAGGTAGTGCGTGTCGTCGGGTCCCATTTATTTTTAGTTCACTTTTGACAGTGGCATCCATAAGAAAAGCGCATAAGTCTGATATTTGCATTAACGATGTGCGCGATAAATAGATGAATAACTCAATTTCCCGCCAACCGATTTTGATGATTTTTCTTTTATTTGAAAGAATGTACTTCAAGGGTACTCTGATGAGTTTGATATGGTTCTGATCACAGGATCCATTTCCATGAGGCAAATTAACGAAATTAGCGATACTCGGCCAAACCTAAGCTGTAGGAGTCCAATTGGGTTGAATGTAGAATGAGATTACTAAGCAAAAAAAAGAAGGTCAATTTTTTTCCTAAAAAAATTGACCTTCAACTCTTCAATCCTGATGATGCAGGGGTACTGCTAGCCTGAACCGTAGAAGTAAGTCAATTTGTTTTTATGGATATATAATAAGATTGTTAAACAAATTCGGGGGACAAAAATTTGATCTTCAACTCCTCAACCCTGATGATGTAAGGGTATTTCAAGACTAAACCGTAAGAGTTGGCTATTTGGTACTTACGGTTATGTAATAAAAATACCAAGCAAAGATGAACGGTAAAAATTTTGACCTTCAACTCCTCAACCCTGATGATGAAGGGTTATTTCAAGCCATAGCCATAGGAGATGGCCATTTAATGCTTTCGGGTATGTAATATGATTACTAAGCAAAGACACAAAATGAAAATTTCGACCTCACCCCTGATGATGCAGGATGCTGCTAGCCTAAACTATACGAGATGGGCATTTGGTGCTTTCAGGTATTTAATATAATTACTAAGCAAAGACAAATGATGACAATTTTGACCTCTAACTCCTCAACCCTGATTATGCACGGGTGCTTCAAGCCTAAGCCATAGAAGTTAGCTATTTAGTGCTTTCGGGTATGTAATATAATTACTAAGCAAAGACACAAGATGAAAATTTTGACCATCATCTCCTCAACCCTGATAATACAGGGGTGCTTCAAGTCTAAGCCATAGAAGTTAGCTATTTAGTGCTTTCGGGTATGTAATATAATTACTAAGCAAAGACACAAGATGAAAATTTCGATCATCAACTCCTCAAGCCTGATGATGCAGGGTACTGCAAGCCTAAGCCATAGGAGTTGACCATTTAATGCTTTCGGGTATGTAATGTAATTACTAAGCAAAGACACATGATGACAATTTCGACCATAAGCTCCTCAGCCCTGATGATGCAGGATACTGCAAGCCCAAGCTATAGAAGTTGGCTCGCAAGTGCTTACGTATAGGTAATAAGAATACTAAACAAAGACGCGGGATATTTTTTTACCTTCAACTCCTCCCTGATAATGCGGGATAGTGCAAGCCTAAATTATAAAAGGTAGTCACATAATGCTTACGGTTGTTTTTAGTATATATTATGAGTTTAATGACAGCTCATTAAACTGAAATGTGATTAATAAATTAAACTTCAATTCATCAACCCTGATAATCTAAGTACATAACCTACTTAAGCCGTATGAGTTTGGTACTTATTGATTACAATATATTACGACCCGTTCCTGAGAGAACATTATGATGAAAAGTGTCACTTTGAGTACCTAAGTCCTGAAAATGCAGGAGTATTGTCATGTTATTATTAAGAGTTGGATTTAGCTGTAGCTTTTTCAACAGGATGGGTTAGGTTAGGTTGGAACATAAAAGAAAACATAAAAAATAAGCGAGCAGGGTGCGGTAGCGCCCTGCGAGCGGGTGCGCCCTGTTCATATGAATTGTAAAAGTGTTTTGATTCTGTCTTCTGCTTTACAAAGAACAATTTAAGCGCACAAATAGCCCGATGCACCTCTTAAAAAATCTTATCTTTGACCACATGAAACAAAATATGAACTTAGAATATATGTCGCTGTTCAGTGATATTCCAATTTTCTAAAGATTTAAGTAGATAATAGTGCTTTGTTACCCGGAAAAGTCAAAATCAATCTTTATATCGATACGTCTTCATTCAAATGCGGAGGAGTTGGTTGAAAAAGTATATCCCGATATCTATACTAATATATAAAGCTGAAGAGTTTGTTTGTTTGAACGCGCTAATCTCAGGAACTACTAGTTCGAATTTAAAAATTATTTTTGTATTGATTAGACCATTTATCGAGGAAGGCTTTAAGCTATATAACATCACGCTGCAACTATTAGGGGCGAAGAAATAATGGAAAATGTGAAAAAAACAGGGCAAATTATTCATCCTTGAGGGCTTCCGTTGCGTGCGCTGCGAAAACGGTACAAGATACCAAAAATATATGTATGAAAGAATTATTTCTCTTGAAATGATCTAAAAAAATGTCCGCGACAGTATATGTCTATCTTTTAAGATTAACTCACTAGAACCGTTTTCATGGTAATCAAATTAGTTAAGAGTTGTAGGTTCTAATAATTTCACTATTTTTTTTTTTATATAAGCTGTATGAGTTAGCTATGTTCTTTTCAAAACTAAATTGTCTAAAATAATAATAGAAAATGAAACGGACAAAGTCGTGGGTAACAGCTATAATTTATAAAGCTGAGGAGGTTGTTTGCAAAAATAAATTATGCCCAAAATAATTATTCCACGCGGACGAAGTCGCGGGCACAGCTAGTTTATTAATATGAATGAAGCCGGCACGTAGTGGTTACTTCGTCACCATGAGCGCACGTCGTAATGTAAATTATGTCTTCGTGCGACGGGTACAAATGCAACGATATTTCGAATGTTTGATATTATCGATCATAAATATCGATATAGAAACATTATTATTGAAATTATTATATCGCAAGCAAATACAAGCGATATCACGATATCTTCGATATTTAAATATTTTTGTGAACGTATATTTATGTGATGATATATTTTTGAATCGGTTACTTGAACTGCATCGAAGATATTTTTTTTATGTTGAAAAATAAATTTCATAAAGTCTAAGGTATCGGTGAAATCGTGGTTATAAATTCAAATTCAAATTCAAATTCAAATTCAAATTCAAATTCACTTTATTTGCCAGAACATAGTGTAGTACATAGGTCTTAAATTTAGCATTATATTTTCATATGTTCTACCTAATAAGGTGTGCAAATTACAACTATATTAAATATTTGATAATAGAATTACAACAACAATGTCATTTAAATACACATAATTACATCAATAAATGTCAATGTCAATAGTATAAGTACTTCATTATTTCTATTATTCTTTGTCAATATTCAAAATTAAAATAAAAGGAAACTTAGTCAAATTCACTATTAAAATAATCACTTAGGCTATAGAAATTCCAATTGATGAGCCAAACTTGTAATTTTCTTTTAAATGTATTATATGGTAATTCTTTAAAAATGTTAGGCAATTTATTATAAATTTGAATTACAGACATAGGAGCGTTTCTTTTTATAATTTGTAACCTACAGCTTGGAGTATACAGTTTGAATTTATTTGCATTACGCCTAGATCTTATAGGCGATTTTACTACGTCCAAGTTGAAAAATTCTGGATGTTCCCTTACAAACACGCATGCTGCTTTAATGTACATACAAGTCAGGGTTAGTACATTCAGGCGTTTAAATAAGGGTCTACAACTATCCATCGGCCCTACTCCACATACTGCACGGATTGCCTTTTTTTGAATTTTGAAGGCTTTGTCAAAGTCAGTAGAATTACCCCACAATAAAAGTCCATATGATAAAGTGGACGCAACATAGCCGTGGTACACACTGAGGGCCACACATAAATATCATTATTATTATTATAAATATTATAAATTTATAATAATCGATATTTTCCTACAATCAACATAAATATCATTATTAGTGCCAATAATTTTATTAATTTGTAACCATAGTCAGGGCCTATCAAGTGTCTCTTCATTGCTATGCGCGGCGTGCATTGCTCAGGACATTGAATTAATGAGGTTTTTATCGAGTTTGTCGGTTAAAGATGATGTGACAGTGATTCTACGGAACTAAGCAATCTCATTATAAGTAAATACCCCTAAGTCATGACAGCTTATATTCAATTGTAGAAGGATGTTCAATAGATCGATTATCAACGGCACATTCGTCTATAAATGATTAAATTACATATAAAAAAGTTTCAAGAATTGTATTTGAATCCTTGAACGTAACCACACTAATGTTCTACGTAAATTCTATTAAACGAATGTTAGCAGTTTATTAGTTATAAATTATGTAAAATGAAAAGACTTACTTGTCAGTGACGCATCTTTATCAATTAAAACAAGAAATAAAACAAAGTGAGACATGAATTTTACTAAGAATAGAGCACATAATATACATGTATGCACATTATTCTAAAAGATAACGTAGGAATGCATATAGGTTCGTTCAATGTCATATTCTTATATATATCTATATCTGTAAAGAAGGTGACTGATTGTAACTGACTTCCCCAGAGATCAATGCATAGCTGAAACCCCTGGACGAACGTCCTTATAAGTGTAAATTAGTAATAAGAAGTCGTATTTGGCTTATTTGGTTGAAAATAATGTATGTTTGTTTTTGAAAATTAATCCATAAAAATATGGGATTGAACGTTATTTGAATGCCGATTTAAAGGCAAGCACCATAAAAGCTACTATTTGGCTTTCTGTTTGTAAATGAAAGTAAGTTCTAAAATTTAACCTTTTTTATTTTTAGTTATTGTTATATTAATAGAATAACACACGTAATTTTTTACTTACGTAAACTTTACCGTGAACAAATTATGAATTATATTTATTTCTGTAGAACAAATATAGAACCAATTATGTAGTGCTTTGGTTAAGCAGTACCTAGGGCATGGTCAATCGCTGTGTACAGATAGGCTGCGGGCGGAGCCGCGTGTAACAGCTAGTCAGACATAAAGTGTAGTGGTTGTGTCATCGCAGTGAAACCACGTGGTACGACCACGTTATAAATTACACGAATGTCCGATTGGCTCTGAGAAGCGCGGCAGATAATGACTAATACGATATTTTAGATACATACGACTTTGCACATATTTGAAACGGTCGCCCATCGCACTGATCGAAATTTCATCGTAATCAAAGAAATACAATACAAATGCCTATAAAGCAAACGTTCTCAAGATTTTTATCCAAAAAACATATCGTTTCACACGGATACTATTGAGGTTTGATATTTCAGAGCAATTTGTTACCAGTTGGTAATAAGTCGTGAATGACACATTACCTGTCATGTCCGGTGTAACACTATTACATACTTCGTCTTTGACCGTAATTACTTCACTAGAATTAGACTTTTTTGAATAGACTTAGTAGACTTTCATAGAATTATGATGAAGTCGTTTTAATTAAAAAACATTTGTTTTCATCTTAGTAAGGTAAAAAATATTTTGAGTTATTTCAAAAACATAAAATAAATGAAAAAAGAGGTTTAGTTGACTATGGTGCATTTAAAATTAATAACCTGTTTTTGTCAATAGAAATCTCACATTGTTTACAATTGACTTGTTTGCCTTGACATATGACTTAACCATAAATGCATGTAGCGATGGCTTGTTACGATGCTCGTGTGTTTGTTTCCTTACACACAAAAACTACCGACTGGGTTTTGCTGCGATTTGGCACACACATAAACTATGACGGTGGTCAACAACAGGCGGACCGCGAAAGGACGAATCTAGGACCGCCAAGTTATCTCTGATATACCTAGTACCTAAGTAGGTTGGATATGTAAGTACATAACTTCACAACAACAATAATCTCACTTATGTTTAACAATTGCTTCATTGCATAATTTGGAACCAAAATAAACTTATCATTAATAGGTTTTTTGGACTTCGGTTAAACTTTTCAACAGTATCCGGACTCTACTCATAACTACGTAGACTATGTTAACCAATATGATACTCACTATCGTGGTAGACGTAACCGAAGCGGGAGAAACCGCAAAAATAACCTAGTTTAATATATTTGTAATTTATTATTATATTATTACGTGAAACAAAAACTTGTGACGCATTTTTTAGTAATATGCCGCGGACGGATAAGTATGAAATTTTGCGCGGTTATAGTGGACGTAGAGAAGGCAGTATGATAATATTTTTTTCAAATAATGCATATATCATACGCAAAATCAACTAAAAACACATTCCACACACTACCGTGCATTTGTCACAAACACATACATAATGAATGAAATAGAACATTATTTAAATTAAAAAAGTAAACTTCATATTGTCCAAAGTAGCACAAATATTTCTCAAATTCAGATAAATCGTTATAATTTTCAAGATATTTTGAACGCACCCGTTAAATGTAAAAAGAGGTTTAATTAACTAAGCTGCATTTAAAAGCAATAGCGGGTATTTTGACAAAGATATCTGATATTTTTAAGGTTGTGTGTTTTCATAGTAAGACATTGAATATTTTATTACGTTTGTTATGTATGTGTTTGTCAATTACAAGGTAGTGTGTGTGATGTGTTTTTAGTTGAAGTTATGTATGTTTTAAAATGCATTATAGGAAAAAAATGTTTGCAATGCGTAATCCTTCTCTACATCAACTACAATTTCACACTACTCGTCGTCGTCGTCGTCAACCCATTATAGTCCCACTGCTCGGCACGGGTCTTCTCTCAGAATAAGAGAGTTATAGGCCATAGTCCACCGCGCTGACCAAGTGCGAATTGGTGGACTTCACACACCTCCGAGAACTTATTTTTGTTTTTTTAAGAACTCTCGGGTGTGTAGGTTTCCTCACGATGTTTTCCTTCACCGAAAAACAGTGATAATTAATTTCTAATACGCACATAAATCAGTGGTGCGTGCCTGGGTTTGAACCTCGGACCTCCCGATCGAGAGGGCAAGTTTCAACCATTAGGCTATCACTGCTCACACTACTCGGTCTACGGAAAGTATCTTAAAACGGATCACAAGTTTTTGATTCACGTATTAATTTAAAGATTCCAACCTCGGACCCTCAATTGAGAGGCTGAGTTTCAACCTTTAGACTATGATTGCTTAGTTTATCTATGCGTAAGTACAATCGGTAACATTTTTGGAAGTGGCCTGCGCAGCTGTAGGCACGTACGCACCGGATTGACATCAGAGGGTTTCGTCAGGTGTCCCTGGACGTGACCGGCCTGCCAACGAGCCTCGATGCATCTCCGACGTAACTCTCTTATCGTTCCGTGCCCCGTGCTTCCCCGCTTCCTACAATTACGCAGGTGACAAAAGAATTGCTGGAAAGGTGGCTTGCGTACTTATTATTCATCTTTAACTATTATAATTTGTGCGATTGTTTCGAACGTGGCGAGTTGTGTACCACGAACATTTTAATTTTAATTTTTGGTGTTTTTCCAAATAGAAAGTGAGTACCGTATATATACCGATTAATGCAAAATGACAAAAAAAAAATTGTCTTGCATATGTAGCACTTTATTTAATTTGTATTTGTTGTTATAGAGGTTACAGTAAAACACACTCTATAAAAATCAAGTGTCTATTTGTATGACTCAAGAAAAAGAGCCCTGAGGCAGACGAATGGATAAGGGAGGGTTTGTACTAGCATCACGTTGCTAATGAGGTTAATGGGTTACAGAGAACCAAAATGGAAGACGTTTGTCGCAATGTCGCTGTTAGCGCGAATGTGACTGTCGAGAATTTTAAAATATATCAAATCTTTAATACGATGTTTAAACCTAAACACTGATTGAACTATCTGAATTCGTGTCTATAGAGATATGGCCTTCAAAAATGTCAACAAAGTTCAGGATCTCTCTGGTATTATCTTTGAAATTTAGTGTGTGCATCAGTAGATAAACCCACCCATGGACATCTGTAAATAATCCCAGATAAAATAGGTCATACTTGAAGTTAGCTGCAGATACTTTAGTCATCCCTGAGGATCTAGAATACTTAGAAAAAATTCCCTTAATACCTACTGCCCTTAATCCCTTAATGCTAAGGACACCTTACCACACTCATATCAAAACAACAGAGCGTAACACTGTGTTATCAGGTAGGTATAGCGGCGGTGTGTGCAGAATTAAAACACGGCTTCATTGTTAATTTAAATTCACGTTATCATATGAATGAAGATAAGCTGGATTGTAATACATATGTATGTAATGTATAATGCATATATACGAGTGTACGGCTTAACTTGTCTGCCTTGCGCATATAACCTTACACATCCTCAATACCTACTGTTTATTTATAGTAATAATATTTAACGGCACATTTAAGATAACAGTTACCTATAATGTAAATAATAAATGTCCTTCATTAGTGCATTGGGATTGCCCTCATACCTCGGGTTTGGTTTATTTTCCCTTATTAACAAGAATTATGACGATACCATGTTTGGTGTGTATGGTATTTCGATTCATCTGGTTATTTTTACGCATGTGGGCTTTTGTTCTCTTCACTTTGAAGTAGAAATGATTCTGCGAAGTGATCTTTAGGCATTCGATCCCATTTTTAGTCACCATGCCAACATGACGTGTAAGGTTTGAGTACAGAACTAGGTTTCACATAGCGGTTTCGTTTTCCGCCGAAGTTTTCCAACAGTACCGTGACACGTAATGGTTAGTCCCCTAGTACGGTGACGTGACGTCATGCCACATGGAGATGAGGGCTTGCAAGACGGTCGTAAGTCAGCCGGAATATTTTTAATGCAATCTCCACGCTCTATCACTCGAAGCTACGGAAAGCCTGTGATTATGCACTCGGGGTACTGCTCTATAGGAACTATTATTAATTTATATGAAATACAAGTTCTTATTTCATAGAATATGAAAATATGAATTATTCAGTTTAAAAATTTAAGTCTCGTGTAATTTATTGTAATGTACACAAAGATATGTGGTAGGTACATCAACTTCCGATAATTTATAATTGACTACCGATCCGCCGATCCTATCCGATTCAAACAGTTTAGTTTTCTCGTTTTGAATAAAATATGTATAAATAGGTACATTATTTATTTATCTCACATTCCATTAGTGAAAAGTTAATTAAATCCGTCGTGTACCCACCTAAAGTAACGTAAGTATGCGGTTCAACAGACCGACAGACGGCGAAGAGCGATATAGCTTTATAGTAAAGTAGACGTATCATAGAGCAGTGATAGTCTAATAGCCTAGTGGTTGAAACTTTTCCTCTCATTCGGGAGGTCCGAGGTTCAGACCCAGACCTCAGATTTATGTGCTTATTAGAAATTAATTATCACTGCTTTTCGGTGAAGGAAAACATCGTGAGGGGTTCCTCACACACCCGAGAGTTCTTTAAAAAAAGTTCTCAGAGGTGTGTAAAGTCCACCAATTCGCACTTCGCCAGTGCGGTGAACTATGGCCTAAAATTCTCTCATTCTGAGAGGAGACCCGTGCTCAGCAGTGGGTCAAAAATGGTCTGTAAAAGTAGACGTAGTCAATTAGCATGTCCTTCACAACAGTCGTTCGTAGACCATAATGAGCCCCAGATAGGATTAGAGTCCCATCTGAAGTCGACGATCTGTCCCTTGCGACACCTCTCAAATCAAAATACGGGAGCGCTATTATAATAAGATAGAAATTAATGTAGCAGTAGAGTCTGCGAAATGGAACCATGAAGATAAATAATGTAATTATAATGTAAGGAGCATGCAGTCCTTCTGAAGGAGTTTTCTGCCTCCAATGGAGTATGCAAATAACTCCTCAGAAAACAGGGGATCTATCAAAAGCCACATGCAGGCGCTCTAGAACTCCCGAGGAGCAAGATGGATGCCTCGTATGAAAGTAAGTCAGCAACCCTTCCAAGTTCGTCCCTGTAGCCTCGGGGTCAGAATAGGGCTACGGTATCCCCTGCCTGTCGTAAGAGGCGACTAAAAGGGGCTTCCGGGGTTGCAGACGGCTAGAGTGGGAGCTCGAACCGTTCGGTCAGGCAATCCCGGGAAGGACGGCGGTATGTGTGGTCGCATACCGTCGTAAAGACTAGACGGAGCGGTGGGCCCAGCCGCCCATCTGGGAGGAGCCCGATGGGGCAGCGCGCTCGGAGGATTCCGGTTGAAGTCGTTTCGAGATCCCGGAGTCCTCCCTTTTCAGTGCCGAGGACGGCCACCGGGGGGGTTTTAGTGCGGTAAAAATCCCACATAACCCTGCGTCGCTCCCACGGCGTCGGGTACCTTTGGAAGGTTTCCCCCTCGAAAACAAAAAAAAAATCCCTTCCAAGAACAAGTTACAAAGGCACCCTCCTGATCGAATCAAACTCCTCCCATCACGTTACAAAATACCTCTCCTATAACAATTGTTTACAAGAAATGCATGCGATCGTTATCAACACAATCTATTTATCAGAAAAAATATTTGTGGTTTTGTTGCGAGCGAATGCTGAATTAATGAAGGCATGAAAATGCTAAGTAAGTAGTATGCTAACTTACTTTTTTATGCATGTGAAACCTTACTTATTCACTATATGAGTAAAATTTGGTGGTCATTGATTATATAGGATACGTGTGTAGGGTACCTAAAGCAATGAATCAGCACACTGCTTTTACGTTATTTCTTTGAATTTTTTCCTAGTATATAGGTCCGTACAGTTTATATGTATGTATGTACTTAAAATATTATTAAGATTATACGTAAGCGTAGCCTTTGAAAGAAGAAAAAAGAACACTTTCTAAAGCAGACGATGCATTGGTATTTCTTTGGTGTTGCAAATATCAATAGGCACCTACTTTCCATTAAGTGGCACAATCTTAGCTTTAGATTGTGATATAAAATATATACCATATATATGTAATAATAAATTTATTTTTCAATCTTACTTTGGTCTGTATAAAATTTTGATGTAGCGGTGAACCATAATTTTGACGAGATTTTTACTAAGTAACTTTCAAAGGTCATGTGTAGCTATTTTTACATCCTGATTTTTAAAGGTAGGTAAGCCTGACATGAAGTCTACAAAAAACTCAACCATCAAGTCTATGGAGTGGATTTCATCAATGGAGACCGAAATCAGAGATGGAATTCCTTGACTGTTATGGAATGTTACCTTTGGTAGAGTGGGGGACAGTTGCAATTCCAACTTTTGTCGGAGTACTGGACAGCACCTTGTGAAAAGGGAATGGCTTCTGAACAAAGAGCAAATCTCGTAATGTAAAGTAAAAAACCTGTAACTGTTTAATGAAGAGACTCTTTTTATATATAGTTAAAAAAGTTCCGCCTAAAAGTTAAAAAATCTATTAAAAAAAATTCAGTGTTCTCCAACTATATTATGCATGTATTATACATAAAAAACCTTCCTCTTGAATCACTATATCTATTAAAAATCCGTAGTTTATTTTTAAAGATCTAAACAAACATAGGGACAGACAGCGGGAAGCGACTTTGTTTTATACTATGTAGTGATGCTAGGTAACATATTTTGTCACAATTAGGTATTTGACGAAGTAAAATTGAATATAGCTGACATTAAGCATGAAAAAAGGAAATATATATAATCTTATATTGAATGAGACAATCTCGTTGAGATTCTTAATTAATGTTTTCAATTAAGGTATTCAGATTCGGTAGCAGATTAAAAAATAACGTCTTCAACCAGAATCAGTCCATTGCTAGACATAGATAGTTCTCTCCCAAAGCGTTCTACTGCGACCAATACTTGGCTCTGTCTTCCACTTAGCGTTGTCTAGCGTAGATCGTCTCGTGACCAAGCAGATAGGCGTCCTACGCTACATTGACTCCACATTTGGTCTGTATTGAATAAAGAAAAAAAATGCAACTAGCCTTTTGTAAACCATTCCATCTAAATATACATTTCATTTTATACACTCTTAAGCACTGCTCTATTCAATCCACTTTTGCTTTGATTTTATTTAGTCCGCTCCACTCCGCTCTACCCCATCCAATTTTTCATAAAACATCTTGAGATACTGCAAAATTGAAATGCCATGCCGTTTGCATGTCAGAGAAACCATAAGCCGCGAATTCACCGTGAACTTGTTTTTTTGTAATATATCGATGCCGGTCAGTGCGAGTTTCGTAAATTTATGTCTAATACAGGTTTATGAAGATGACTGTTTTGCTCTTTTTTCCGCCGATCGGCAATATAGCTCGCTCACTTCTTAGTAACGCTCGAACATTACTTGAGACTATGTGACTAATGTCTAGTTGAATAATAATACAATAAAATGTTGCTCTTAAAATTTCCAACTTGTTAAAATTCTTATAAGAATAATATCACAGATAAAGCTGTTTAATATTCTTTGACAATTCTAAGAAACTATTTATTTTTGAGAAAATATCTTCATTACAAACAGCTGCTTGTAGAACACGTAACATTTCTTCGCAAGTATTTATAGTTGTGAAGGAAAAAATTCAATAAACAGTAAGCTGATGAAAAATCAATATTATTTACCCATAATTAGTTACTTTATTATGCTTTATGGTCTTTGAAGTCTCGAAACAAGTTTATGTAGATCCCTCGAGTGTTTGTGGTCAAATTCTGGTATATTTCCATCCATAGTCCCTTTAGGCTGGTTGCTGGGCATAGATCTCTCCTGATGGGGGGCCCTGCCAAGAGTCATTACGCCTGGCATGCATATTGGTGGCCGCAGTGGTTATTGTCGTAACATAGGACTCTACTTTTCATGTCCATTTTGTTGAAGAGAGGGAGTGCTATGCAATATCGACATGTGTCTTGGTGCAATTACGATGTCTACATTTAATTACGACCTGCATTTATGTTCCTTGCTACATGCAAGGAACATAAGTCATGGGTGGTGCTGACATGTTCCATTGAATACTCCGTCGACTTATTATCTTAAAAATATTGTTATAAAATCGTAAACAAAACAAATGATAAAATAATTGAGATAAAATACTAATAGTATAATTCAATCGTTTTTTGAATAAATAAACAATGCTGCGCACGCGCTTCTTCTCACGGTGGCAGCTGACGTCACGCAAGCATTACAAGAAAACGGTAAACCCACTGTATTCACTATGTCAGGCGTAACATGCGACCTCGCCCATTTTAGAGGAAACGCTCCAGCAAATGCAAAGAAATCACGGGCGCAGAAACCCAAAAATATTTATTATCTTATATCACACATATTAATCATGTAACAAGTTTTTCCTGTCTGAAATTATAAAATTATCAGCCATTTTGACAGTCGCGATTCCGAAAAACCCAATTTAGTTTTGCATCATTGTTCAAGAACGGTTTTTCTAGTTATTTTAAACGTAGGTACAACACGTAAACAAGACGCACTCTGTCCGTCGCTGCCGTCGAGGTCAAAAATCTTAGTCAGTTTAACGTGAAGCTTTTTTACATCGTCATACTGAGTGGTAATAAAGTCAGATTGTCATTATTTTAGATTCGACATTAACCCTTAGCAATGTGATAGAGCCTCGATATGAGTAGTTGCAAATGTACAGCAATAAAACAAGCCATGTAAATTACGAAGGTTAATTTAATTTATGGGGCTGAAACGATATTTATTATTAGGAATTTGATAGACATCTTCGTAGTTTATATGCGATAAAAAGTATATAAAATTAAAAATACGAAGGCTACATGCTTATCTATGCTCCAAAACCAGTTATTACGTTAATCTGAACCACGCGCCTAGTAATCAAAGCCATCTTACCTAATATATGTGCGTAAATTATAATATTGTTGGCAGACTGGTCATTTTATTACGTTTTTATCAAGTCACTTGTCTGTTTGGGTGGGTTTTGTAAGCTTGTGTTTCCCAAATTATGGATCGTGAAACTAACATCGAGTCGCAATAAAATCGTAATGTTGTTGTGATAATTAATCTCTTTTATTTTGTAAGATATCTCATTTAGAATTATATTAAGTTGTGTGCAGACTGCCAAAGAAATGGATATACCAATGCACAAAAACATAACCTTTCTTTTGATACAGCCAGGTAAAAAATACAAAAAAATCTATCAACTCTGCGTTTTTTACCTTATATCTTAATGTTTTCCCGTTTTCACTCAGTTTTATCAAGCAGACGGCTTTTTTACAATACTTTATTTAATCATTATAATTCTAATGTTCATAAATGTTAAGCAATACTTATTGATAGTGGGGATGTTGCTCAATATTATCAGATAAAGTATGACGCATCTTTTTAAGTTTATCACGAAAGTAAGGCCGGCACGACCTGGCACCGGCTGCCGACTAAGCGATCACCAGCGAAATTCCGACGAAGTCATATGAAGGCGCCATGACATGCAACATTTTGTTGAAAATTACACATGACTATGGAAACTTTTACTTTAAAACGTATTGTCCCATAAAATTATATTTTTCCTGTAGACTATTGATAAATTAGAGGGACCTTATCAATCGTATAAAAAACAAACTACTATTAAATGCCATTATTCTATATCATGAAATTTAATTAAAAAATCTGATGAAAAAGAATTATAATTTAGTTTTCAGTTCAGTTCTATTGGAGAGTTATGATTTTTGATATTTATCAAATGCCTTCAACGCGACCGAAGCTGCGGGTAAAAGCTAGGATAGCTAAATTATCAATAATAAGTTAATAAAATAAGGAATAATACACATATTATGTCATCTCAATGTCATATCGATCTCACTGAATATCAAATTGTTCCAACTGTCTTTGTAAACGACTTATAACAGAATTACGAGTATAATTTGTTTTATGGTGAACAAAAGTAAACTGTAGAGTCAGTCTCGTTCGATAATTTAAATTATCGAACAAGACTGACGTATATTTTAAATACACAGAAACGCAGCAGCTTGGATGTTAATTCCACAGAAGTGTGACCATTACATAGCCCACGCAGAAAGGACATGTCAAATAAAGTTATAATAGATTGAATAAGATTAGCCGTTTATAAACAAACGCACGATAAATACCACCTGTAGCGTGGCAATTATAATACAATAAGTGTGACATATAAGTGGGTAAATATCAGTGACGCGATAGGGCTCGGCGCGAGGCAAATGTGTTTTCCTGCTCTACGGAGGAAGGCAACCGGCGCGAGCGACGCCCGGCGCCGCGCCGTCTGCCGCGACTTACGTTACTAGGGTTGACACCCAATAAAATATTTTTAAAAGCCTTACGAAAACAATAGATATTTATTTTCGTCGTCAACCAATAATTGTCCTATTGCTGGGCACGGGTCTTCTCTCAGAATGAGAGAGAGTTATAGGTTACAGTCCACCGCGCTGGCCAAGTGCGAATTGGTGGACATCACACTCCTCCGAGAACTGTTTTTTAAAGAATTCTCGGGTGTGTAGGTTTCCTCACGATGTTTTCCTTCACCGGAAAGCAGTGATATTTTATTTCTAATACGCACATAAATCAGTGGTGCGTGTCTTTGCGGGTTTGAACCTCGAACTTACCGATCAAGAGGGCAAGTTTCAACCATTAGGCTATCATTGCATTTAGATATAGCTGTCTCTATAATTTAGGTTAGGACGACGTCGATTTCTATTTTACGACCTTTTTCTAAAATCGCAACAAGACGATTGATGAGAGTAAAATAACTTTTTTGTATTGTAATTTATTGTATGACAAAAATGAGTTTTCTATAATATAATATGATCGCTAATATAGTACTACAGCTGACTAAAATGTTTTATGTACGGATGGACGATATGGTGGCAACCCAGCTTTACGGCGTAACCTGAATGTATTGCCGTGCCAAGTTTGTGTTGACAACATTATATATTAGATACTTAAAGGTGGACATGTGTATTTATCATGAAAAAATATTTTGATTGTAATCTGATCTTGTAATGTTTTTTGTTTTTATATATTTGGTTTTTTGGTTATCACGCAGAGTATGGGTACTAATGACAATATAATTTTTGGGGCATATCAGATTATGTAAAATTTCGATATAGTGTATGAAGGTTCGGACATACGTAAAGATGCGCAGATGTGAGTAATTTTTAAAATACTTAAATTCCTTTTAGGAATAAAAAAAATGTGCGCCAACTAGTATTGTATATATGAGCTACTATTGTATGAGCTCTTGAACTAATTTTATCGAGGCATTGATACATTTGACTTATTCTATTCCCGATAATCGATTTGTTCAAACTGCATGTGTCTTTCATCTCCATAATACTCTGTTAACCAGAAAGTAATTCAAAGAAACTAAACCCAGGCTAGGTATGAGTTGCTCGAAGACGGATATCGAGAATTGTTTGCAAAGTAATCTTTGAATCAGGTGATTGAACGCAACACTGCTCATGAATCACTTACATGTTAATGAATTGATCGTACGAGCTCGTTGCAAAAAGGTAACGAAATTGATACGTATAACCCGAGTCAATAAATGTTATAAAGAAATATATATTTTATTATTATTATATATATTTCTTATAATATGGAAGTCGAAAACGGAAGGAAGGTAAGTGAGAACTGCCGCCTATAGCCATGTGTAATTAAGCTTTACTTATTACCTATTGTTGGCCTCTAATGGTTTGCAACCCTGGAGGCGAGTATACCTTCTTCTCTGGCGGGTGTGACCCTTAAAATGTTAATTGGTTGTATTTGAAGGTGGTAGAACCACTGTAGTTCGACCGGGGAAGTACCACCGCCACACCTATTTCTAGCGTGAAGCATTTCTTGCGTTTCGATAGAAGGGTGTGGTTGCCGGCACACTTTCACATGAGGAGACCATCATAGTCCTCGGGAGTAGCACCGCATCTGTGATTGACTTCACATGGAATCCATGTTCTGTATGAAGTTAATTACAGATGTCCATGGGCAGCAGTCACCACTTACCATCAGGTGGACTGCATGCTCGTTTGCTACTTCAGTCAAATAAAATATATATATATATATATATATATATATGTCGGATTCGGTTATTTTGAATCGAAGCGGAAAGGCGCGTCGAGCGGTGCTAACTTCACATCGTCGCGTCTTGGCAGAGTCGTGAAGTCAGCCGAGGGTGGCAGACACATTATTGTGAACGTCACTCAAAAGCGACAACACGGAACTGTCTCTCCGTTTCGGTCTTTTATAAAATTAATTACTATTGAATGTATTTGGTGCTGTATTTGTGATAAAAGTCTTTGTAATTAATTATTACAAAGACTTTTATCAAGTAAAATTGTCCTCAAGATTTGTTATTTTGCACGAGACCCATAGTCGCCCACACCATATATGAAGATATTGATGTCGCATATAAAACAAATGCCGACATCAGAAGTGGGATCTTATCGTGCAAATAATTCGAGAAATAATGAAGCAGAAAACAATAATAGTGAATTGTCTCGAAACTTCGGAAGCTATACGCATAAATTTAAACAACGATGGACCGAAATATAATAAGACACATGCCAGTTGTCGTACAACATCTCTGATGAACCGCTAGGAAGAAAAGCGTGTTTCTCATTTACCACAAATCGATACCCATTTGCAACGACGTGCATTTACGATGGAAGATATTACGCGTCTTCAATTACAACAAGAGTTCCAGGCTTTCTCCTATCTAAAGCGCAAACACCCAACGACATACATAACGATTCCTAAATTTTCAGATTCCCACAAGTCTTCTTCTTCAGCTACTACATCGAGATCAAGACAACGGTAACCCGTCAACAGCAACGCGGTGGTGTGTCATAAGTGCTACGCGTCGGGCCACGAGCGGCGGTCTAATGGAGCAGCGGCACCAGAGGCGGTGCATTGTGTCGACCTACGTGTGAAGGACGCTCCGTCAGGATCATTAAACGGACCGGGTACTCGTTACATATTACATTATGATTTTGACGAAGGTAGAGCTTACGCATTTTAATTGATATGGTGTATATGGCTTGATAATTTAAGAGCTAAATAAGCAGTCAGGTGTACTCTGAGTTTCGTGATCGTGTCAGGACATTGCCTGAGAATCAAGTAACACTAGACTTTGATATTAAGATAATTAAACGAACTCTAGTAACTTTTAGTAGCTTTTGTAGTTTCGGTGGGTCGGAGACTGCACCGGAGTGTGTTGTATCTGTAGCCCGTTAGAAATCGGCGTCTGCTCTTCGGAGTAGTCCGTGGGTAGGCAGTGAGCAGCAACTCTGGGTAGTGTAGTCGGGTCTAGCCTTGTAGCGAAGACCATAGAGTCATGGGAGGACTCGGCATTCCTTAGTGGAAGTGCATCAAAAGCAACTAGCTTGCTTGACCACGAAATATAAAAGTTGCTGATATTTTGATTAAAAAATTCGATGATTAAGTGCTGGATGATAAGCAGAATCTGTCATTGTTGCTTGATCTCGGACATGCTTCAGACATGTTTTAAAAAAAAAGTTAGAGTAGTCAAATCCTAAATTGGTATTTCCAGTATTCTTAGATTTCGTAAAGATTATAGTCAATGTAAAAGTTTGTGTTGGTACGAATTGCAGACTTGTTAAGAGATAATATTTTATTTTGAAAATTTTGATCTATAAGATGAGGATTAGTTCCCAAATTGTTGTATGAGGAAGGGCCGAGCGCTGTTTTGCTTTCGTGGTTATTATTGTTGCAGATTAACTCAACACACGAGGACGTGTGTCAGCGCAGGATGGCCGTGTTGGATTCGGTAATTTTGAATCGAAGCGGAAAGGCGCGTCGAGCGGTGCTAACTTCACATCGTCGCGTCTTGGCAGAGTCGTGAAGTCAGCCGAGGGTGGCAGACACATTATTGTGAACGTCACTCAAAAGCGACAACACGGAACTGTCTCTCCGTTTCGGTCTTTTATAAAATTAATTACTATTGAATGTATTTGGTGCTGTATTTGTGATAAAAGTCTTTGTAATAATTATATCAAGTAAAATTGTCCTCAAGATTTGTTATTTTGCACGAGACCCATAGTCGCCCACACCATATATGAAGATATTGATGTCGCATATAAAACAAATGCCGACATATATATATATATATGATGTATAACAGTTAAATATAAATTTGTGATTACATGTGATATGCTAAAAACGTAATACGCGTTTACTTTTTTACTTGTATAAAATAGGTTACTTATGTAATAAATAACGTAATTGCATTTGTTTAATACAAAATTTTGACAAAATCTAGCAAAAATCTTGTGCCGTCAGCTTAGTCAAGGTGTAAGATTTTATTATCGCGACGACGATGCATCGAGCAAGATAGCCGATATATATATATATATATATATATATCATTCTGTAATCATATGACTCGAGTAATCATTCATTCTGTTATTACAAATACGTCAATATTGGCGCGTGGCGCGCGACGTGGAGTGATGCCGCGCGACGTGTTCCTGGGTTTTACGGTCTACTTCCTCGCAACATTATCATTACGTATGCTCCAACTATAAGGTAAAATGTTGCGCAACTTTATCACCACAATATACAATATTCTTAGAACTTCGTATTTCGGACTACCCAAGTTTCCTGCGGCGTAATTCACCTGCTCATTCAAATTACGTGTACATTTTGAGTACATACTCATATATGTAATTTTTTTATAAGATTAAAGTTGCAGACGAACATGCAACTTATCAGATAATAAGTCACAGGGGTTTTAACTAAGGTCAATCGTAGTTACGTTGATACTCCCAAGGACTAAGGTCGCCGTGGGTGAGAGTCAGCCGGCAACCATAATACAATAACCCGAAACGGGAAATTTTAGTTGAATATTATTAACATTCAGGAAATTAGGTACTGTTCAAGAAATTTTGGAATTTTAAGGTGTTAAATTTGTAATATAATATGGTAGTTATTTCTTTCCGATTTAATTAATTACAACATTATTTTACAGAAGTTCGTATATAAGGAAATCTATCAACGACATATTAAATAGTTATTTATTTAAAATTGATTATTAATTTATTTTTGTAAATAATAATATTTTGTACGTCACAATTAAATATTTGTAATTCGTATACGGTATGAATGTGTGGTGACAAGAGACGCTTGTGGCTTGTGGATAGAGAGAGAAGCTTAATTAGCATAGGACTCGGATCCTCTACTTTAAATATTATTATACGAATATATGTTCAAGAGATTGAAATAACTATCCCCCGAAACGAAAAGTTTATGCTCGTATTTCTCTTTCGTACACCCTTCTAACCAATTTAATAAATATAAAATTTTATTATATTGTACAAAATGTATTTAAATAATGTTAGTTATATAAATTATGAATATTAGTAGAAAGTACGATTGACTTGTCTGTTTCAGATTTCTCAAAAACATATATTTAAATAATAAAGTACTTGATTTATTTTTGGGTACGAAATCTCCCCCATGGAGTGTTGCTCAGCCTTACAGCTTTTTCACTCTGTCCATGCATTTTGATGTTTTGATAAATGAGATAAGGATCTCACATATAGCAAGGCACGGTAAAATCTATATTTGTCTCTTGTCAACCAATCTCCAGTCTAGTTTGATGTATGGAAAGGAGCATCGAAATAGAAATGGGTTGAAATTTATTATTCCATTTACAAAACTAGTTTAGTTTTACGGTATTTATTTATTGTAGAGCCCCTTCTTTTTTATTCTCGAGGGGAAACCTTCAAAAGGTACCCGATGCCTTGGGAGCGACGAAGGATTATGTGGGATTTTTATCGCACTAACCTCCCCCCCCCCCGCCAGATACCAATAAAGAGGACTCCAGGAGCTCCAAAGGAATGCAACCGGAGTGCTCTGAACGCGTTGCACCATCAGGCCTCTCCCAGGTGAGTGGCTGGGCCCACCATTCCGACTAGTCTTTACGACGATATGCAACCATACATGCCGTCGTCCTTCCCGGAGTCGCCTGACCGTAGGGTTTGAGCTGCTACTCTAGCCGCCCGCGACCCCAGAAGCCTCTTTTACTCACCTCTTACGACAGGCAGGTGATGCCGTAGCCCTTTTTTGAACCTGGAACTACAGGAACGATTGTAGAGTCCCTATCATCAACGCATTATTGTCCAATGTTGGGCACGGGACTACTCTCAGAATAAAAGAATCTCACGCCATTGATAGACTTCACACACCTTTGAGATTTTTTTAACACTCGCATATGTGTAGGTTTCTTCAAGATGTTTATTCATATTCTTGAAACGCATATCATTTTAGACAAAGTGGTGCTTCGGTTTTAAACCTCGACCCGGGTTGTGAGGCCAAGTTTCAACCATTTAGGCTAATATTACTTTTATCAGAGCCCCTTTACTAACGGAATTTCTATAATTCATCTTCATTATTCGGTATTTTCAGGATAAAGGTACAGTCGCTTCCTTCCGGTATTAAGCTTTAATTAAATTGAAATTCATTTCAAACCCTATTTTGCTTTTTGTGTGTGTATGTGTGTATTTATTATTATTATTGTGTATCTGCCACCCGCTTTCTTTCAAAATCCGTTGAGGCAAGTGATTCCCGTGAGGGGTAGATCAGGGGTGATGCCTAAATGGGTTACATTCATGTAGTTAATAATAAGTAAGTATAAGTAATTCCTATTTAACTCATAAAATATTATAATAAGTTACTTTAAAATGTATGTTTAAGGCATATTTCAACAGCTGTCTTCAATAATATTCCAGTTGTCTGATTTGAAACCGCAGTGTTAAGCTCTTTTTTTTTTGTTTTCGAGGGGGAAACCTTCAAAAGGTACCCGACGCCGTGGGCGCGACGCAGGGTTATGTGGGATTTTTACCGCACTAAAACCCCCCGGTGGCCGTCCTCGGCGCTGAAAAGGAGGACTCCGGGATCTCGAAACGACTTCAACCGGAAAGTGTTAAGCTCTACTGTGTTCTTATCTAAAGCGGCAAGGGAAACATGCATATCCGCGGTAGTAACGCGTCTGTGGCCGATAGAAAAAAACGCAGAGCTTTTATAAGCAACGCCAATAATTTGGGACGAGAGTGTGTGAGTGGCCGCCGTTTCCAATTACTCATGCGCATGCGCGCGACGCGTGGCGCCTCAGATGAAACATCATAACTGTATAGCGATCAGATTACAAACTTTAAACAAACATATTACAATATTGCGCAACATTCCAAGCATTTTTGTATCGAAAATTATGCTGTCATTACCTATGTGTGACTAATCGCCACGCCATCCAAGTTGAGTTGGTATTCGTAATAGTAGTTATGTAAAAATTAAGTTAGAAATATGAAATAAGGACATTGAAAAGAATAATAGGGCATATTGTGAGTACCCGTTATATATTAAAATGTATCAATTCTGTGATATTATAAATCTAATATCAAAAAGTCTAAAATCATATAAAAACATCGCTAGCCGTTGCCCTAGGGAGGAGTGATATATGATATCCGCCTATATAAGGTGTCTAATATTGTATCTATAAGGACATTGAACATTTATGTATTTTAATCGATCATTACTGATAAATAAACTCTATATTATAACCTGAAGACAGCGGGAAACCGTTGGATTAAGAGGGCACAGGACCGGTTGAAGTAGCGCCATTTAGGGGAGGCCTATGTCCAGCAGTGGACATCAAAGGGCTGATGGATGGATGGATGGAAACTCTATATTAATAAATAACGGATATTGACGATACACGGCGCGAGTACTCATTCCGTATTAAATTGTATCATTTCCTCGATAATCTAAGTCTAAAGTCAGACAGTGAACTCAAATAACCCAGGAAGTGTAACAATATATTTCATTGTTGAATGATTTGATCCACGTGTGTTTTATCTAGCGGTGGCCGCCAAAACTCATTTTTTTGCAATATGGCAAACTTGTATTATATATAAAAGGCATTTTTTACAAATGGTAAAAAAATACTGCTACAACTATTCATTTCAATTTCATTTTTTTAATGATTGGTGAATTATATACATAAAAAAGGAACAAATATAAATCGAGTTTCACTAATATTAATCAAAAAGATCTTTTGTGATTCAAAATGATCCAAAAAATAGTATAATTTAAAAGTTCAAGTTTGTCAATTATCACTTTCAGTTTTGATTATTGATGCATAATAATATAATATAAATCTCATTCATACCATTACCATACCAATAATCTAATAAACTAACTGCATTTATCGTGTGCTTGATGCAAAAGTATCGACAACACTCGGTTTCTAGTTCGGGGAGTTTTACTTGCGATCAGAACACTGATATAATGTAACACAATTTATCGATTACAGAAGTATAATTTTTTGATGCAGATCAGATTAATTAAAATTAAAATCTTATACCAATACCAACGCATAAATGGAACTTAAAAACAGAACAGAATTCAAAATAATGTAAGAATGAAGATATGTGCACAAATAAGACTATAATCGAAACGACAGACCGAATCAATGTAGCTGTTCTTATGTCAAAAATATAAAATAAATTGCACTGATGTGAGGTGAAAACTATTGTTGTTTGCTGAGAAAGCAACGTATAGCATTGTTTTATTTAACAAAGTTCAGAAATTGTTTTGATATGCATATTGGTCAAACTTCTTATTTTAATTTGTCTAATTAGTAAACAACTTAAAAAAATCAAGGGACAGACGTTGCTCTAAAAATAAATAAAGATAAAAATATAATTATAATTGTTTATTTATATTATTATAGTACGAGGTATAACTTTGCTTTTGTTTGACATATGTGTCTATATATTTTAATTAACGTATGTTTATTATTTATTTTAAGTAAATTTGTCGTTGTTTTTTGATTTTTCTCTAATTCGTACATACATAGTTTAATTATTTTTCTTTAGTAATATATATATTTTTTTGCTAGTAATAGGGTAATCATATCTGTGTTTGTTTTTTAGTTATACTATAATTATAGTAGATGCTTAAAAAGATAACACTCGCCAAAGATATACAAAATCAAAATAAAGTGAGTAAGTAGTGCGGGGTCTTGTGAATCATCCTCTCAATTAGTACTTTTCCGTGGTGACTGCACGCTCTTTGAAAATACATTAGTTCTGTAATATTTATGCCAATAACACTGTAAGAGCTCTTACATTCGTTCCTTAATGATTAATATGAGTTTTTGATTGTATAATGTTGACTGTTTGAAGGCTCCGATTGCGAGAGGGTTCGCAAAGAAATGATCTGCGGTAGTATAATTGGTTCATACCTGTATGACGTCATTTTCTTGACACCTGATTGGCTAAAAATCACGCGACTGGGTGGCATATAGTGTTATATATTTGACTGCTGCATCCTAGGTACGGCATTTCATCAGTTAGATATTATCAAGTCAGATCTACATAAACGCAGGCGTATCTTGTGGGTTCAGATCTAACATGTGCCACATAAAATTAAACGCTGCGTGCGCATTCCAACGCAATTGCAGATGCGAACTCATGAGAAATTATAATAAGTTAAAATTCGTCATATAGGTAAATATTATCTGTTTTATTACACATAAACCAAAAAACAGCAAAGAAAAAATGTGACATTGGTGCCAACGTAATCGATGACGATTCTATTATTGAATTATTTCAATAACCATAACATTACATCAAGTATTTTACTTAATATGTTAGTCTCAAGTTTTTAGTTTTTTTCAACTTCCCCGGTCGAACTACAATGGTTCTAACCATTGTAGTTCGACCGGGGAAGTACCACCGCCACACCTATTTCTAGCGTGAAGCATTTCTGGCGTTTCGATAGAAGGGTGTGGTTGCCGGCACATTTTCATATGAGGCGACGATCATAGTCCTCGGGAGTAGCAATGCATCTGTGATTGACTTCAGATGGAATCCATGTTGGAATCTATGTCCATTACAGATGTCCATGGACGGCAGTGACCACCTACCATCAGGTGGCCTTCATGCTCGTGTGCTATTTCAATCTGATAAAAAAGTTGTTAGCATACTAGTTTCAAATTTGACATTGCAATCTGGCGATCCCACGTTTCAATCCCAGGTTTCACATTTTGTGCAATTTTGTGAAATTATGTGCATCAGAAATTATTTATTACTTGCTTTAATTGTGCAGGCAGACATCGAAAGATATCAACAAGCTTGAGCGTTCGCACTTCGAATCTATGCAAGAAAACGTAGTGACCTATGAGTATGTGTAATCAGTGGCCATCTTTTTCACCATTCGTATCATATAGTACGAGTAGTCATGGCGGGTCGCATTTTAAATACTTAGTTTCAGAAATTTGATGATAATAAATGACCGACAGATTTCAATTTTAGAAGTTATATTTAGATTGAGTAAATAACGTATTAATCTAAAAACTGGGGTATTTCCCAGTCCATGTTGCTTACGTCTTTAATTTTGATCTTAGTTCAGCATATGTTGCTGTTCTCAAACACTGCATTGCGCTAAACCCGACGCGTAAGTAGTAAACAAATTGTAAATGACAAAAATATCCTGTACGTAAAGTAATTTATTTTGGTAGTGCGTAGGTTAGCAGATGTTGCGATTACACTGTGACGCAGGACGCAATATGTTGCTATAGATATAACTGGATAAACTTCCCTGGGTAAATATAAAACGTTGTTGAAGGATTTTCTACAATATAGAAACCTGCACTAAAGGGAAGTTTAGATAAAAGTTAAGGAATTCAAACGAGAAAACTACACGTGTTTATAGTGGATTCTAGATTTTCAGATTAAGAACATGATTATTCTGAATTTTTGATTAGGAGCTTGACATAGCACAACCGAGACTTTATAAAAAGAACTTGCTCTCTATGTAACGAATAGGATAGCGTCAGAGAAGTTTTTCGAATAGTTCGGAGAGAGTCGGTGAAAAAAGGTTAAATTTTGTTTTTGCCCACAAAAGATCAAGGACGGCTTAAGTCTATCTGTAATTGTATTACAGATGATGAAAATATTTAGAACACAGATGTGTTCTAAATATTTTCTCCACTATAAAAAGTCACTGTTAATCATAACTATACATAGTTGTACATGATGGATGAGAGTTGGAGTGTTTTAGCCCCTTAACTCCTTAGTAAAAATCCCGATGATGGGCACAAACACCTATTTCACAGAACCGATCTTCTTTTTGCATGTTTCCATAAGCAAATTTTGAAGCAAGTAATCAAACATATAATGTTCCGAAGTTCTAGGTGTTCGCAGACCACCACATGGGAAATCCCGGCTGACTCACTTACGCTCTGTAATACTGAAATATGAACCTAATAACAGTACCGTAAAGTTGAAAGACTTTATGCCCTTCAACGAGGACTTTTCAAGATGCTCATGCGTCAATGCGTCTCATTAGGAACATAAACGCAAGTGCAAATATGAATGACTTGAAAGCGGAGAAATGACCTAAGGCACAGACAACTTGGCATTCCATAAAAAAATGAATTCTAGAATTAAATATTGTTTCCAACCCATTTTTGCTCCACTGCTGGGTACGGGTCTTCTTCAGAATAGATGAGTATTGTGCCATAGCTCCCTCGCGCAGTTCAAGTGAGAATAGGTAGACTTAAGACCATTTTTTAAAAGAAGTCATAAATAAATTTCCATAATTTTAAGTTTTTTTGTCTGTTGATCTATATTTGAAGTTGCATGAAATCAAAAGTGTTAAATTTAATCTAAAACATTCAAAAAATTTATAACCTGCTCTTAGTCTGAATTAGCATTTATTCTTTTTTGCATAATCCATCGACTCTATCGAAATTTATTGTTTCATTTTTTGACGATCCGCGTGGTTCCGCAATGGGTTCCGGTTCGGTCCCCGGCCAAACAGATATAGAATGACGAAGTTAGATTTCCATTCTGGATCTGGGTGTTTATGTTACTCACAATACGGGATAAAATCCTAGCGTGAGACTGAATGTATAAAGCAAAAAGCGTTAAGGCTTTTAATTCCAACTTTATTTAGAGTAAATTACAGATCCAAAGATCTGATACCTACCCCCCTTGTTGTCGTTTCCATTTTAATATAAAAATTACTATTTCATTTGTGTTCCTACAGGAATATTAATTCTATATATATAGATTCTTAATACATTAAGTATTGAAAACGTAATAAGAAGTTAAAAGTAAAACCTATCCAAGTGTACAGGACGAATAGATGACGTCCATTAAGACGGATTTGATTAATCTGACGCAATGCTGTTAATGCGTCAAGAATCCCGAACACCCAAGGATTGTGTGGCCGGCAATCCCGTTTTCCAGGATCGCTCCGTGAGGCAATGCGGATGTAGAAGTTACGCATTATCTTATTACGAACATGTAGTAGATGCATATACTTCGTAGTGACGTAGTCATTCGGGACTCTACCAATAGGTACTTAATTTGATTATATGTTTTATCGCTAATTTAGACATTGGGTTTGCATAGTATACTTTGTTTAGTTTCGTGGTAATAACTTATTTCATTTGTATATTTTATTATTTTTTATACTTATATAAGAGCAACAAACGTACGCAGTCCACCCGATTGTAAGCGGCCAGTGCCGCCCACACATTAGTGATCAAGCCCAGATACGATAAAAGCTAAAGGCCACAGATACGTTGCTACCTCTGAAGATTAAGTTGGAACCTTCAAATAAGTATTTCTCTCTTACGAAATCCCTAAATTAGAAGACAGCAACGCTTAACAATGCTATTATTTGGGCAGAAAGGTCTGATGAAGGTACCGCCGGAGATGAGCATATACGGTAGGTACTTCTACATTTAATCCGGTAAATGGTTAGGTATCTATAGTTATGTTAGTTACATAAAGGTGGTAGAACCAATGTATGCCGCCCGGGAAAATACCACCGCGACACCTTCAAGCGTGGAAAATTTCTTGCGTTTCGATGGAAGGGTGTGGTTGCCGGCACACTTTTATATGAGGCGACCATCTTAGTCCTCGGGAGTAACAACGCATCTGTGATTGACTTCCGATAGAACCTGCGTTTTCTATGAAGTTGTTTACATATATCTATGGGCGGCAGTGACCACTTTACTATCAGGTAGACTGACTACTACGGTAGCTACTTTAATCTTATAAAAAATAGATAGGTATAGTTAAGTTATAACAAACATTATATATGTATAACTGGTAATAAACATTATTCATAGTACAGTGCTAATATAAGCGTAAGTCACTTGCACTTTGAACTCGGCTTGCCCAGGTGAAACAATGATCTATTTATGTTAAGGAATAACATCATTATGTGGCTTTCCTGATTTTATGGAAATTCGTGTTATTGTTATGAAGTCATTATAGTCAGCCCAGTGTATACATTGTACTGTTTAGTCATTACTATATTTAAGATAGTTATGTTTAGGTGGTGGAACTCATGAAACGTTTCAAATTACTCCCCAAATACGCAATATTTCGGTAGTTGTCTTTTTATATTAAAGAAGTAGTGAACGAGCATGCAGTGAAACTATGGACAAGAGGTCAGAGCCACTCATGGACATTTTTACTTAACCGAGGTACCGTTGACTACCAATTGATGGTAAGTGGGTACAGCTGCACCTGGACTACAAACAAACAGCCGCAAGGTACTATCTAAAGTCAGTCACAAGTCCTATTCCCGGGGTTAAAAATGGTCTATGCTAAATAAAGATAATCCCAGAATTATTTTTTAAGTGTTTAGTCCACCTGTGTACCCAAAGAAATCTGATAGACGATTGTAATCTTGATAGACTTTTATATGACAAACATTCTTAGAATGAGTCACCTTACTTGTCTGATATGTAGCGGATTCTGGTTTAGATTCCAAGCCAGACAGATATTTCAATATTTGTCCTTGTGAACATTCCATTGCATTTGTGAGAGAGAAGAAAAATCTAGTTTGGGGCTATAAGTAGAAAGTGCTATCGCTATTATTTAAATGATGTATAATGACTGTAAATTTATGAGATCGATTAAAATTACATCGACAAAGCAATTGCTTAAGCATGATTCGCTGGCTCCGTTATAATTGCAGTCGCAATTCATGTTGTTTCATATTCATTCATCAGCCTTTTAAGACCTTCACGTAGAAATAGAAGTTACCGAATGCTGTAAATAGCTGCTGGAAATAGAGTCGATAAACGGGTATTTTTGCCAATAGCCACCATATCTGGGGGGGTACAACCCATTATTGTCCCACTACTGGGCACGGGTCTTCTCTCAGTAGGAGAGCCATAGTCCATAGGCCATAGTCCACCGCGCTGGCCAAGTGCGAATTAGTGGACCATGTCTTAACTTACTTGTTTAATATTGTAAATGGCTCAGTCGACTCTCCCGAACTGCTGTATAATATTATATTAAAAGTCCCGAGACTCAACTCCAGATCACCGGTACCTCTTTATGTCCCCTCTTCAAAGAAAAACTACAGGCAGAATTCGTTTTACACGAGAGTGAGTACATCACTAAATGTTATCGCCCGGGAGTGTGATATTGACTTATTCAACATGAGCGTGTCAAAGTTAAGGCAAATCATTAGTTTAATTTTTTTTTCCGTTTAATATGTATAGCATATATATGTAACCAAAATAAAAGCTAAATTATAATTCTTATACTATGTTTTTTCTGTAATTATCTATTAATAATCTCTATCATCTCTATTCTACTCATATTCTTGTTAATAATGTTTCATAGCCTTTCTGGATGTAGTATTTATACATGTACCTACCGTGAAAGGTAAACCTTATCTTTTGTTTTGTTACTTCGTGTTTCTGCCGATTCTCTTATATGTTATATATTTTTTATGTAATTAGCTTCTCTAGCTGTAAGTTTTCCAAAATTAAATAAAATAAAAAAATAAAATAAAATGTCTGGCCTGCCCTATGCAGGCCTGCCATATTAGTGACCGCAGTATACATACAGTAGTGTATACAGTAGCACACCTGGAATTTGAATCTTAGCCACTTCCAATGACAATCAATTCGTTTTCGTATTGTCCGTGGACTGTATTTATATCTTGCAAAGGACTCGCTGTGCTTACACGAAATATATTTCATTGAGTTTCAACCAGGCAGAATACAAAAGGTAAAATGTTAACTGAAATAAAATTTAAACAATACCTAATATTATTAAGACTTAGATGGCAAAATGAATGGATTATACCAGTAAGTCTGAATTAGCTCCAGCCCCACGTGCTCCATTATCAAAAGTTTTTGCGTCTAGCAGCTATTTTAGGTGATTTATGTGTTCTTTAAATGATTCTGAAAATATCAGGATATCATCTATGTAATTCACAGTAAAATCGGTAAGTTTATATTTTCTAAGTATATTACTTAATATTCTCTGAAATATTGCTGGCGATGTCTTCAAACCGAATGGTAGACAAGTCCATTGGATTAGAGATAAAGAAAGAGCACTTAATAATACTGTGAAATCTCATAATTATAACAAAATGCGCTATAAAAAGACAAAATAGAGAATTTAAAGTTGGAGATATGGTATATGTAGAAAATGGGAATAAACTGAATAGAAGAAAACTGGATGAACTGAGAATTGACCATAGTAGGGAAAAGGTCTAATACAATTTATGAAGTAGATATAGGACATAGGAAAACCGAGTCAAACCTATTTCATATTTCAAAACTAATTCCAGTACAAATAAAAAAATATGAAGAGGAGGGAACAAGTGAAGAAGAGATGGAAGAAGAATTTAATGAGTTCTGAAGAAAAATTCACAGATGAATTTTCTTCCCCGGGAGGGGAGATATATGTATAAAGAAAATAGGTTTTCTTTAATTATTTAGTTCTTTTTGTATTTGACATGTCTGTCTAATATTAAAACTTCAGAATATATTTTGTGAAGAAAGATAGATTTTGTGGAATAATAAACTTGAAATGTCGTTTCTTATTTTCAAAAGCAACACATTTGTTTATTTTCCAAAACCCTAAGATATTATTAATAGACGTATGTGATCCACGTGAGTCAGTATCATTGTGCAATAAATCATTAAAATTGGTTACGCACAATACAAGTAATTGCTTGCAGCAGTACCCAGAAACTGTAACGTAAATTCCCTACAATTGGCTGTATGAGTCCGATGAATGATCCCGTGAGTCATCGGAACTGTTTTAGGAACAATCAAATTGCAGTAAGTCGGGATTCAGTACGAATCATTTCAAGATCAGGTACTGAACCTAGTACCTAGATCGGAGAGATAAGATTACAGTGCAATTTGATGTCGGCACCAGATGCGTTGAAATGAAATGTCTTTTTTACACTACCACTGGATCGGAACACGACCTCAACTGAGAAGATCCGGAAAGAAGCTCAGTGGGTTTGTCTTTTTTGTTGTTGTATTTTTTTAATTTTTTTTGTTGCTACTAGAATTAGTGATGTAAGGAATATTCGCACTAGCATTTGCGTGTATATTCCTATGTTTTTATTCATCCGTATTTATTGTTCGGATTGTGCATTTTTTTTTGGAAATACAGAACTACGGTTTGATGACCATAAAAAAGGGTCGCCAAATCTATCAAATTTAAGTCAAATTGCAGAATGAGGGCCATAAATGGGGCTCCAAATCTACGTTTTACCACAATATAAATATCATACAGTACTCTAACTCTGCCGTGTCCTTGAATTTTATACCTACGGAGGCGTTGGGCGAAAGATTGCGTTAGGGCTGCCTGCCTATAGTATTTTAATAACATCAACCAGTATGAATACTTTCTTTCTGGTTGTTTGACAGTAATTATTATATATTTTTATTAGCTTTTTATTAGCTTCACCTGTATGTTTGTTTGTAACCGACTTCTTTGGGCGCGATTTTGACCCACTTTAAAAGGCCAGATTTCGTTCAAACTTTGTAGATTTATTGAGGACCGATGACAATACACTAATTTGATAAAATTATTCCATGTTTTATTTTGACTAAAAAGTAGAAAATAAATAATAGTTAAAAAAAACTAAAAAGCACGCTTTTTATAGAAAACCGAACTAAAAAATAGAAAATAAATTTAAATGAATTTAAATTAAGAAAATAGTGTTAAAAATTTCAATGAATATAAATTAATAATAGTGTGAATAAAAAAAAATATTTTAAAAAAAGCTATTATTAATTTATATTCATAAAAATTTTTAACACTATTTTCTTAATTCAAATTCATTTAAATTTATTTTCTATTTTTTAGTTCGGTTTTCTATAAAAAGCGTGTTTTTTTAGTTTTTTTAAACTATTATTTATTTTTTAAACAAATATATTTCATGTGAATTGTATAGGAAGTGTTGAATACATGTAATGTTTTTTAATTAGTCGATTTAGGTTATATAAAAAAACTATTTTTTTAATATGTGAGACTTTTAATAACAAATCATTATTTTACTAATAATAATTACAAATTTGACACTGAAAAATATTTGCGCCTCGACTGAGACGTACGAAAAGCTTTATTATTAAATTTAGTAGTATAAAAAATTCGCATTCGGATAAAAAGCATAATAAAAAATAATTTTGGGAAATATTGACATGGTGGAGAAAAAGGAATATCTTTCATTTGGTTATAAATACCTGCAGCTACTTTACAATTTATGTGTGTTGTTTTAAATGAAGTTCGAAATATTTCCTCCAATTTTTCTACATATTGCACAAAATCAACCCTGGGTATTATTAAAAAACTTTGTAAATTATTTTTGCAGTAGTCTCGGTAGCTTAAATACCGACTCTCTTCGCTGAAATTATGGCTTCTTTGATCGGGCTTTATATATGACTTCAAGGCTTGACAATCATCTTTCTCCAAACAACGTTTTAGGAGATATCCACAAATATAAAAAAAGAGCTTTTTTTTCAGGCAAGTCTGTCATCCCTGTAGCTCCGGGATCAGAATAGGACTATGACATCCCCTGCCTGTCGTAAAAGGCGACTAAAAGGGGCTTCCGTGTTTGCAGATTGAGAGCTCGAACCGTTCGGTCAGGCAATCCCGGGAAGGACGGCGGTATGTGTGGTCGCATACCATCGTAAAGACTAGACGAAGTGGTGGGCCCAAACACCCGTCTGGGAAAAGCCCGATGGGGCAACGCGCTCGGAGGATTCCGGTTGAAGTCGTTTCGAGATCCCGGAGTCCTCCTTTTTAGCGCCGAGGACGGCCACCGGGGGGGTTTTAGTGCGGTAAAAATCACACATAATCCTGCGTCGCTCCCACGGCGTCGGGTACCTTTTGAAAGTTTCCCCCTCGACAACAAAAAAAAGGTTTAAAAATGTAATTATAAATTTAAAATGATTTATTTATTTTAGGTAGTTATTTATTTATCGAACAATATTCTATTTTTTGCAAAAATATCACTTACCTATAACTATGTACTTTATTGAAAAGAGATACACTTCGCCAATGGCATGTAGGACACACATACTTACCTATGTCACTTCCCTTTATCATAATATCCTTTAATTATTTATGGATCCAGGTATTACATTCGATAGAAAAGCTAAAAACCAATTTATTACCAAAAGAAACAAAGAAAGAAGGTAGTTCTAGTACATTAAAAAACATTATAATTGTCTTACCTTTCGTAGTTTCAAGGCAATTTAAAAAATGTTATCTTTGGATGTGTTAATGTAGAATTCAAACAACCAAAAACAGCACAATAATTATAGTCTACAATTCTTCTTCGCCATATTATTAGTAAAATAAAAAAATCACTGCTCAAAAAACCGTTACACCGTCCGCTCGTCTCTACGGCACATTCGGGTCTGTTTGTAGACCGAACGCAAACCGAGATCGAGGCGAGTAGGTATAACTTGCGTTTCGTGCGCTTCTAAGGAGTTAGACTACTGTATGATATTTATATTGTGGTTTTACCATCCTTTATCCCTTACATCATGTTAGCGTGAAACAAAACAAAACCTGAATATTCGCATTTGCATTTGCATTTGCGATTGTCGGTTTGTTATTACTGAACAGACGCGAATGCAAATATTCCCTATGTTCAATAATAACATTCGTTACATCACTATTTAAAAATTATGTCACTGCATATTTAACAGATTCTAATGGTAAGTGAATTCGCAATCGGATATAGGTCAGTAAATACACATACACTCGACCTACCTACGTTCTCAAGCAGTAGCGTAAAATAAGCACAGCACACGTGACCTCATATGTAGTGTTTAAAAGTTACAAATGTAGTATTGTTGTGTAGGAGATATGTGTATTTAACGGAGGCGGTTCAACTAATGGCATGTTTAGAATCAATCGTTCACTGAATACATTGCCTACATTCACCGAAATCGTTAACTCAACAGGCTTGTTTACATTAGCGCGGCACCGAACGCAATCGCATATAGGTCAGCCGTCTCCCCGTATTCCCCGAATCTAGCAGTCTTTGCCAAGTAGGAGCTGTCAAAGTGATATGTGATTTTGTAAAATAATTAGACTGACATAACAAACCTGACACCTGCATGCATGTATTAGGTGGCCAGCATACTTATTTGCTACGTCAATGTTTTATTTAAAAAGCATCATAGAAACCAACAAGTGCCGCCCACGGACGTCTGTTTTCATACAGAAGAAAGGTTCTATCTAAAGTCAATTACAGATGCGTTGCTACTCCCGAGGACTCAAAGGGTCGCCTCATATAAGAGTGAGCAACCACATCCTTCCACCGAAACGCAAAAATTGCTTGACGGTAATAAATAGGTGTGGCTAAGTGATTTAAATTTATGGTAACACATTGAATATAATAAAAATTATACGTGAGGTCGTAAACTTATTGTCATTCTTGAGTAGTAGGTACGATGCAATTACTAATACTCTATTTTTTAACGTTAAAAAATTGAATCACCGAACCTAAGGATTCCCACTAAAGCCCTCAAATATGTGGTTTTGACTCAAACCAAAAAACCTGTTTTAAACCTACTGAAATTCATCTTAAAGTTACATAGAACTACAAGAAGAAGATCGTTTGAATACTTAAGTTGAAGTCTATTCAACTTAAGTATTCAAACGATCCTGCGCTTCATAGTTGACATACTTAGCTATGGACCTTTGTTTTTTTTATCTGATTGAAATAGCAAACGAGCATGCAGTCTATCTAATGGGAAGTGGTCACTGCCGCCCACGGATATAAGCAACTTCACGTAGAATACGAGTTCTATCTGAAGTCAAACACAGATGCGTTGCTACTTCCGAGGACTAGAATGGTCGCCTCTCACAAAAGTGTACCGGCAAATACATCCTTCAATCGCAACGCAAGAAATGCTTCGTAGTGCGTTGACAGCGCCCCAGTGTCTCGCCTATCCCGTGAGTCAATGCGGATGTGTCCCACGGGCCACGTTGGCCATTCCTCCGGCGTATAAAGTGGAGTGGCGACGAGCGCGCCGCCCACCGCGCTCTGACGCATGCCTTTCACGCGAAATCTATAAAGCGATCGCAGCAAAGGCGCCGACGCGGGCAGGGTTGCCGCTGGCTATGGCACACTTGAAGGCCACGAATACTCGATGTGGATTTGCATAACCTAAAGGCCGCATAACTATTTTGGCGGTTTAACCGTCAATAGTTCCGCTCTGCGTTGAGAGTTCAAAACAAATAATGTCTGATTTTATATGCATTAACACTGCAATTTGTAATTAATTTTGCTAAAATTTACATAATGCTGACTCTTCCTGTGCCTAACGACTGTTTTGTGGCTGAACGGTTACGATAGAGCGAATACAACGGCATAAAAGCTGTATTCTAGTCAGCTGAAATTCATTTAAAATTATAAATGACGGCCAGCAGTGTGGTCACGTTTGTCTTCTGGAAATCACGGATAAGACTTAGTCCTCCATAGAAGTTCAAGGTACAAGTGGAAGGCAGACTACAAAAAACATGGAAAATTTTCTTCGTCATATTGTCTTTTGTTTGTCTATGAGATTAAAAGGCGTTCAATACCATTTATCATAAGAAGCAGCCAGCCCTGTACGTTGCGCACATTGTTCCTTTATGACGAGTACTCGCGGGTGGCGCACGGATCTCTTGTCACAACAATCCGCGGGTCGCTGGAGGGAGTGCTGTGACGCATTTTCAGCCTCGGAAATCCGGATTCTTCAGCACTTTCATATAGAGCTATAGTTGAATAGTAGAGCGATAAATCACCCTGGTTTGGCTAACGACAGCTACTATTGGACATGAAGATAAATACGTATGTAGGGCAAGCCGTAAGTTCAAATTTTGTTGCGTCTCTATGAAAGGGCGTACTTACGCAACACGATACCAAAGAACGATCTCCCATTTAATTTAAATGTAATCTGTGATAACCTTTTGTTGAGGGGGAAACCTTCAAAAGATACCCGATGCCGTGGGATGCGGGATTTTTATCGTATTAAAACTCTCCTAGGCATTGCGAAGAGGACTCCGGGATCTTCAAAGGAACGCTACGAGAGTCTTCTGAGTGCAATGCCTTACCTTACATCCAGGTAAGCTGCTGGGCCCACTCCTACGTATGGTCTATAAGACGGCATGCGATCACATAATTATAACGTAGTCCTTTCTAGATTAGCTATGCTGGACGGTACGGGCTATTACTCTTGTCGCCGGAACCCTGGGAGCCCCCTTTTAGTCGCCTCTTATGACCGGCAGGGGGATACTATAGCCCCATTCTAATCCTGGAACGACATAGACGAACCCTGATAGACTAATGGTTGAAACTCAGTCGTTCAATCGAGGATCTAAGGTTCGAATCTTCGGCCAACACCACATTTTTTATTTTTATTTATATAGCTTGTATCGATCTCTGCAAAGAACTTTATGTTCCTGTTTTAATCTTTAGCTGTGTTAAGTACCAGTAACCAAACGCACAGGAAAATAACAGATTATTTTAGGATGCCTAAATATAGGTGTATGCCTATATCTGTGAGGTGACATGAACTGTATTTGCTTTTGCAATAAACCAAGTTATATATCTCGAAATTTGGGGTATAAAAATTACCCAGAAAGTCAGTTTAATACTTTTAACGAAAGTGTTTTTTTTATGCTATGTAAAGAGCTTAATATGGTAAAAACGATTAAGTACTTCAATGTTAAAATCATGTGGTTTAAGTAGTTGATGCTTCACTTGTTCCAAACATTTCACTTTGTTTTATTCCATATTCCTTATCTCAAAATTATAGGTCCTGTACCTTTAGTACTTATGCTCAAACTATGTGTGACTATAAAATGAAAATGGAATGTACCTATCCTGTTGGCGACAAATGAATTAGTTTTATATATTTTTTGCTTTAATATAAGCTAGAATTTTCCGCTTTTGTAAACAAAGATTAACGCTTCTGATGGAAAATCCTGGACTGGAATATAGGTTATATATATAACAGTGTCTGCTTCAGTTTTCATCATTTGCCTGTTAAGATAATTGGAATTAAAATAGTAGCAGAATTGATTTACCGAGAAGTTACAGGAAACGGTATTTGGAAAAGGTAGGAACCGGGGGGTTTGAGGTTTAAGTCCCAAGTGCGCACTGTTGTTGTTTTTGTAAAGTTGTGTTCATATTAGAAATTAATTGTCACTTTTACCGTAGATAAAAATATTGGGAGAACACCTACATGCCTAATATGCACGATAGTTAACCGAAAAATTTCTAAAATGTGTGTAAAGTCTACCAATTCGCAGTTATGGAAAAAGTTCTTATGTCGCCGTGTGTGAATGTCAGCTGAACATTCATGGCGACTTTCGTAGTCCCCAGGGATGACAGCTGTTATCATTGAATAAATGTAAAAACATAGTTCTATATTAAGGTGATGGCATCCGGTCACTTACAGTCAGGTGTACTATATGCGTATTTGGTACTACGGTCTTGTGAAAAAAAAGTATTGACGCAACAAACGGCGATTAACAGCATCCGGATAAGAAATGTTTATAAATAATCATAAACAAATACTGATTCACCAACGTGCGTCAATCTTAGCTACCTACGGAGTACTCTAGCCGCAAGATGATGGCAGTTGACCGATGATTAGTCAGTATAATTCATATATGAATCTGCAAACGGATCTAAATAATCGCCGATCAATGATTGTCACATCTGCGCTCTCTAAGGAAAAAAGTATAAATGCAACCGATTTTTATTCGACTATATAATAAAAAAATTAAAATATTTAAAGATTTATTATCACCAAAAACAGTTATACAATTGATAATGTCGTAAACAGCGCCAATAACTGTGTCGCCACTATTTACGCCCACCTGGGAGTAGAGAATTAAAATTAAGGACTATGCGGAAACTACACAACAATTACAGAATTACAGATATAGAATTGCGTGCGTGAGTGTGTGTATATGTGTGTGACATATCTCACATTTAGAATTAAATAATTTAAATAAAATCTGCTTTAGTACTTGATCTAGAAGTTAGCCTTCAACACAATATTTTGCTGGATCATGATGACGAAACTGTATCCGAAATGAGTTCAATGTTAGATTCTATATGAATTCGATGAAATGGGACCTCCGGTGGAACTAACTCCATACAATGACGTTTGTTTGACGTCAATCGGTGGTGGGCGACGGTGGCGATATCACGAAATTATCAGTTAACATAAATAAAAAAGAAATAATATATTAACGTGATATGTATGTATGAATACAATCTTTTCTTTGGGAAGTCGATTATAAAGGACTAGTTGACCTGACAAACGTTGTTTTGCTATATAAAAAAATAAAAAAATAAGGGTGGACAACCCTTAAGGGGTATGAAAAATAGATGTTGGCTGATTTACATAGATACCGGATAAGCACAAAAAATTTCATCAAAATCGGTCAAGCCGTTTCGGAGGAGTATGGCAACAAAAACTGTGACACGAGAATTTTATATATTAGATAAAATAAGGTATTTTTGTTTTTTGTATAATTAATTATACAACGTGCATGGATCGATAAAGCGCATTTTAAATATCTTTTTTGTTAAGAGTTACCAATTGTCAATTTCTATCAATGTCCATTAACTTAAAGTATTCTCTTCAGCGAGCGTGAAAATATTAAAAAATATTTCACTGGTCAACAAAAGGCACTTTTGCATGTAACAAGAATTTATTTGATTTGATAAGTTAAAAGAAAGGATAAGTATCGTCGTCAACCCATTATTGTCCCACTGCTAGGCACGGGTCTTCTCTCAGAATGAGAGAGTTTAGGCCATAGTCCACTGCGCTGGCCAGGTGCGAATTGGTGGACTAGAAATAAAATCGGAATGTTACAGGAAACAATAGTTTTTTGTAATTCAACTTTTTAATATTCAGTTTTTATCAATTTAATAAAGTTATTTATCTACAATACAATTATAATATCGATATTACCTAATGATTTTCTTTTATATTTTGCCTTAGGAATGTCTATTTATAATATCTAACAGTAATCTGCAGGCAAAGTGGACTACACTTGTCTTGGTAACATTTTTCTATCATCGAAATCTTTTATCGTGGAAGGTGGAGTCATTTAATCGGGAAAGAAGTCTAAATGCTAATTAAAGGAATTTATTTTTTATGAGATATTACAGCCCATAAGCGTACTTTACAGTGCTGTAACAATACTTTGAATTTATTTAAGCTGGTGCAAATACTTTCACACTCGTATAACCTTTACTTTAATTTAAAGAAGCCTTCATAAATGATTTCCAAAGATATTTTTAAAATCACAAAACTTTTTTTGAAATATTTCATCCTTCGTTTATTGTCTTTGCCTTATTTACTGCCTTATTACATTTATGTCCTGTTAAATCTATGCATCAGTCCCTTTCATTTTTTTTCTTCCAAGTATAAAGAGTCATCGGCATGCTTATTCATTGTTTTGCCAAAGTTTTTCATGAGACC
Source organism: Spicauda simplicius (assembly GCA_949699795.1). Taxonomy (NCBI): domain Eukaryota; kingdom Metazoa; phylum Arthropoda; class Insecta; order Lepidoptera; family Hesperiidae; genus Spicauda; species Spicauda simplicius. The sequence goes on along the minus strand of OX453072.1, from coordinate 19,893,597 downwards.
AAGTTTTAGTGGTAAAAATATGTTATCGGAATTTACTAAAGAGGTTTTAACTTTTTTTTATTTTTTTCCGATGACATAACTAAAATATTGTTTTCATATAGTTTGGGTACTAAAGGCGTAAAATTTCTCAAAACTCAGCAAGAGTTTTAAGAGTATCCACCATGACAGTCACTCCACTTTTTCAGACAAGCTCAAAAAACTGACAAACGTTTAACGTACCTCCTAGGTACCTTAATTATCCTATTTGGTCATTTAATTCTTATTTCTGTGTAATTTTCTTTTTGTTGTAATATTTATAGTTTGTAAGTAAAATAATGTCAAATATATTAAATGCATGTTGTGGTTACCTGTAATTGTAAAAACAGTTAATTATTTTATATGTATAAAAATGTATATACCTTTAAGTGAACTGCTGTATTTTATGTTGGTAATCCTAATAAATAAATAAAAAATAAATAAATAAATAAAAGAGTAATGCTACCAAAAATGTTAAAAAAAATATCGGGATTTTTTAGATTTCTTACTTCACGTTACGATTATTTTCTTTGCGTTATTTAGAAATCACTTCAGCCAAAATAACGTTTTTCAAACAAGAAATACTTTTGAATGTGAAAATAAAAATCAAAGACGGATAATATACAATTTTTGGGTATTTAGCTATCAATCAAAAAAGTCACCTGTTGGAACCAAAAGCAATATGGTTTTATTAACTTTCAAGTTTTTAAGGTAGCAAAAACGGGATCCTATTACTAAGTACCTATCTGCTGTTCATCTGTTGGTTTTTCTGTCACCAGAATAGAAGATATACCTATTCTGGTGATACTAAAAAAACATGACATTTTAATTTAAATTAAATGACATTTCTGATTTTTATGACAAATTGTATTTTAATTTTCTCATTTGTTACATTTTAATAATTTTAATTCTGACAATTAATTAAATTTTACTAGATGTTCTAAGCATGCTGTGATTACCTTATAATCATAAGTACAGTTAAAAATTGTTAAAGAGAAATACTACACGACATAACTTTGTTGCTGTTACTTATGTTGGTGATCCAATAAAATAAATAAATAATTAGTTAATTGAATTTATGTTACCGCTACAACAGTAAATACTAAAATGAATAAAATAAATCGTTACCATCTCTTGGACTGCTCTTAGTGCTCGTTTTCTATTTTTGTCATATAGAAAATCTCTTTCACGTCGTAATTGTATTATTAATATACTTATTGACGACCCGCGTGGCGCAGCGGTTACCGTACCGGTCTGACACGCAGTGGCTCCCGGGTTCGATTCCCGGCTAGACAGGTGACAATGATGAGTTTAGATTCTTGTTCTGTGTCTGGGTGTTTTTGTATTCGTCTTTGTGTGTATCCATGGCACCCACGACTCAGGAGAAAATCCTACTGTAGGGCTATGGAGTGTAGAAAGCGTTTTTTTTAATTAACTTATTCGAATTAATCACGTACAAACAGAGGATATATAGTTGAGTGAATTCAAATCTTCCTTTATAAGGAATTTAGTACCTACTCAACTGTAAGCTTAAAATAAACACAACAATGATAGCCTAATTAATTACTGCATTTCTATAGGAAATCTGGCACATGGGTATTCCTCAGGTGGTTTTCACAGAATCAACAGTTTATGAAAATATACTTTACTTATGCAGTGGTCAAATGGTGGGATCATCATTATATAAATAGTCTATGGCAATGGCATATCAGTGGAGGATATATTTCTCTTTTGTTTATTAACATTATTTTGTTTTATAACTATTGAACTAGAGTGTGAGGCTCATTTTTATATGAGGCGACCCTGTTAGTCCTCGGGAATCTTCGCATGTGTAATTGATTTAAAATATTACCCTTGTTCTATATGAAGTTGTTCACATAAATATAAATAGCTGCGTGCTCTTTTGCCTTTTGAAAAGAAAAAAAGTGTAGCATGCTTAGCTTAGCACCTAGCTTTGTAAGATGCTATTCGAACTGACTGACTGACACATAGCTACTGACTATGCACATAGCTACTGACATACCAGTCTGACGTGCTATGGGTTCCGGGTTCGATTCCCGGCCAGATGGGTATCTGAATTTTGAGTTTGGGTCGTGGGTACCATGAACACACACACAAGACGCATACACAAACACCCAGACCTGTTCTGGGTCTGGGTGTTTGTGTATGCGTCTTGTGTGTGTGTGTGTGTTCGACGTTCATGACACGTTCTCGGGCGACGAGAGTGGAAGATCAAACCACATAGCTACTGACTACGGAGGAGACAACGATATTTATGGCTGGAAGGGTGGAATGCAGGATGAGCAAATAGGTTTTCGGCTGCGGTTCGATGAAGATCCTGGAGGCACGCAGCGCTACTACTACGTCCACTGAGGTTGTTATAGCGGATAAAAATCTACATGATCTATTGATGCTCCCACGACAAGGATTAATTTTAAGGGTTTCATTAACACAAAAAAGGCGACAAAAGCGAGACAAATAAATAAAACTTCACTGAACTGAATAACACAACACACCTCTGAGTATATACAGTCCATATTGAGTTAAATAGTAAGTTATAAATCGAACATTGTCCATTTCCAATTATAAAATAATGGAGTTCAGTAAAAGTCGTGAGAAAATTGCGGCGCTGTTTCTTAATCTAAACTTATATTCAAATTTAACTCGAAAGACTCCAAGCCTACTCAGACATTTATTGTCTGTTACAAATTGTAAAAGGAGAATGGAATCCTTTTTTAAATTATTTCTTTTTTATAAGACGATCTTCTTTTTAAGTATCCTATAACATTATCAACGATTTCACTCCTATTTTGCCCAAGATGTACAAGTAGTCTAATTTTGCTCTGCTCTGGGTTAATATTTCAGTTTACATAGCGAGGCGCTCCGAATTAGTCCTGAAGGGTAGGTTATTTAATCATACTTCATACTAATATTATAAAGGCGAAAGGATGTTACTTCTTCACGTCTAAACGGCTGGAGCGATTTTCATAAAATTTGGTAGGTAATTAGCTGACACTCTGGATTAACATATAAGCTACTTTTTATTTACATTTACAATGGGCAAATATGTTACTCCCACGGGACTATCGATACATCGATATTTTTTAACGCGAGCGAAGCTGCGGGGTGCGCCTAGTTATACAATAAAACTGTTACCGCCTAAAACATCATTTTACTATTGTAGAACCCACTTGTTTTTCCCTTGTAGAGTAAAGAAGATGTAAAGGACAATTTGTCAGTGCTCCCTGAGGCCTATATATTATTATACAATAAATAGACATATCATTTTATTACAATTCAAGCAGTCGTTTTTTTTATACTTATAATTTTTTTAACGTAATCGTTAATACAATCCGCATTACTCATTCAGTTCAATAGTCTCAAAATTTCTCCAAATCCAAGCATTTCATGGAATCACATAATGAGTACACGAACAATACTGAGGTTGGAAGGTCATCAGCAGTCACACTCGCATGCCTTGTGGTTGCATTTACAACTTATGAATTCGGGTCGAATCTTAACTACTCTTACAACTATATACTCTGCAATAAGGCATGACGTAAATCATACCTGATTCTACTACATTGATGACTGTAAACTTCGGATACAATGATGAACCACTAATAAAACCGCAATGTATGTCACTTTTTCGAGTGCTTAGACAGCCGTTGTCACGATCTCGACCTCTCCAAGTAGACTTAAGCCCGTTGCGATTCCGGACATGCCGAACATAGGTGCGCTTTCAGCGATATCCATTGCGGTTTTCGTTTTTGTATGTAATATAGATTGAAACATGAATCATCAATGGATGCCGCAGGCCGTATAGGACCGTGAGAGCATGACGCACCGGAAGCTGCGTGCATGCCGGCCGAAGTCCACAAAATAAAAGCAATGGTGGATGCCTCCCGCATGATTTAGCCATTGACTGGAGTTCGTGTACCCTCGACGTCAAGTAGTTCCTTGACCCTGAAGGGCCTTGTTTGTAAACATCCCTTTGCGGTTACGGTAATGCCACGTTTTCCTGTATCGATAATAGTTATGAATGAATGAACGCATTAGCTTGATTTTCTAACCGCAAGTTTGCGTCGATAAAGATTATTAAATACTGTCGGTTTCATTTTTTTAAGTTGAATGTGAGCTTTTCATCCATCTTACGAATATCTATGCTTTATATTCACTAGGTGTGCTCAGCGGTTTTACACGCTTTTAAAATATGTAACGTAAGAAGACATACATCAATTGAACACACGAATACATAGATAGAAGGGTAAATTATCGAGATTTTTTTATCAACATTTACTCTAGTAAGCACCATAGATAAATAATAATTATAGTTTCGTTATATGTATGGATATCAGTATATGTAGTGGAACGGCCTTTACCCAAACGTTTTTGCGGTTGGTAATATCAAATATATTACACTGCTACAATAAATGTAGTAGAGAAATTCGTAGCTCTACCTACATACCGTACTAGCCCTCTTTTTCTGCCTCATAAGAATTGTTTATGGCGCTGCTGTCTTCACTACAAAGTCGCTTCTCACTGTCTGTCCCTATGTATGCTTAGATCTTTAAAACTAAGCTACGTATTTTAATGCAGTTTTTTTTAATATATAGTGTGATCCAAGAGGAAGGTGTTTATATATAATACATTTATCCATGTATAATATACTGGAAAAACACTGATAACTTTAGACTTTTGACTTTTAGGCGGAACGAAGTTCGCCAGGTCAACTAGTCCAATATAGCGGGATCATGTAAAGAAGACACATTTATTTATCTGACTGAAATAGCAAACTAGCATGCAGTCCACCTGATGGTAAGTGGGCACTGCCGCCCATGGACACCTGTAAGTAACTTCAAATAGAACATGGGTTCTATCTGAAGTAAATTACAGACGCGTTGCTTCTCTCGAGGACTAGGATGGTCGCCTCATATAAAAGTGTGCCGGCAACCACACCCTTCCATAGAAACGCAAAAAAATGCTTTAGGTACGTTAGAAATAGGTGTGGCGGTGGTACTTCCCCGGTCGAACTACACTGGTTCTACCACCTACAAATATTTATACATAGTTTTTAAATTTAATTCTGATGTGGCTTCTACCTACAGTGCATTTGTAACCAACTTCATACTTCAACCAGAACTTTAAATATTCAATTTGGGGAGTATCACAAACGTCCAAGGGCAGTTGCCACTTACCATCAAGTGGATTGTTACTCAGATAGATTGTTATCAACCGACGCAAATGCATGTCTATTTGCGTCTAGTAATAACAATTATAGATTTATTTATTCCTTACAGTTTTAAATGTAACTTATAAAACAAAAAAAAATATAACATGAAATAAAATTGGTGTTGTAAGGACCGCCCTGGCGGTGAAAGCCTTCTCCATCTTCCTCCACTTGTTTTTCCAAGTGTGCCACCTCTTAGCGCCTGTTACTTTAATATAATTAAAGATTTGTAGCTAATAATATAGCATTACAATTATATTACCTAATTTGGTCTATTTACAATATTTTTAGTTTTTATGAATAGTATCATGAAGTCTTTTTAGCGCTAAATCCTAACCTGTTTGTAATGGTATTTACGAAAAAGGCATATAGAATTGGCTTTACTGTTTTTTCTTTATATTTTAATCGTTCTGAAGAAAAAATATATTGAATGAAAACATAAAGCTACACTGTAGGGCAGTGATAAATATGCGTGACTATTATATATGTACATATAGCAACACATCATATGTAAGAAAACATATGCAAAGTTTATGTTACTTGGACGTAAGCCAACTAGGTAACCACACGATTACTTTACGTACTTTACAAGTGCCCGATTTTGAACGGATTCGAAATTATATGCCAACAACCGCAAGAACTAATGTTTTACAAATGTAAGGTATCTGTAGCCAATTTCCAATATCTACTGGAAATATTACATAGCATCTAACTCACTAATAAAAGTAGCATATCTGTACAGGGCACATGTTTCAAACATATCAAACAGTAACGTCTAAATAGGACCATATCAATCCATTTAGCTAGCATTCATTTAGTCAGCCAACAATAGCTTTTTTATCAATGGATCATTAATTGTCCATTATTAAGCACAAAAACGGCACTGAAAGGAGCGTGGCAAAAAACCTCAATTGAACTGGAACCGACCGCGGGACAATGCGTTGACAGCCATGTTTGAATCACAGGCTTAAAAGGGGGAGCAGCAAACAAATATTAATAGGGAATGCAGACAATGCACGTTTAGAGATGCATTGGTACGTGCGTCGCGGCTCGTGCGGAGAAAGCTGCTGTACGTGACGCCGGGCACGTCGTTGGCGTCGCTGGCGTTAAGGCGGACATCCATCTTAATCTAATTTTTTAACGTAAATGCACGTTATGGATGCGCGGTTGACGCACGACCGGAACGCGTTCGCAGCGATACGCGAGCTTCGCGGATTGTGTGTATGTGTATTCGATCCACGTGCCGTTACGTCATCAAGCGTGTCTGATACATAGTGGGTTCATGGTTCAATCTTCGTTAGAAAAATATCTTAATGATAAATTTATCTGGTCTGCTTCTGGGTGTTTGTGTATTCGTCTTTGTGTGCCCATGACATTTAATATATACGATAGGATCTATAGGATAGTATACGAGTATAGAAGGCATTGTTCAATATGCCTGAACGAATGAGAGTGAGGCTTTAACATGCGATACGTATTCTATGACTCATTGTTTGTCTAGATTATTTTATTTTCAATGTCATCCTACATAGCTACATTTTGAAATCTTATAATCTTTCATAAACACATTTAAATTAAAATAACTTGATTACAATTAAGTAAGTTCATTTATTGATTTCTACAAATAAAATAGACCATAACTGTATTTTTATATAAATACTTGCTTTCATGTGTAGCTTTAATTAGGGTTCAAGAGCGATGACCGATGACAATACAATAATTGATTCACATTGTCCTTAGGTCCTGACGAGGACAAAATAAAAGTTATTTAAATATTGTACACTAAAAAAGCACTACTTTGTTTTCGGGGTACGTTTTTCTGCAAAAAATGAGCTAGTCGTAATATAGATCAATTGAAAAGTTGCGTGTGTGAATAAATAAATTTTAATTGAATTACCAAATTTTTACTAGGACATTTACTAGGGACGAATTATACGCTACACCTTTTCTGTACAATGTTTAAACAAAACTTTACATCAAAAATTGAAGCACGAGTTGCGCTATAAACAAACACAGTCACATATTAGTTAGGATTACAATCAGGGAGCTATCCGGCACACTTTCATATTACGCGACCATCATAGTCCTCGGGAGTAGCAAGTAGCAACGCATCTGTGATTGACTTCAGATGGAACCCATGTTCTGTATGTAGTTGATTAAAGATGTCTATGGGCGGCAGTGACCACTTACAATCAGGTGGACTGCATGTTCGTTTGCTACTTCAGTCAGATAAAAAAACATAAAAATGTACGTATGATATTAATATTTCACGGACATGACCTTAAGCTCATCGAAGTCCAAAGGTCCATTAGTCGCGGTTGGGTTCGAGTCGCGCATAACACGGTCCAAAGTCCAGAGCGGCGTTACGCAAAGGCCAGCTACGTGACGCTACAGCCTTCCACCGCCACCATTGTGCCTTATTACTTGTCAACAAGTGTTCGGTAAATAGTTTATAGCTTTCTAATCACGCGTAGGCCTACGGAATATCGACCTACGTTTCAGAAGAAGCTCTTCTTTCGAATTCCAATTTTGTGTCATTGGAAAAATAAAACTTTTCTCTAAGTCTAAGTCTTTTACAGTTATATCTTCATACACTAATATATATTTAATGAGGAGCATTCATCTTTATTACACGAATTTGGTATTTTTATTCATCATAGTTGAATGACGTGTTAAAAGTTATTTGTATTATTTATTATTTTTATATGCATAATCATATATTTTTACTTACAAAACTGGTCTATTTATGTGATTTAAGAAACGTAAATGTGATTTTTTATTTAAAATAGGCATGATTTTATACTAATGTTTATCGAAAACAAACCATTTCAAATATAATAAAAATTAAAACCTTGTATAGGAAGTAACCATTGCATTTAAAAAATAATATATGAAATTGTAAAGTTTTTACACCGTCCGACTAACTAAATATCTCAGTTGTAGTAGTCAATAGGGTAAAGATATCCGATATCCGGTTATCTGAGACTCAGCTCGACAATCTCAGGAGTTCCACGCTTATTTGGGTTTTCTTGCTGATTTCATAAGCGGCAATGGCCAACCTCTAACAGTTGGACTGCTCGTTTGCTACATTTATATTCTAAATTCATCTTATTTAATCCCATCTCATTGTAAGCATTTACGTAACTCATAGTCTAAGGTCCATATGAATCAGGTTGGACGTTACAGCTATCATATGGCTGCTTTCGGCTCGTAAATCTATAGAATTAGCGGTAGAAGAACCTGAATAGATACGATACGGGCCGCACACAGGCTCGAAACTATTCAATCATTTGATAAAGTCTAAAATGATAAGAAAGCAAGGTACGGTCACACAAGATCACGATAAAAATAATTTTCCAATTCGGGGCTAATTCTATTGACCACTACAGGCTCATCCATAATACCACAAATGGCGCTCTTCCCATGACGCGACCAAGCTTATCCGCGTCCGACCGTGATGTCACAGACCGCGAGAAGCCAGTATAACAAAGCTTGTTTTCTAGATCGACCATACTAATGTAACTTGAAAAACTGACGTCTGTCATCGCCTTCGAAAAGAGTGCAAAAAGCGGTCATTTATCTTACACTTGACGTGAACGTAATTTACATCGTTGGTTGAAAGCCTATTCTTAGAAAGAGCCTTATTTGCTAATGGCTAATTGGCGGTGACGCATACATGGGACGATTCCACTGGCTCGAGGGTGGCGAATCAATTTTGCAAAGATTAATGCGGTGACTAAGATAATAACTTATCTGATTAATGTGTGAAAGCAGATAACATGTTTTGTTCATTAATTTGCATTGTTCATTGTTTATATACCCTAATTAAATACTACTACTACTACTTATCGTCAACCCATTATTGTCCCACTGCTGGGCACGTAGACGTAGTTTTAGGTCATAGTCCACCGCGCTGGCGAATTGGCGAATTTGTATGCCAATATTATCATAGTAGACACGTACACATGCATGTCAATTACATACGTGAACAACGTTTACAAACTCATAACATGGTTTATAGAAAACACTAGTAGAATCCACGCGACTTTGTTCGCGCAGGCTGTAATGTAATCTATCCAACCATTATACATTTGAGATTCACACCTGGATAAGCTACAATAGTGGGTTTTGATGCTATTCCGAGAGAAGTCCTAAAAAACTTGACGTAAGTCCACAGTTCAAGTTTTTCGTAGACATGATGTTCTCTTAGGTATACTGTAGAACCTTTTTTTGTTCTTTTATCATAGGCGTTAATCAGTGTTTGCGATGAAGGAATTTTTAGAAAATTTTTGTACATCTTGATTCACGTTACTGAAGTTTTAGCAAGGACCCCTTATGTATTTTAGAAATAAAATAGCCTATATTATTTAGAAATAATTTGGAATTCTAATAATGAAAGAATTTTTAAAATCGGTTCTGTAGTTTTTAAGGTAATTCAAAAAAAAAAACAAAGTTTTCCTATTTATAATACTAGTATAGAAAATATCGACGTTGAATCTGTAATAGACCACAAAATAGGACAAGTTATTACAAAACTAGCTATATGTACCCTGCGGTTTCACCCATGTCTACAAATTGTAACAAGATTTTAAATTGTAAAATCTTTTGATAGAATTTATAGATTGTAATTATATAACCAAACCAAATGTTACCTCAAGATATGGATTATAAAGAAATGAAACTATTATTTATATGACATTTTGTAGTTTTGCTTTGATGCGATTTCAAAGACTCATACAAATATTTTCCATTATTTCTTATTAAAAGTGTTCCGAATATTTATTTTGCAAACTTATGCGATGTTACGGTAACGATAGATACGCATAAATTATTTGTTTATATGTAAGACTAGCTGTGCCCGCGACTTCGTCCGCGTGGAATAGTTATTTTGGGCATAATTTATTTTTGCAAACAACCTCCTCAGCTTTATAAATTATAGCTGTTACCCACGACTTTGTCCGTTTCATTTTCTATTATTATTTTAGACAATTTAGTTTTGAATAGAACATAATTATTTTAGAGTACTTCTGCGTAAATTGTATTTTTAGTTTTATTTTCACCCCTCTCTCCGCGTCCCTCGTACATCATGCGGCGCGGCTGAATTTTATATCGGTGTTTTTTTAAAATTGTCATATCTTCTGTCATATGTTCATTGAAATTAAGTGATGTCAAAGACAATTTTGTTCATAATTAAATACTCTTAATCAACAACACATTTATTTGGACAAAGATTAATATATCTTCGATATTTGATTTGATTTATGATAGAATGTTCACTTCCTTTGCTATCTTGGTATTTGGTTAAGCTATTCTTTAAATTAATTTACTGCACCTTACCTATTCTTTATATTTATTGTTACTTTCACTCCTTACCCAAAGGTTGCCTGGAAGAAATCGCTGTTTAGCGATAAGGCCGCCTTTTGTATCGTTATTTTAATTTGTATAATTCTATGCTATGTATACTTTATGCGTACATTAAAGAGTATTTATGTTATGTTTAAGTTGTAGTAATCTTCACTAACGTTGATACAACTCTTAACTAATTTCGACCGAATTTGATTACCATGAAAACGGTTCTAGTGAGTTAATCTTAAGAGATATGCAAATACTATCGCGGACATTTTTTTAGATCATTTCAAGAGAAATAATTCTTTCATACATATATTTTTGGTATCTTGTACCGTTTCCGCAGCGCACACAACGGAAGCCCTCAAGGATGAATAATTTGCCCCGTTTTTTTCACATTTTCCATTATTTCTTCGCTCTTAATAGTTGCAGCGTGATGTTATATAGCCTAAAGCCTTCCTCGATAAATGGACTATTCAATACAAAAAGAATTTTTAAATTCAAACCAGTAGTTCCTGAGATTAGCGCGTTCAAACAAACAAACAAACAAATTCTTCAGCTTTATATATTAGTATAGATAAGATTTGGAAGAGCTCATGTAAATCGGTAAATATACATTATCGTTAGTAAATGTTGCTGCCGTTAGAATCAGACAAACATCTAGCAGTAAAATACAGCTGGACTTTTGTTTCTATCTATCAAATAATTGATATTCGGGAATTTTCTTGGCTATCTCAAACCCATATAGACTCTACACAAGTGAGTCAGAGTTTCTGGGAAGCTCGTAGGTCCTAGCGACTGGAGCGCCGCGGGGTGGTGCACCTCCCTGCTCCGACGCCACCTTTTTATTATGTAATATACATTTCAAATGCGCCTTTGCGTTGAGCTGTCTCTATGTCTTATAAGGCAATAGTGGCGACGGACTTGTCGCGTTTAATTAATAGATAGTTTTACCATTAATAAAGATTACTGGCTTCGCTATTTTGTTACTATGTAAACTAAGATTATTTAAATAACTCCGCAAATTAAATAACGGATGTGGAAGACATCACATGGAAACATAATATAAATACGATCATTGAAAAACATTTGCAACCAAATATTAATCTTTACGGATTTTATATTCAAAGTTTTACTTACTTTGAATTGCTACTTATTTCTTATTCATGCAACGTACTGTAAAATTCCTACTTATTTATTGAAAATTAATAACAAACAATCAATATCAAACGAGAAGCGGTGTATTATTTAGAACGAACAATGTAATGGCGACGACAGCTCTGATAAAAGCTTCACACTTAAAGGAACGAAGAAGAATTTAAAGGTAGGTACTAGTCACCCGTCGCATCGGTCGAAATTCAACCATATTTTAAATTAAAAAACTAAACTTCATATTGTCCAAATTAGTACGAATATATCAATTATCAAGTAATTTAGAACGCACCCGTTAAATATAAAAAGAGGTTTAATTGGCTAAGCCGCAAAAAAGCAATAGCGGGTATTTTGATAAAGACACTGACATTTCTGACATTATGTGTTTTCATAGTAACACATTGAATGTTCTATTTTATTATTTAGGTGTTTGTGACAAATGCACGGTAGAGTGTGTAATGTGTTTTCAGTTAATTTTATGTATGCTATATGCATTATTTGAAAAATATATTAACATTCTGCACTCCTTCTCTACGTCCACTATAACCGTGCATAATTTCATACTAATCCGTCCGCGGCATGTTACTTAAAAATGCACCACAAATTTTAGATTTAAAAAGAAGGCATAGGTACGTTAGTTAGTAAAGACAAGGATATTATTAACACCATGTATCCTAACATTACTCTTTAAGTAACAAATGCATGAGGCAGGTCAGATTTTGCCTGTGTTATATTTAAGTGTCGGTTAATGTGGTCAATGAGTGGACTTCACGACTGGATTGTAAGTTGAAATGAAACGTCTTTATCATGTTCCTACGAAGGCTTTTAAACATAGTCACTTACGATATTTTTTCTTAAACTACCGTCAGATCGGAACGCAACACAGAAGATCTGATTTTTAATGGTTTTTCAGTCGTAGTTTTGTTTGTGATCATTTTTGATAAGGTAGCTTAACCAGACTATGAAATTCGGCGAATTGTCGAGTAGGAGCGGACTCGGTTTCTGGGACTCTTCGCAGAAGTCCTGATGAAATTTTGTCAATGACTACACATATTGGAATGTACTTCCGATTTGAAATTGCAGTGACCGGATAGCCCACTCTAAATTCTGTGATGCGAAAAAAATAAAGATTTTGTAAAACGATCTATTGGTGTTCTTAATTAATACAATGAAGTTTCTTGTTTATTTATTAAGTTATTAAATTAAGATATGTTTATTGTTTATAGTATACTTAATTGGCATGATTAGCCGATGACAAGGATTAGGGCCAGTTTGCCGTGGATCGGTCTTGAATGAAATGTCTTTATTTTGCATAGGCCTACGGAGGCACTTACAAATTGTCAGTATCACATATATATTTTTTACACTACCACCACATCGGATCACGACCTCAACTGAGAAGAGAAGACCGGCAAGAAACTCAGTGGGTTTTTATTTGTATATCTTTTTTTTATTGCCATTTCACCTCCCTTAGCATGGATGTCGTAGAACTGGCGACTTAGGAAATAAATCCTGTCTACGTTACATCACAACCTAGAGATTACAGTCACCAATCACGCTTTCCAGATCGGAGACTATTGGCAAAAAATAGTCCCGTCCTCCTCAATTAAGGGAGGCCCGTGACCTTAATTAAGGGAGGCCCGTGACCAAGCTGATAGATGAAAGGGTTCCGCTCCCGTAACGCAATTTAGAAACATTCCATTCTTCTAATCCCTTAATTTCCTATACAATGTATCATAAGTTGCTCCAAAGCAGTTATAGCTTAGTGGTTTCAAACTCGGTCTTTCAGTCGAGGGCCCGGGAGTTAAATTTCTCGTATAAGGGAGCCTCTGATTTTCCAATACTAAAAAATTAATGAAGTTGAAGTGAGTTTCAGAAATTAATTATCACTTGCTTATAAGGCGAAGAAAACCATTGTCATGCAATCTATATGATACCTGACGGTTCTTTACAAAAAATTCAAGGAGATTTCCACAAATCCCTAGCTGGCCTACTATGGCAATAACTAACACATGCAGTAGGGAAGTAACCGATTAACAACGATGTCAACGATACAGGTGTTGTTAAAATATAAACACTATATCATTGAAAATATTTTGAGATAACGTTAAAACTGGCAATGCATTCATTGTCAAGCATGGTTAGAATTTTAATCTTATCTGCTTCCAGGTGTTCAGTTGCAAGGTGGTAAGTGGTCACTGCCTTATACAATATTTTTTCCGTCTGCTATTATCTAGATCAGCATCCCAGCCCACCACCAGGCTATGAGAATCAAATACCGGCGCATTCTTCGCATTCGCATTCGCATCTCTTTATTTACAATTAACTACTAGCCAATGCTATGCTATCGCACATGTGTAATAAATCATTGATATAATATTATATTAAAAGTAGTTTACTATAAGAAGTAGTAGACTTTTTAATATTTAATGATAATTGTATGTAACAAAAATCGATGCAATAAATAGAAAAAGAAGAAAATAACACGGCTTATTAAAGTTTGGAAAATGCTAATCTAAATCCTTCTATAATATAAGAAAGTTAAAACGAAATCCGTCTAGACAATCTTCAGATTGCGTAAAGACCCTAATTACGAAACGCAAGCTTAAGTAAGAGGAGATTGCCTTCGGCGAACCCTTTTGCTAGACCCCGCCCTCCGCCTTTCATACAGCGGAATGTGCGCCCTTCCGGTGCATGATATATTGCACATTGCATATGCTTATAGGCCAATGGCACTAGCTGTTGTTTGTGTAAATCTAACCAGAATTAATAGAACAAAAAATAAAATAGATAAATCTCATTAGCGACTTCTATAAGCAGTGGTTTGTTTTTCCATGTCACGTATGTAAAAATATTTACTCTACCTATTAGTATATGTATATGTATTGGTATATACGTGTTCAAAGACTTTCATTGTAAAAAAGTACTATAAAGGATTATGGTTTGCGGACCCAACGCCTTGTACTAGCGCGTGGTAGTAGGTACATACTAGACAAAACCTATTTTTTTATTTTTATGACTAATGGACAAAATCGACCACCGATTAGGTAAGATTAGTAGATAGGTATAGTAGTTAGGTAGATTCAGATTTTCTTGAATGTTTTCTTGAATTGTTTTTCTTGAATTAGGCCGCAACATTTTTTTGTTGTGTACCCATAAGTGCTGAGCTAAACCGCCTTGGAAAAGTATTTCTCTCTTAACACAGCCTTCAAACCGAATACCGCAGCGGTTAACTATGTTTTTATTAGGTAGGGAGAGTTCCGTTACATAAATTTCTTTGCAATTAAGGAAAAAAGAACACTGGTCAACACTGATTTTACCACACAAACTTTGATAGCTAATGCTGTTTAACAACCTATACTCATTAATGAAACGTAGATTTTAAGAGTGAAGTACCATCGCCACACCTATTTTTAGCGTAAAGCAGTTCTTGCGTTTCGATAGAAGGGTCGGCACACTTTCACATGAAGCGACCATCATAGTCCTCGGGAGTAGCAACACATCTGTGATTGACATCAGACGGAACCCATGTTCTGTATGGAGTTGATTACAGGGCCATGCCATGGGCGGCAGTGACCACTTACCATCAGATGGACTGCATGCTCAATTGCTACTTCAGTGAGATTTAAAAAATTGCCTCAGATTTCTTGTGATACGCCAATACCTATAACTAGTACTACGACAATAAAAAGAAAATATCATTCGCGAATAAATAGCTATTAAACTATTTATCGGTTGATATAATCACATTTTATGATTTATTAACCCTTTTAACATATCAAGCAAGTGTTAAAATTACCCCAACTCTTTTTTATGTTTGATTGTAGACCTTATGTTAAAAAAACAACAAAGCAATTTCACCAAACTTTTGTTTGAAAGTTATCACCAGTGTTTTGGTTTCTCTGTCGTCCATCTAAATAAATCCTGGGCCCCATTGGACCTATAGGGCCCATATGCGTAACGTAGTTGAAGAATTTAACTGATTGGAAGAAAAAATTCACGACTTATGCCGTTGGCTCTACCTATGATTTCGACCGAACTGCAAGATCACGTGTCAGTCTGCTATTTTTGTTTGACTGACAATAATGGTATAATTTTCAAGAAAAAATACGGTTATTTACTTTATGTACCGCCTTAACCACCGTTACATATGAGGCAATAGATCAAAAATGGAAATTATATTTATATCTAAAAAAAAATACCCAAGATAGGTGATACAAAGATAAAAGAGGGTATTTTTGCAGGCCCTCAAATAAGGGAGTTAATAAATGATCCGAGATTGGAGAAAACTTTAAGGGATTTAGAAAAATCTGCGTGGAAGGCCTTTAACAAGTTTTATTGCATATTCTGAGTAATTCTAAGAGTAATAGCTTTAGAGATTTGGTTAGCAAGCTGTTATTAGCTTGTTAAGCACTCGGTTGCAATCGAGATCCACTTTTTACACTCATACCTGTTTTTTTTCTCTAACAATTTGGGTGTTGTCAGCGACGAGCAAGATGAGAGGTCAATTAGGTCATTTCTAAGATCGAAAAGCGATCCCAGACCAAAACGAATCATTTAGATTCCATTGTAAGCAGATTACTGCTGGACAGTTAAAGGGACTAACCAGCAGCTGAATTCTCAAAAGAAAAACTTTAATCAAAGCTTTATAAAAAACAAAATACATTTTTTTTTAATGTCCGTTTTTTTGTTCTTGAACTTTTTAATTACCCAATAGAATAAAATTCTAATTATAGTAAAAAATATCAAAAAAGTTCGTGTGGCCCGAAAAAGGTAAAATTTTGTTGACCAGTGCAATTAAAGCTTTTTTGACACAGATACCGAATACAATTGCCATATGTACCAATGTAAAAAACTCAAAAATTCGACTCTAAATCAATTTACTTGTCAGAATGGTATGTTAAACGCAACGCTGCACCATGCATATAATCTCATTAATTATTTACTAATACACAAACACATAAGGAACTTTATGTTATGAAAGCTGACTTAAAATCATTTAATTCGTTCATATCGTAGAAAAATGGCAGGGATTTGTATAATTCACATGACTAGGCTAGTAATATTATTTGTTCGCACTAATTATTATGTAATACAGTTTATTAGATTAATATGTCAATGTTAAATGTATATTTAAAATTCTCAATGCTCCTTTTAAACTATCGTGAAATTCTATGGAATTTGAGTTCCTTCCGGTGTCAAAAAACGCCGTTGCAATGAATAAAAAACAGGATCTTCATATCGTACTCATAAATTTTGTCCAGATCGAAAATGTTTTCGGAATTGCAGATAATGCGACATGACGCCGGCGCGTCGCCAGTTGCATCATGTTATTATTAAAATATTATTAATATTATATTATTTACTGTCTTAATATCCATTAAGTAAGAATATTTACTAAATATGCCAAAAAAATATTTATTTCAGCATAAAATTAGGTTATTTACGCAAACTTAAAATGATCGTGTAACTTTAAACGTATATTACATAGTGCAACGTTATATAATATAGGTAGGTTTACTCATATGTAGTATGTGTTGTCATGATTTCCACTTTCCCCGAACCCTGTACCGCCAGTTCCCAATGACTGCAGTGTCTGGTATGCGACGGGCCCTTCCGATCTGACTCCATGGTGCAGTGAGTTATTATGAACCCCTTATACAGTTTTCTTGCGAAATCCGTCTGGAGGTTACACATACATTTTAAAGGAAAATGATCTGTTAATTGTTTTCAGATAAATCGATACGACGAAATTTGTGTGTAATTACATACCCCTTAAAAGCTTCCATTCATCACGTTATTTAAGAAATCCTTAACATGTATATTTCAAAGAAATTTTGTCATTAGTGATTACACATAGTTACTATATACAAATGTAAATATATATAGAAAATGGAGTAACTTACCATAAGTCCCTGCAACAGTATTCAGCAATTTAGAAGAACCGAAACAATTTTGCTAAACCGTTACGTTGGAATATTTAACCATCAATCACATAAAAATAACACAGAAAAACACAATCAATTCCTTAGTATAGACACAAACACACCGAGAATACTTATAATCAGACTAAAACTATATTATATTAACTTTTAAACGGTAACATGTTATATTTCTGCGAAATATTTCCATTTCTAGTGGTCACATGTAGTAATAAAACACAAATGTAAGTATATGACAGTACGGCAAATAGAAAAATGGAGTGACTTAAAATAATACCCTCAACTTTTTCACAAATTTAGACGCTCACAGACAATTTTGTTAAACCGTTACTTAGAAATCTTAAATCATGAACCACAGTAAAATAACACAAAACATCACTATCGATCTTTAGGTGTTAAAAAAAAAAACGAAAACACTTATAAACAAATTAAAACTTAATAAACGTCGCAAGTGAACCGCTAATTTTATTTAAAACAACTAAATTATATCTGGTCACGATCGCCACCAATAAAACGATGTTTACATCCTGGTGGACTTGGATTTAATCAATTAATAATCTTTCAGTCGATTTATTTAACGCGACATTTGTCATGGGAAAGGCGGACTCCCAGTTACTCCGCGTTCTGAAAATCTACATTCAGCTGGAAATTCCAGGCTCGGGCCCAGACGAAACCAATCGGATCTGTGGTGATCGCATTGTCTCCATGTACGACACGCTTCAATGTGCCTACTTTGGCAGCGTAAAGGTGGCTGTCGACTTGTGTTAGTAACACGTAACGCCGAGAACCCCGTTCATGTTGAACATTGAACATCACAAACGATTGTGATAGGTGACATAGTATTCTTTCATGTTTTAAAAGGGAATATTTTTTAAAAGGGAAACTTCCATCGCAGTGGAAGCGACGCCAGGTTATGAGTTTCTATTAAATCTCCCTGGTGTCCGAACTCAGCAATGCAAGAACTCCGAGATCTCCAAAAATGCAACCAGTGATCTAAGGGTCTCCCCATCGTCTCGTCTCGTAGGGTTTCGAATACGTGTTTACTATTTCTGACAGATACTTGATATAAAATGTATTTTATTCTAAGCTTGCCTTTTCTCTAATCCTTAGCATGGTACCTATCTTCAATTGTATTCCGTGTATATAACTGTTTTTGAATATATATATGAACTATAGACCGCTCTAAAAAGGTAATTTATTGCTAGTTCTATATTAACAGTTATTTTAGACAATATTATGGAACAATTACTAATCTAAATGTATTGCAATTCTACATATCAATCACTTCAAAAAACGAAATCAAACAGAGATAAAAAACGCATTCTACACTCATAGCCCCACAGTAGGATATTCTCCTGTGTCATGGGTGCCATGGACACACACAAAGACGAATACACAAACACCCAGACCCAGAACAGAAAATAAACCAAACTTATATTCAGATACCTGTCTGGCCGATCGAACCCAGGGCCCACTGCGTGTCAGACCGGTATGGTAACCGCTGCGCCACGCGGGTCGTCAAAACACATAAAACACATCATCTCGGAACTTTTCATGATCATTTTGAACTTAAATTCTGTTCTGTGTTCTCAAATCTCATAAATAACGTAATTTGAGAATAGCGCGATGACAAATAGTGAAAATTTGCTTGTTTAAAATAAAATAGTGTTTTTAAATGACCATTCAGTCTTTCGCCCTGATCTGTTGTTAGCTTTAAGTAAAATGTAAAGGTTTAATTTCAGTAACAGTTGTTTAAAACAATAGCGAAGATGGGTTACCCCGGCGCGCGGCAGTGCATGAAATTAGTGGAAATTTATTCTCCGCAAAAACAAACCTTTACTGAGACATTACGTGCAAAAAGTTAATCAGGGCATTCAGCTATCGATAGGACAACGCCCTTGCAAGTTATCCGAGGCAAAAGAGTAGCCACTTGTTTCCCGTCGAATATGGAAGTTTTTTTTATATTATTGAAGTAGCAAGCGAACATACAGTTCAACTGATGGTAAATGACCCCTGCCTCCCATGTACATTTGTAATCGACCCTAGATCCGTCCTACCTGAGGTTAGGCTACCTGAGTTGCCTAGCCAAAGATGCCTTGCTACTTCTGAGGACTGAGTTAGAATTCCTCGCATAAGTATGTCCCCCATACCGTAAAATTTATTACAATTATTTTTTAAGTTAATCATGTCCGACATTCTCATCCAAAAACTATCAAAATTTATCATCTAACAATAGAACAATAGTTAAAATATGTTTATTTATTTATTTATTTATTTATTTATTTTGATCACCAACATAGTTTACACCAAATAAAATATAAAAATAACAGAATTATACTATACGGAAAAGCTAAGTGCAACTACATTTATAGGCGAAGACTGCTTGCAAAAAGGAGCGAGTAACAAGTAAGTCAAATGATAATAACAATAGTAATAAAGAAAAGAAAAGAAACATTTTTTCTGGAATAAAATTAAAATTAAATTAAATTAAAATAAAATTAAATTAAATTTAAATTAAACAGATTTTATATGTCAACATATTTTATGATATATGAATTTATTAATAATATATTTAAACTTGTAAATACTATCATTAAAAATGTCAATATCCACTTGTTTTGTGACTACCCGGAATTCGCGAATAATTCGGTTAAGAGGAGCATTAAGACCAAGATTAGAATAAGATTGTTTGTCTTCAAAAATACTAAACCGGGATGCTCTGGGTAATTTAAATGGAGTAGCAAAATTAAGCAATGACAGAAGTTCCGGGGCGTCAAGCAGACCATTTGCAAGTTTATAAAGAAATAACATGTCTAGCATTCGTCTTCGATTCAGTAAGGAAGTCATTTTGAAATATTTCAACCGATCAGTATAATTTTTCATAGTTCCGGCCAAGTTGCATGAGTATGTTAGATGACACAAGAAACGTTTTTGGACAGATTCAAGTCTATTGATATACACGTTATAAAATGGGTTCCACGCTACACTACAATACTCTAAAACACTACGCACAAGACCATTATAAAGTAAAATTTTTGTTTGTTGACTTTTAAAGTCTCTGCAGTTACGCAAAATAAAACCGAGGCATTTGAAGGCTTTTGAGCAGATATTGTCGATGTGTGTGTTGAATCTTAGTTTACAATCTAATACAATGCCTAAATCTCTTATGTTTTCTTTTTCAACCAAAATGTCGTCATGTATTTTATATTTATAATTAGTAACATTCTTTTTCCTAGAGAAATGGACTACAAAACACTTAGAAGTATTAAGGTCCATTTTGTTTAAATAACACCATTCTATTAGTCGGTTAATATCATCTTGTAAGAGCGCCGCATCCGACATTGAGTTTACTACTTTTAAAACTTTTAAGTCGTCTGCGTACAAAAAATATTTGCAATGAAGGAAGCATTCACCAATATCATTGATAAAAATGTTAAAAAGTAGAGGGCCGAGGTGGGATCCTTGTGGGACACCAGACTGTACCGGATAATGTTTAGAAGAGTAACCCCCGACTACTACCATAAACATTCTTTCAGATAAATATGAGTGAAACCATTCCAGCAATGGTTCAGCTAGCCCATATGCAGAAAGTTTGCGAAGTAGTAACTGGTGGTTGACGCTATCGAATGCTTTACTAAAATCCGTGTAAACTGTGTCGATTGAAGATCGCTTATCAAGTTCTATGCTAATATAATTAAGAAATGATACAAGATTTGTAGCTGTAGACCTATTCTTTATAAAACCATGTTGATTTTGGTTTATCAGTTGTTTAAATTGCCCTGATAAGATTGGGTAAAGTAGTTGCTCAAAGATCTTTGCGAATACTGGATAGGATAATATGTTTGTATATTATATAGGTTTGTACCTACCTCTATGGTGTTTATGTTGATTTAAGGTAATAATTAATTAATTACTTTCATTCAATGTTTATATTGACTGAAATCACGGTGGGCGTCTGAAAATATAAAAACAATGTTTAGACGCTCGCGGTGGTAGTATGCCACTTTGTCTTAACCGGGTTTTACTCCAATATATTGTATAATAAGATTAAATGGCCAATATTTTTGACATGTGAGACAACAAGTAGGATTTGATCGGGCGAAATCGTCGCCAAACCTATTTCTAGCTTAAATCAATTATTGTGTTTCGTTGAAACGGTGTGGTTTCCCAATCATATTTAATGAGACGATCTTCGTCCTCAGAAGTAGCGCACGAGAGGCCATGGTACTTACTCATTGATACCTACTTAATTAATAGACAAAAATAAACAACAAATAAATAAAAACATATAATACAATGGCATACTAGATACAACATTTGCCGAATTATGTACCTATGTGAAATCGATTTGTCAATTTGTCACGGTGGTAGAACCAATGTACTTCGACCGCGGAGGTACCATGGAGGAAATGCTTCACGCTAGAAGTAGGTGTGGCGACACCTATTTCTAGCGTGAAGCATTTCTTGCGTTTCGATAGAAGGGTGTGGTGCTCGGAAGTAACAATGCATCTGTGATTGACTTCAGATGGAACCCATGTTGATTACATGAAGTTGATTACAGATGACTATAGGCAGTGACCACTTACCATCAGGTGGACTGGATGCTCGTTTGCTACTTCAGTCAGATAAAAAAAATCGAAGTAACGAAAGAACAAATGATGTAGGTATACGTAGGAATTGAAATCATAACCCTCCCTTTCGCTATAGATCAACTACTACGTATGTACCCTTCGCTATTGTATTCGCTATTGATCTACAATTACCTACCATTGAATGCAGTATGCAATGATGTTATGATGTTGATGAGAGCGTCACTTTATATTTTCGTTCACGTAATCCATTTCTACGAAACATGTTACATGACCTTTGCTCTTCATTTTTGAAACTAATCTGAAATATACTATTCCATCGAAGATTTAATCTCATTCTATGATCTAAAATAGTATTGATACCTGGTATAATTACAGAATTCTGTGAAGCGGCGTGAAACCTCGACCCGAACATTAGACTTCAACGGGGTCTGTACCTAGCCGACCGCACCCGCGCACAATACCTTCTGGCAAAACCTTCATGAATCACCAATCATTATCAACAGACCATTGTTAAGATCCATAATTGTTTTTGTATTTATGCAAATGAATTAAATTGAATCTGTCGGTTCTTCTAAATGATTATGGTCTGATTGTATGACACAATGCGTCTATTAGTTCTTTCTATTAATTCGACTTAGAAAATTTACTCCTTAAGATTTTTATGTCTTTGTGCATTTAGATTTTTGTGATGTATATTTTTCAATCCGGTATAAAGCTAAAAATAGATTTTCATCAGTGTACTACTGAAATGAACTGGAATAAAATGAAAATAATTTATTCGATTCTAATGAAAATTGGTGCAAATGTGCATCCTTTTAGAACAATTTTTAAACAGCATTTTAAGTAATAGGACTTACACTTATCGACCCTGTAGTTCCGGGATCAGAATAGTGCTAGGTATCCCCTGCCTGTCGAAAGGGCGACAAAAGGGGCTTCCGGGGTTGCGGGCGGCAAGAGTGGGAGTTCGAGTCGTCCAGCCAAGCGACCCCGGGAAGGACGGCGGTATGTGCGGTCGCAAATCGTCGTAAGGACCAGACGATGCGGTGGGCTCAGCCGCTCACTTGGGTAAAGCCCGATGGGGCAAAGCGCTCAGAGGACTCCGGTTGCTTTCCTTTAGAAATCTGAGAGTCCTATTTCCTGGCGTCCTCGCGGCCATCGGGAGGTTTTGGTGCGGTAGGAATCCCACGTAACCCGCGTCGCTCCCACGGCGTCGGGTACCTTTTGAAGGTTCCCCCTCGTAAAAAAAAATATACGAATCGCGGATATCTGAAATAATTGATCATTGCCGGCCGTGGATATTTGTAAGCAAATTCTTACAGAACAAGATATCTGATACAATCATAGATTCGTTGCTGCTCTCGGGGATTAGCCATATATTTCCACCGCAACTCAAGAACTTATAATACTTAACGGGTACTCACGATATGCGGTGTATGAATTCTTATAGAATTCATAAACTGCATATCGTGAGTATCCGTTAAGTATTATGATGTATCAATTCCGCGATAATTCTAGTCTAAAATCATAGAGTCAAGAACTGTTTCAAGAAATTGGTGTAGGGCTGAAATATCCAGTTCGTCGCGTTGTTTTCTTTCACCGTTGAAACAAGTGATAGTTAATTCTGATTATGCACATATTATAGATTATGCACATAGTTAATTCTGATTATGCATATGGTGTCGAACTCAAGTAATACCACTTCTTTTCCCATAGACATGTTACATTTTAACTAAAGGACCAGCGGTCTCATCGGTTTTAATTTATAGGTTTCGTCTTCATAGTACTCGAAACATTCTCCCTTTGAAAGCTTGTAGCAGTAGGTCTTTGGATACACTTAGTTCTATAAATACTTAATGTGTTTAGAATTTGTTCCCTGACCGGGTATATTTTTGAAGTGAAACTTCTTTATTGGGGTTGGAAAAAAATTTAGTGTAACATTTTTTCGATACGCGCCATCTTTTTCTGTTACGCGCCATCTTTTTTTTCCGTTACGCGCCATCTTTTTCTTATCCCTACCACGCGTGATATTAGATAGATTATTATAGATTAGATTATTAGATAAAAATAATAAAAGCCTTTTATTAAACTTTATCTAATTTAACTTTATTTAACCAATTTCTGTAAAGTTGCATATAGTAAATTATTTTTTGAAAAATAACGTCATAAAGAAGTTTCACTTCTTACGAGTGTACGCTAGTACACGCACACATTTTTTTTAATTTTTATATACGACCATCGACATTAGTAAGCAACTACAACAATAGACCAATGGTTCGATATGGTTTTAATCACAGATGTTTTCTACTCCCGAGGACTAAGATGGCAGCCTCATATAAAAATGAGTCTGCAACCACACCCTTTCACTGAAAGACAAGAACTGTGATTGACTTGAAATGAAATGAAATGCTAACAGATGTCCATGGGTGACAGTTACTCATTATGGGATGGACTGCATGTTCGTTTGCTATTTCAATATCCGACCGCAATTTCAATATTGACGACCCGCGTGGCGGAGCGGTTACCATACCGGTCTGACGCGCAATGTATCCCGGGTTCGATTCCCGGCCAGACAGGTATCTGAATGATGAGTTTAGATACCTTTTCTGGGTCTGGGTGTTTGTGTATTCGCTTTGTGTCCATGTTACCCACGACACAGGAGAAAATCCTGATGTGGGGCTATGAGCGTAGAACGTGTTTTTTAATATCATAAAAAGTAAGAGCCAAGACTTACAGGATGCACCCTCTGTGTTGTTTCTATAGGGCATTTACGTCCTTATTTAGTACTTAGCCTCTTTGACCATCATAAAATAAGAATTTACTAAGAAATTCAGCAAATATTGCGCAACATTTCCCCGTGGCTGAGGTCAATACCCATTACGTAGGTTACATTTCACGATGACATGCCTCAATTCGAGATACGTTGTGCAATATTGCTCATAATGGGAAATATGTTACTCATTGGAAAAAATGTATACCACATAGGAATGTACTTTTATTTTATTAAAATTAGAAAATATATTTAAAATTATGTTAAGAAAAATTAAATGTAATAGTTGTTCAACTCGAATTTCAGATATCAACGCTTGGATGTTAGCAAAAAACTTATTTAAAGCTCTAGTAAAGAGGAGGCGGTCCAAAAGCAGTTGCTAAATCGACGGCAACAAAATCTAAAGTCGAGTGATTACATTTATCAAATACTAGCTAAACCCCGCAGCTTTGCCCGCGTTAAAAAAAACGATGTATCGATTGTGGGAATAAGATATTTTTCCCACAATAAAAAAGTAGCCATATGTCCAGAGTGTTAGTTAACTACCTACCAAATTTTATGAAAATCGCTCCAGCCGTTTAGACGTGAAGAAGTAACAAACATACACACTCACAAACTTTCGCCTTTATAATATTAAAATAATATAGTATAGTATTATTTTTGAGAAGTACTTTTTGTTAATGAATCATCGAAATAAATAATTTTCGGCGAAAAACAAAGCAGGCCTATATTTAAGTATTTTACTTCTATAGCCTAACCTAAGGCTTTCGCTGTTTTTTTAAAATATATTGTATTGTTAATAATACAATGAATGCTTATAATGTGGTAAAAGGAGCGCTTTGTGAGAAACATCAACGCTATACTTATTCTAACTTATGTTTACTAATGGCGGTATGTGTTACTATTTAAGTTTGAAGGATTCTTTAATGTTCTTTAACCCTGTGTTGACCGACCCTCCTTCCTGCAAAGAAAAATCCTAGTTCCTCCAGTGGATAGAGTTGTTTACAGGTGTCCTGGGTGGCAGTGGCCAGCAGGTTGAATTCATGCTTGTATGTTGTCGATATAATAAAATCGTAAAAAAATCGTATAGTAGTGCTATTCATGTATTTAATAAATAGTTAAAGCTTTTACTAACAGGTAGCGATTTTAAAAACTTATTGAATTGCTGAATACGTAGCGCCATCTATCTGACCAAACTATACACTAATAGCTTTATGTGGGGAATGTATTGGAAATATAGCGGGCAGTTAATTTTATACAATGTAAAATACGAGTTGTTTATTTACGTAAAGACTTATACCCTTACGTACACAACCACATTGTATGTACGTCATACAGCAATATATTTGCTACCCACCGTCATTGAATATAAAATGTCATGCAAAAATATTATATAACGATAAAGTCGATAATTGTAGATTTATCGTGGGAATCCCTAAGTCACACCTATCATATTATAATATGCTCATTCATTGAATACGATTGCTCATACCACACATAGCGCCATCTATCGACACAGGTACTAAACTGCAACTGTCAGGATTGCAAGTTATGTAACGCACCATGGACCTACACTAACATGCAGGATCGCTATGTTTACGTTCACGTCATAGGGTCTACCGTTAGCCGCGTAATATGAAATATTATGCAAAGCCTGATAAGGCCACGTGGCCGGCATGCGCTGGGGAATGCCTGAGGAAACACGAGGCTTTTCCGCGGGAAACCCTATGGTATTCTACTGTTATCGCAATTATTTGAAAGAAATATTTCCAACCTGCATACCGGCGTTTGGGTGAAAACTGTTCTGTTATCAGGCAATATGGTTAAATTAATACAAATGGATGCTTTACACGAATAACTGTTATTTCCCTAACCCCAGGTGCGTGTTAGACCTTACTAACACAATGCCTAAGTAAATAAATAATTTCACAATGTTGATATTTATGAATGTTTCTCATTCAATTAGCTATTTTTGAGGTGGCAGAACGTTTCCTAATAGGATTTTGTAGGTACCACTTATCACAGAAGCCTATTTTTTTTTTGATTTTTATGTAAAAAGCATTCCTGTCATGTTTCCACTTATTATTGACCACCTTCTATGTTTGATACGATAACAGCTTCACCTGATTCTTTTTTTTCAGTTACGGTTATGCACTTGAACTGAAGGTGGTAGAACCAGTGTAGTTCGACCGGGGAAGTACCACCGCCACACCTATTTCTAGCGTGAAGCATTTCTTGCGTTTCGATAGAAGGGTGTGGTTGCCGGCACACATTTACATGAGGCGACCATCATAGTCCTCGGGAGTAGCAACGCATCTGTGTTTGACTTCAGATAGAACCCATGTTCTGTATGAAGTTGATTACAGATGTCTATGAGCGGCAGTGACCACTTACCATCAGGTGGACTGCATGCTCGTTTGCTACTTCAGTCAAATAAAAAAAAAAAAAAAAATAAGTTGCGAAGTGAAGTCTAATGTTAATTTATCTTAAAAACGAAAAGTGTACATGCGATGTGCCTACTTCTTATAATATGATAAAATATGATAGATCATCTAATGTAATAAGACTAATTTCTTCAACCATCAAAGAACAGGATAACAGGAAAATCACATTAAATTACTGCAAAACCTTTTTTTTATACTTTAACCTAAGGATAAGGCAGACGGGCTACCTGATGGAAAGTAGTCACTGTCGCCTGTGGAAATCGCAACGCCAGAGGAGTCGCCAATGCATCGCCGGCTTTGTAGGAGAGCTCATTTCGCACCTTTTTTGAAGAACCCCATGTCATAGCGCTCCGGTAGAGCTTCGTGCTTTTTGTTTCATGGCAACCTTAGTACTACACTAATTTCTCTCTTCTTAGTCTCTTCTTTGTCGTAAGTTTCTTTTTGTTTCTTGTGTTGTTTGTTTTATTATTTTACTAAATCATATTAATATCTCTGGTCATTGAGTTACATAATTATTGCACCATTTTAAAACATGTTTTATTTTATTGTAGTTTACGTGTAAAATTACGTGTTCTACAGACGTGGACAATGTATGTACGTATGCTTGCGCAATTTTTAATATAATATTTATACGTTCAATAATTTAAACAATATATCACATAAACATCCCGATTCCGAATAATTATTTTTATAAAAATTTCGAATGTTAATATGTACAACAAATAATTATTCTAATATATATAAATTACGTGTCACTTTATTTGTCCGCAATGGACTCTTAAACCTCTGAACCGATTATAATCAAATTTACTCAACGTGTGCATTTTGATCCAACTTGAAAGATAGGATAGTTTATATCTTAATTTATAGGTTTAATTGCAAATGTTTATGTAACATTTCTTTAACCACAGCAACGCGTGGCCGGGTATGCTAGTTATTCTAATAAATAAAACATCTTACGGATCAGTTGTATAATATATTTAATAAAAATACTGGTATTAGGTATATGAAGCTGCGTTTAAAATACTGACAAAAATAATCTGTATGAGAAAAGTAGAAAACTTACTTTAACAGAATTGTTATTAAACATTCAATTGTTCTTGTAAGTAAATATCTCATACTCTCGGACGGTGAAGTTGTAATCAGGCGCAAGGGACGCGGGGGACAATGAATCCCCGTAGGAATGAAGATTACTGAAAAAAACAAATAAACACTACAATGCTGATTACCTACTAATGATACTTCAAAGCAGTGATAGCCTAATGGTTGAAACTTACACTCTCTATCGAGAGGTCCGAGGTTCAAACCTAGGCACGCACCACTGATTAATGTGCGTATTAGAAATTAATTATCATTGCTTTTCGGTGAAGGAAAACATCGTGAGGAATCTACACACCCAAGAGTTCTTTAAAAAAAAAAGTTCTCGGAGGTGTGTGAAGTCCACCAATTCGCACTTGGCCAGCGCGGTGGACTATGGTCTAAAACTCTCTCATTCTGAGAGAAGACCCGTGCCCAGCAGTGGGACAGTAATGGGTTGACGACGACACTTCAGAATGATTAAATTGCTATATTAATTTATATTCGGGGCAAAATCGATCTGTATTAAATGTAAACAAACCATAAAAAATCCTATGTAGGGTTATCAACTTCCACGAATTTGTACACAAATGCATTTTACATTCAACCAAAGTATGCATTAAATTTTCGCGAAGTAATTTAATTAAGAAGAGTTGATTAACTAATAACGACCAAATGCAAGATAATATGCTAAAACCAGTCAAACATTTTTTTTGCCATTATCGTCATTGTATAACAAATGATGTTACAAACTTAATTCCATGAGGAGTTTGGAACCTATTATAAGTTACAGGTAAAAGTTAATAAGAGGTAAAAGATGGCTGATAAAACAACAAAAAGTTGCCTTCCCCTGCCTGTCAGTGGTTACTAGGTAACGTTTTGTTATTAAACATACCATATCGAATTTGCCCCAAGTATAGATTTTTAACTGTGAGAATTACATAAATGCAAGTAAAAGAGAGTTCTTTAAAAAAGTTCTTAAGGGTGTGATGTTTGCCAACCGTCACACATGGAGAGCTATGGAATGAACCAGTCTTACTTTGAGTAGAGCTCTCTGTCCTACTTCTATCATATAGGTGGTAGAACAATGGTTAGACCGGGTAAGTACCACCACCACACCTATTTATAGCGTGAAGCAGTTCTAGCGTTTTGAATGAAGAGTGTGGTTGCCGGCACATTTTTATATGAGGCGACCATCTTAGTCCTCGGAAGTAGCAACACATCTGTGATTGACATCAGATTGAACCCTTGTTCTGTATGAAGTTATTTACAAATGTTGCAGGGCGACAGTGTACACTTACCATCAGATGGACTGCATGCTCGTTTGCTACTTCAAATTTATAAAAAAAAACATCAACCGAATACCAGGTAGGTAGACAATGTGTCATCAAAGTCAGTGAATGCCAACAAAAATAGCGTATCTACTCATTAATAGTTGGCACTGTGGGATAAAGTTAAATGTGTGGAGTTAATAATTATTGCAACGTATAATTACCTGTAGCTGTCGCTGTTTGCATTGCAGTTGTTAGATATGAGCAGATCAGCACCGGCGCCAAATATCGGTCCGCAACTGAAATAATAATTTACGCATCACCATAGGATTTTCACACCCACACTAGGATTTTCTCCTGTGTCGTGGGTGCCATGGACACACACAAGACGAATACATAAACATCCAGACCCAGAACATGAATCTAAACTCATCATTCAGATACCTATCTGGCCGGGAATCGAACCCGGGACCCATTGCGCGTATAATAATATTTTAAGAATTGAACTACATATGTATATAAGTTAACATGCACAGCCTACGATGAATGAATGGTAACATTATCATTACATAGTATAAAACAAAGTCGCTTCTCGCTGTCTGTTCCTATGTATGCTTATGTTTAAAACTGCGCTACGGATTTAACTGCTTTTTTTTAATAGAGTGATTCAAGAGGAAAGTTTTATGTATAATATATGTATAATATAGTAGAGAAATATTGTAAATTTTTAACCGACTTCAAAAAAGGAGGTTTCTCAATTCGACCGTATATATATATATTTTTTTTGTTTGTTCGCGGATAACTTCCTCGATTATGAACCGATTTTGAAGATTCTTTTTTTGTTGGAAAGGAGACATTCCAGGAATGGTACCATGACAAAGAAACCAGGATCTGATGATGTCATTCTAAAGAAATCGAGGGGAACTTTCGAAAATCGTAAGGGTGACTAGTGTGTTTGTTAATTTTTCTATTAAACAATTTAAAGTACGATAATATAATGAAGGTCTGGAGTCGATCTGATGACGGAGCCGAAAGACAGTCGAGGGAATTCCTCGACGATTTACAGCAATTACCTTGTAGATTTTTGACTTTTAGGCGGAACAAAGTTCGCCAGGTTAACTAGTGTTACATAATTCTGCAAGTGCTAACTAAGTCATGCTTATTTACTTATCTAAAATAAAAATTGTACTATTGTACTGGGGATTAACAACTTTATCCTTAAATTTAATCAACCAATAGCAAACTTTTGGTTTGCTATTGGTTGAATAAATTGTAAGGGTTTTATTCAATGGTATTTGATGACGCCTAGTCGTTTAGTCATTCATCATCTACCAATTATGGTGTTGTAACGGTGCTTTGGGATTAATTGAGCGTTAATAAAATTTGGACTATTTACTATAATGTATGGGTGGTTTTACTATTTGATAAATGTAAGTTTAGCAATTCAGCTTGGGTGTTGGCAGAGCGCGAAGGGTTTTTTGACGAGGGGGTATATTGCGGGTGGGTTGCTGAGTGTGATGAGTGGCACGCGTTGCGGCACCATATAATTTCCCACCCCTCGCTCTTGCCGACCATCTTAGTTGTCAAGAGCGGCAACGCATCTATTTCAGCCCCCTCCCGTTGTTGAATCCCTGATGTTGCTTCTAGATATCAATGAGCGACAGGTGGACTGCATGGTAATTTTACATTTCTAAAATGCATGATTGTAATTTTAATAGAAAAAAATTAAAAATGGAAATTGTCAATAACGAATTTTATATTTTGCATGCCTACTATAGGTAGGGCACACTGAGCTATACAATTTATATAATATCAATGTAATTACTATGTTCTTGGAAATAAAGATTATTATTATTTATTTGTATTTTTATCTCCTTCTTATGAAGGGGTTAAGTACGTGCCACGCGGACCTAAGTCAAGCGAGACACGCTAAATAAGATAACTTGAAGATACTGATGAAGATGTGAGGAATTTGCGTGTTATGCGGCAGGTATTTAATATGGTAGCTTTTTATTATTGATGTTCTTATTATTATTATTATTATTATCAGCAAAAGGCAGGGTGTTACTCACTCGGGGTGGTAGCAGAGCGCAAAGGGCTTCTTGACGAGCGGGTAGCGGGCGGGCGGGTCGGCCAGCGCGAACAGCAGCGCGCGCTCCGCCGCCGCGTAGCCCCCCGCGCCCGCGCCCCCCGCACCCCCCGCGCCGCCCGCCGCCCAGCTCACCTCGCTGAACCCGCCGATCACCTCGCCGCGCGACAACTGAAGCAATACCTTTCATTATAACACAAATACCAGAGATTGAGCAGTCATAGCTTAATGGTTGAAACTTGTCCTCTCAATCTGGAGGTCCGAGGTTCAAACCCAGGCACGCACTGATTTATGCGCGTATAAGAAATTGATTATCACAGCTTTTCGGTGAAGGAAAACATCATGAGGAAAACTACACACCCGAGAGTTCTTTAAAAAAAAAAGTTCTCGGAGGTGTCTGAAGTCCACCAATTCGCACTTGGCCAGCGCGGTGGACTATAGCCTAAAATCTCTCACATTCTGAGGGAAGACCCGTGCCCAGCAGTGGGTCGATAATGGGTTGACGAGAGATACCTCAAACTGCCTTTTATTTCTGGAGGCGGAAAACCTTCAAAAAGTACCCGACGCCGTGGGAGCGACGCAGGGTTATGTAGATTTTTTACCGCACTAAAGGGTGGGCGTCCTCAGTGCTACAAAGAGGACTTCGGGATTTCCAGAGGCAACCGGAGTCATCTGAGCGCGTTGCCCCATCGGACTCCTCACAGATGGGCGACTGAGCCCACCTCTCCGTCTGGTCTTTACCACGGCATACCGCTTGACCGAACGAACTCTTAAACTGTCCTACACAACAGTATATTAAGTAGAACATTGTGTCTCATACTGGCCTGTTATTTTAAAATAATGAACACATTGTATATACTACATACGTAAATGAAAGAAAAAAATATGAACACGTTGCACCTTTATTTATAAAAAGAACTATTTTTTACATAAAGCGAATGAACTAGGCGATAAACTGACAAAACATAAAGAGTTATTTCTTTTCATGAATAAAAGTGCGACATGTATCTTTGTATTTTACCTGACACAAACATGAATCGCGCGGCCATGAAACAATCACTTAACTCTCCAGGTGTCAGCATTAAAATAAATTTTATTATATATCATTACAAAATTCACGTGTCTTCCAATTCACATATACCTGACGTGTTGAATGTTGGCATAAAAATTCTTACTCTAAGAGGAGAACGTGGCCAAGTCCGTGAGTCCGACCATATTATCTTCTACTTAACATGTGTCGTCAGCCCATTATTCTCCCACTACTGGGCACGGGTCTTCTCTCAGAATGAGAGAATTATAAGCCATTGTCCACCGCGCTGGCCAAGTGCTAATTGATGGTACTGAGCATACCCCTGTACAAATGAACCAACTGTACCGCTGTACAAATGAACCTACCGTACCGCTGTACAAATGAATACTGCTAACAT
This sequence comes from Spicauda simplicius, assembly GCA_949699795.1. Lineage (NCBI taxonomy): Eukaryota > Metazoa > Arthropoda > Insecta > Lepidoptera > Hesperiidae > Spicauda > Spicauda simplicius. The sequence goes on along the minus strand of OX453072.1, from coordinate 19,860,245 downwards.
AAGGTACCTGCACGAGCAACAAGACGGGCGCCAGGCCGTCGCAGTGCGAGTGGAAGGCGGCGGCGGAGAAGCCGTGCGCCGACGCGCGGAACGCCAGCCGCCACGACTGCTTCGGGGTGCCGCACCTGGGGGGGGGGACTTGTGTTATGGAACCAGGTAATGACCATGTCACTTGATATTAAATGGTTATTGACGTTATGTACTTGTTACAGAGTAAATACCAATTTTGTAAACTATTATAAAGATATAGTTGTGCCATGTGCAAGTTTTGGTCATATTTTAAACATTTGTTTTATATTTCACATATTTTTTAAATTCTAAATATTTAAAAATAGCCGAGAAGAGAGTTCTGTACTATTATATATAAAAGTCGGAAAAAAATCATAGTTGTATGGGAGATTCCTTTAAAAATGTATTTTATTCTGTTTTTAATATTTATTGTTATAATGATAACAGAAATACATCAAAATTTCAAGTCTTTAGATATCACAGTCACAGATTTATCCTAGTGACAAACAGTTGAAAAAGTGACAAAAATTTAGTAATAGGGTCCCGTTTTTACCCTCTAGCTGTGGAAACCTAATAATTATCGTTGTGCACTCGTCCACGTATATATTAGACGGTTTGTAAAATTCAGAGCATAATAGCAGCATAAAACAATGTATTCTACATTTTTTTACCATAATATATTTATTGCGCGTTATAAAAATCAAGTAAAAAATATTTTCACATTTAAATTATTAATATAATTGTTGATCGATCCAATAGTCCTTTGAAGTACAATACTGGACGAAGGCGTCAACTAATTAGCGTCACTCAAAGTCCTGATTCTTATGAATTCTTATGAAGTCTTCTTCAGATCATCAGTCCACCTGTTTATTATTAATATGTTACGATAAATGATAATAAAAGTAATACCAGCTATTGATGACAGACTGAAAGGCACTCTTATCCTGTTGCAGAATCACTGAACCAGCAAACATGTTAACAGCCAATCTGTAGTAAAAAAAGCAAATATGTTTGAATAAATTAAAATGTACAAAGTTTCCTTCGCTGAGGTCGCGTGTGAGGTTGGGTGTAAGTAAAAAAAAAAATAACTGATTATAAGGCTAATTTATATTTGAAATTACATTTCTTTTTTATTGTTACAAACATAGTACCACATGGAACGGTAATTAAGTGAACTAATTGATACGCTTCGTAAAAGTGTATCTCCTTAAGAGTGTAGCCCTTCAAACCATATAACAATTAAATATATCAATCTGACAAATGCGGGTCAACCTCGCGTACGACAAGTCCGTACTATTTATATTTTCAGTAAATACACACCTTAACATTCTGTAAATATTTCAAGCGTTACCTGTTGTCGTTATTGAAATCGAGCAAAAAAATCACATAAGTCGTGTGGTACCTCTCTAGTATATATAATTTAATCTTTTTGTAGTATTTCTTGTTATAACGATAACATATTTGGTTGACATTTTCATAACTGATGTATTTACATCGTTTGTGAAAATTTCAACTATCTAGTTAGACATTTGAAATGAAAGACAGACGGACAGCGAAGTTTTAGTTATAGAGGGACTTCTATGTTTTTATCCTTCGGGTACGAATGCCGTGATTCAAGAGATGAAAGACAGACGGACAGTAAAGTTATAGTAATAGATGGACTTCTATGTTTTTTTTCTGACTGAAGTAGCTAACGAGCATGCAGTCCACCTGATGGTAAGTGGTCACTGCCGCCCATAGACATCTGTAAGCAACTTCAAACAGGACGTGGGGTCTGAAGTCAATCACAGATGCGTTACTACTCCCGAGGACTATGATGGTCGCCTGATGTGAAAGTGTGCCGGCAACCACACCCTTCTATCGAAACGCAAGAAATGCTTCACGTTAGAAATAGGCGTGTTTCTATCGTTATACGAATGCCGTAAAGCGGTAACCTGGGCTGCGTGCGGTGGTCGGGCGCGTGCGCGTGCGCGGCGTGCGGCGCGAGCGGCGGCGCGCGCAGCAGCGCGGCGCGCCGGTAGCGCTCCAGCGACAGCTCCATGGGCACCGCGCCCGTCGGCTCCACCTCCTCCGCGAACACCGCGCTGTCTGCATCACACACAATTCAACATTAACGCAATACAAACAATGCATGTCTGACTGACAATTGAACTTCATTTTATTATTCGGAAGAAGTAGCCAATGAATATGCAGTCCACGTGATGATAAGTGACCACTACCGCAATATACATCTACAAGCATCTTTATATAAGATAGGGGTTTTATCTAAGGTCAATCAGACGCGGAACTACTTCTGAAAACTGTGACGGTCACCTCATATAATAGTGGTTCGACAACCATACCCTGCCACTAAAACGCATGAGCTACTATAAAAATAAATATATGTACTAAGACTAGAACATAAATTACCCTCCTCCGCGAACACTACGAGTGCGCAAGACACACATAGTTCAATCTCATCATTTAAACGATATCTGTCTGTCTGGTAGAGAATTAAATCTTAATTAACCTACTCAGCAAAGATCACGCTGGCTGCACAGGGCACTAATATTTCAATCTTATCAGGAAGATACGATCCCTTTCGTATATGAAATTGCTTACCAATTTCCATAAGCGGCAGTTACCACTTACCATCACATGGACCTGATTCGATCTGATAAAAAATCTCTTACTTACACGAATGTGTAGATCACTTCAGCTATCCAACCATGATTGTATAGCAATATTCATTCACTCCTCATACAAACTTTCGCGTTTATAATATTAACAACATAAGCATCAAATACGTAAGTTAAAGTTCCAGTTAGAAGTGAAATTTAAACGATATGGTGTACAATACCAATAAGCAGCAAGCGAACGTGCTGCATGAGCGGCGCCAGATGCTGGCAGACCCTGGCGCGCTCCTCCTCCGCCCAGTGCGCCGTGGGCTGCGTCACGCCGGCGCGCTGCTTGGCCCACGCCAATGCACAGCGCCATACTTCCTCCTCTTCCAAACATAGCTGGAGAGAAAGCCATAGTCTGGGTATATCGCAATAGGGTGTTGAACTATACATCGGTGCATAGTTGGAGATAGGACCATAAGCTGGATTTATCGCATAGTAAGTTCGAAATGAACACAACTTATTTCGGCTAAATGAGTGAAATACTTGAAAAATCGTAGTCTATCGTCTAGAGAATTAAAAAGCAAAAATTTACTAAATAATTTAATATTACTAACACTTGATAGCAAATGGATAGCAGTTCCACTACCACATCCTCTTATTGTCCTATTTTAGATGTTTACACATTGGCCTATTCTGATGTCAAAGTTCTTGTTGAGCACATACTATAATAGCTTATATTATAAGTGCACACCACAATAATACTCTACAACACTAATTTAATGACGCTATTCGTTTGTTCCATTTTAAAGTAGGTTTACACTTATGAACAATCTGGTAATGTAAAATTACCACTAATGAAACTATCAAACTAGCTTTAAATAACTTCTACTCGCCGATAGATGTCGCTATAACATATTTGTTACCTTAATAATTTTAATAGTATTTGTTTATTTTCATTTAGATCTCTTCTCATTTTAATAAATAATAGACGACCATAATATCAGCACAATAAACATACACATTTTCATCGAATGAAATCCAATTCTTTAAGAGCTATAAAACCTGTGCCAAATAATTAAAATGGGAATATGTCTTATTGTAAGGTCTGCGTTTTTTCAACAATTGTGGTAGTACTTGTAGAAGTCAGTCTAGCGAAAATTAGACTTATTCACAATTTTTTCTAGCACAGATATTTGCATATGAGGAAGAAAACAACATTGCAGGAAATTAAACATAGGTAATTCCCTGGTTTCCTGGAATCATGCCAATATGCAACTCTGATATACTCTACCACACTTACTAAGTTTGGAAATTTACTGTAGTTTAATCATCATGAGGTATTCTTAATTTTCACTTGAAAAATACACATCATTGATTGACAATAATATAGTTTAATACAGCTCCTTACGTTAGTAAAAGTATACTAACAAAGTCAGACGAAATAAGCTTGATCAAAGCTTCCTTAGGCAGGTTGAGGAAGGCATTGGTCTTCACGCAGTCAGCAGCGTTGTCTCCAATGAAGGCTATGCAACGCTCCATGAATGATGATGCACTCTTACCTCCTGTAATAAACAGTATCCAGAAAAATAATATAAATAATATAAAATAATATGTCTTTCAATTACTGTTGTTACATTCATAGTGTGGGATACATAGTAATTGTATGGTAATATAGTAGAGTTTAAGTTTCTACTAAAACTGTTGTTCGAACCTACTATTCCGCACCAATGGCTGTGTAGTGTGTTGCTTGTTTGTGTGTTCCTGATGTGTGTAGCCAAGTTCACAATTTTTTTGTGTACATGTAATAGTTTAATTTATAGTAACTAACATTTATATATAGTAACTAAAATTAAAATACATTCAGTATGTCACACTGAATTGAATCCTATAGATTGTGTAAGTGTAGTACTTCACTCATTTAAGATTAAAAAATTGCAGCTGTATGACGATTGTGAAGTAAAACTCCTGGTAAATAGACTTAATATTCAGATTCTAATCTTTATGTAACAATTACCAAAATTACCCATTATTGTTTTTTTTTTTAAATTATAGTCTTTTAAAATTTATGTAACCAGAAAGCTTTAAAAACTAGTCTCGACATGGTAACTACTTAGACTTTTACTTCATTCAAATAGATAAAAATGGATCATAAACATGAATGTTGAATGTGCCCAATAGCATATAATTTAACTTGATATATTGTTTCTGTTTTCATTAAACAAACAAGATTTTGTGTTACTGTAACATAACAAATGAAAAAATAAAAGTCAGTGTGGATAACTTAAAATTTAATGACAAAATGAACTGTTTGCATTGGTACAACTGTAAAGGCGCACAGAGTAATCCCCACACTTATTTGCTAGGAATGTTCACTTCACTTAGTTGTTACATTACATTATAACCTATATTTTACACTGACGCGTTTGGATTCACATTTTGTATAAGCGTAATATTGTCTCCCTTCATCATAATACGCCCGATTACTTTCCGATTCTTCGTCTTCATGTGCACTTCCTCAGCATCATCAAGAACAATGTTCATGTATTCATCGAAGCCAACAATGTGTCCCTCGATTCGAAGATTCACGTTCTCGTACAACCAAATTTGTACTCGGCTCCGGTTTTGTAAATACCTGAAGATTAGGTTGATGGGTTGTACCATCACCTTTTGTACTTTCGGTGGGCCTTTGTATGCCATGTTTAGATTATATTATCTTCGCCACAAGTTGAATTATACAAAACAAAACGCCGCCAAAGCCGGTTACTTGCAATTCGCGGGACGCGTCCGTCAAACAAAAATGGAAGCCGAAAGCCGAAATGTCAAAGATAATCAAAATGGCGAACAAAATTGTTACCATTACATAAATACTTTACAAATTATAAAAATTCTTAGTTTTTGCTATTAGGTACGCTTAAATTATAAAATACGAAAATTATAAAAATGTTTCAATAATATTTAGAAAAAAAATTATTACGGAAAATGCTGATACTTAACCTAAAAATAAAGATACATGGACTATAGATACATGGACTAGACCTGGGTGTAGTGCCCCTACATAGGGGATTCTAATGTTAAATTAAAATTCATTAATTACATTTAAAATCTAAATCGTTTTTTTTACCAAACATAAAAAACAAAATCTAGATTAAATTAATGCTTTGGAATTATCAATAAAAGTGACAAAGGAGTAAAAATTTCTAAAAAATAAACAAATAAACAATGCACTGGCTATTGTTTTTCGATAAAAATATAAATTACGTTGGGGATAATTCATTACAAAAAATATAATTAGAAAAAGCAAAATAAAAAGTGTGCGATGGCCGGGAATCGAACCCGGATCAACTGCTTGGAAGGCAACTATGCTGACCATTACACCACCATCGCCGCTGTAAACGTAAGTGAAATAGAGTAATAGATGAAGAATAATGACATAAATTTATTTACTATTTCAAGTAAATACCTGGCCGATCTTGAATCTCCATAGCTGCTGCAAGAAGAGTGCAGGCGCTTTCTACGCTGAGAGTGGAAGTAACATGGTCTTCGCAGGCCGCTCGGAGATCTTCCACGCCGAGATCTGCTGCTAGAGTCATCATTTCGAATACTCCAGAGTCCTGAAGTAATAGCTGGGAGGAAAAAATCTTATCTGGTTAAATTTTTGTCGTCATTTTATTTTAATCGTTTGTGAGCTATAATCTAATAACAAATAATGTGATCAAAAACCTTTGTTTACATAGAATTTTGAGCGTATATTAATAGTAGTATAAGAGGTAAATTTTGTTGTTGTTGCGAGGAAAATAATTTATGCTCTAGATGGCAGCACTTATGATGCCGTCCTACGGAGTGTCATTACACAAAGCTAGATGTCGTTGTATCCGCTATGTAGTACAACTTAATTATGTTACGAAATTACATCATAATTATAGATTCATCGTTTAAAAAAATTGTAATAATTTTATAAATATATGTCAGATTCATTACCTTCCCAGTGTAGACGTATTGGATGAATAATCTGAATGTCTCTGGCTGTACGTGAGGCATACGGATCGGTGTCGGCTGCGTACCGACAGATGGAGCTACCGTGCATCCGGGAATGCGACACACTTCCCCGCGTTTCGTATTTTGAAAACTTTTGCACCTGTAAAATGAAAAGAAAAATATTAAATACATTTACAATAAACGTTTTAAAGGTGACAGTGTATCAAAATTTTATATATATTTTTTTAATAAAAAAAACACTTTTATGATTACTATAATAAGTATTAAGTCTCAACGAATTTAGCTGATTTCAAGGAAGTAATGTAAGCCAAACCTCTTAATTTTTTTGATATCTTAGAAATAGCGCTAGGAAGTAGTATCTACAGATTATTTCCTACTTCCTAGCGCCGCTAGTGCGTATAGTGTAGCCGAACAATCAAGGATTGGACCACATCGTCGTGCTAGTCATAGATTTATATGCAGCAGGTAAATGTTTTATTATATAGCTATGCCTTAAAATATTACCGTCTAGTAAACACAAGACGATCGTATTAAATTTCCTAAAGGACTATAACAATTTCGTAAGCATCTTAATCGCAAAGTTTCGACGCTACATCCCGTAAGTGCAACACGGAGCTGCAGCGGTAATTAAAAACCGATAATCTTCCTCCCGGGGATTATGAGCGGACTTTGAGCAGGGCTTGAAGGAAAAACTTGAGTTGTCAAGTGGAGGCAAACTTGTAAGTTATGCAGCAAGTTCGGCAAGGAGATGCTGTAGGGACAGAAGTTCAATTTCGTAAAAAAATGCTTAATCAGAATGGTGTAATAATAATACAGCACATTTCAAAGGCGGCAACCTAGTCGAAATTCGGCATTATTATGATATTTACATTTTTTTGTATTTAGATACATATTTAATGAAATGTCATTTTACTTGTGGGAAAATTTAATCTGTTAAGTGAGAGAGCTTTACGTTTTCTGTTAATTTTCAGACCACTATACATGGTTTTAAAATTACCACTAATATACCGTATACTACACATTAGTGTTAGGTTCAACGTTGGACATAATTATTTAAGCCCAACATAATGATGGTTTATACGAGATTGAATTAAATAACCATATAACATATGTATCGACTCCACGTTAATAATATTTATAGGTAATAATATAGATACAATGTACTACCGTGGTATTACTGCACTGCATAACTATTTTAAAGTATCGTACTTATATTGGCAATGGCGCGCTCCATGCCTCCGCAACGCCTAAATATATTAAATTCACGAGCGTTATTTCCAATATCAAGCCAATAAATTCACGTTAAAGAACTTTGTTTAGTTTTCCTTAGTTTACGAGCATTCTATTGTTCCTGGTATGATTTTTCTTGATTGAATAGGCTTTGAGAGTTATTGTGTCTTCAGTAAGAATGGGGTTTGTTCTTGCCGTAATTGAAATCTGAAGAATTGTTTACGGTCTTCAATGCATTGTTTACGGCTTCGAAGAGTTTTCTTATTTATTTTTACACGTAGTTTAACTGAAAACTGATTTATTGTTTTATTACGAGAATCGTACTTACTTAGGTATTGCTTGTAATTTACTGGAATAATAATCTGTGTTTTTTATTTACAACATTAATTAAATTAAATACCTACATCTTAAAGCGGTATTCGATTTTTCTTATTAAATCCTGAGATGCCGTATTCGTCCTTCAAAGTCTTTTGTACTTTGCCTTTTCAAGAAGTTTTAAAAGAAAGTGCTTTCTTTAAACTTCAGCAGACCACCTGTAGAACTGAAGATATAGTCGAAAGTTCCGTTAGAACCGTAAGCTGGCCACACGCCAACCACTACTGAATGAGTGGTTCACCAATTGACTTAAAGAAATTGTCTAATTTTCCTTAATCTCTCTACGATTAAAAGGATTGTGGTCGTTTATATCTTTGACTGATGAAATGTCTATTATGATTTCATTACTAGTCTTTTTAAATCAAAGATTGCGCCTTCTAAATAAGTACATTATGACAACAGCTTTCAAGTAGACGGGAGCAATCAGAAAATCTATGAAATGATATTGCAAAAAAGGGACAAAGATGAGGATGATACGTCACAAACCATCTTAAGTCTCCAAGGAATGACGCAGTTACGCAGTCAGCAGCACCAGCGTAAACAAACTGCAGATACTTGAGCTAATTTAATTAACAATTCTAACCTACTTAGACAAAGAGCTTTCTTCTGTCACGCGTGGACGTGTTAGAAAGAATTTAATTCAACTAGGGGAGATCTAGGTTGAGCGTACTCGAAACACTAGTCCGTAAGGGATGATGGCGCAAAATCTATGTATAGTCGATGAATCCATGATGAAGCAAACTATTAGCAATCAAGGCAAGACCGCAGTGTTCCGCGGTGAACACACATCGGGCCGCGACAATTAATTACCTCTGGCGCTTGATTAATCCACTCTGTGGTCTGGGCGTTATCTAGCTTAGGATTTTGGGATATCATTAATCTTTCCATGTCGATCAAGAACAGATTTTAATCGAAACTGAAATTCGTGTTGCTAAAGTTTAGGGAAATTTAAAGGCGCTTGTGTCACCGCTTCGGTGTTTAGGTTAAAATCGTTACGGAGATTTCTAACCATATTTTATACTGATCGATTAGGTATATATGTGTACGTTCGTCCCTGTAGTTCCGGGATCAGAATAGGGCTACGGCATCCCCTGCCTGTCGTAAGAGGCGACTAAAAGGGGCTTCCGGGGTTGCAGGCGGCTAGAGTGAGAGCTCGAACCGTTTGGTCAGGCAATCCCGGGAAGGACGACGGTATTTGTGGTCGCATACTGTCATAAAGACTAGACGGAGCGGTGGGCCCAGCCGCCTATCTGAGAGGAGCCCGATGGGGCAACGCGCTCAGAGGATTCCGGTTGTGGTCGTTTCGGAATCCCAGAGTCCTTTTTATAGCGCCGAGGACGGCCACCGGGAGGGTTTTAGTGCGGTAAAAATCCCACATAACCCTGCGTCGCTCCCACGACGTCGGGTGCCTTTTGAAGGTTTCCCCCTCGAGAACAAAAAATAAATAAATGAAATGCTAAGCTTTGTATCTCTTTTGACCATTTCAAATAGTTTTTCAAGGCGAAACAATAACAGAAAAAAGTCTTCAGAGATTAGCTGTGAGAAGTCAGCGCCGCTGTCGTGAACAAAAGATTTACTATTTAATAAGTGTTATTTCTGTGTTTAAAACAATGACAGAGAAACTTTACATGTAAGTATTTTGTTACATTGTCCTACAACTTTCTAAGTATTTGGCTAAGTCAATCAATTAACTCCTGAAGTCATTGATTAATGCAGGCAGCGATGGATCTTTCGTTGCTTCGGATATTTCAGAGCCACCATTAATCTTGCTTCATCCATCAACAGGCTTTGACACGAGAAATTACGTACCCAGCATCTACCCACTATCAAATACCACTAACACTGAACTTAAACTATGCTAACTAAACATTTTATCTCGTAGGTATATGTAAATATGTCTATATTCACTATTATGTTGCTGCGGTAATTTGTACTTTTAGTATAAGGGGGTATTACTAGTCTAGAGGTCCGAATTTCGAGCGGTTTTTGGCAATTAACTTATGAAAAGCAGTTGATACTTTTAATATACATTTTTTTATCATGTGTTTATTAATATTTCAAGAATACAAAAAATACATTTCAACAAAATATATATTTTTTTCAACAAGATGTAGGTAAGTCCTTAAAGTAGAGGAAAACAGAAAAGGCCCTGTCCTCGTCGAAAGGATTTCTACCCTTGTATTGATCGTTACAAATGTCATTATCGCATAAACCAACAAAATGATGATGATGATGTTACTTCTGAGAAATAAGTTAAACGGTCAAAGAGCATAATTTTCTTTTTCATGATGTCTTTATAATTTTACAAAAATATTTTTTACACAGCACATTTATCGAAATGTTCTTTTCTAAAATGTTCCAAATATGCGTAGGCAACTTATCTATCCAAATACGTCAAACAAATGGTTCCGTTATTACATTTTGTATATTAATCGGCAACAGCGCTTGATAATGCTGTTATGTAATTTTAATATGCCTAAGTGATAGGAGACGATGGTGCAATCTTCTTTCGTGTTTATAATTCTCTCAGTTTAAAGTTTTTAGGGATAGAACAATAAAGCCTTTGAATCCTTTAGCGTCAATGCTTCCGCTATAACTTCTCAACTCCGTACCTTCCACCCGTACCATAGCACGTTCCACGTCATTGTGAGTGACGTCAAAGCCGCCAAGTTCGCGACGTAATGGTGTGGTTCCTCGCCATTGTTTCTGCGTAAACGAGTTTGATCAAAACTTCGCACCAGGCTATGCGTCTGCCTTAACGTATACACCGATCATTTAAAGGACAACAAGAAAAAAAAATGAATTTTTCAGTAACTTTGTGAGATATTGATACGATATTATATCGACTCTGTAGTACAAATAATTGATATGAAACTTCACAGAACTCTATTATTTTTTCGCCTGATAAAGATATTAAAAATTGCCTATAGTGTGCCATATCTTACAGTTTTATAAATAAAAAGGGTAAGGTATGTATCCACATTTTACTTTTTTGTATTTGTTATCACCTCTTAAATATACAATTTAAAATTCAATATAATATAATTCCTGTAATAATTATGTACAATTTCTTTACAACGTGTACAATCGATTTGCTTCATAAGTATCCAAATAACCCCATCCCCTTTAAGAGTTGGTATCTATGCTACAGAGTAAAAAAACAGTAACACTGGGTTAATTGCCAACTTATCAAAATTATTCGACCCGGGCGTCTCAATGATAGATGAGGAGGCCTAGCAACGTTGTCACCGAAGTGCTGACGATTAATGGACGATGGCGTCCGAACCGCAATCCGGTGAGGCTGACGGCGATGATTGATCGTCTCCAACGCTTATCCGCTAAACGTATTGGAACTGATAGATAATAATTGTTTAGTATTTTGGCCAGCCCGGAATACTATAGTTAAATAAATAATATATAGATTTCGGACTGGCCAAAATACAAAAAAAAAATAAAGGAGTTCTAAATTTAAAACATATTGACGTTTGGGCATAGCACTCATTTTATTTCATTTACTATTAGGAGTTCGCACTTACCATATTATAATACGGCTTATTATGTTTATTTTATTTGTAGTGGTTACGGAGACCCTTAAAGTTGGTGAAGTATGCAGTGCTGTGAGGTAACCGGTCACTTATTAATCTTTTAGTGAAGTCGAAGTTATTTAGTCTATATATATTCACCTGTCACATTTTCGCTAGTGCGCAAAAATTTAAATTTCGATATCGTTTCGTATTTCGGATTTAAACCAACGTTCTAAAATCAAACATTAATACATTTTAATGTTTTCAAACAGATTGTTAATGAAAGCTGTCGTATCGACAATCTTTATTTTCTAATTTTTGTAGTCTTGAAGACCAAGACAATGTAGTGGCCAATTAGTTTAGTAGTATGGCAAGAAAACACGTTTTTTTTTTACTTATTTTAGTGTTGCAGGCCATCTGGACTGCATCGCAGTTTAATAATACTGTCAAGTAAAACATGGATACTTGAACAGGTGATCACAAACGGTTCGATTGGTGAACAATGTTATTTTGGTAATTTGAGAAAGTGTGGATGATAATACAACACTGCAGCAATGCGTCATTGCGAAGTTGGAGACGCATACGAGCCGTTAATTGCAGTATCTACATTCTACACCATAATATACAATAGGATAATACTATCGTACTAGTTCAGTATACCAACAGGTCGAAATAATAAAAGGATAAAACGGCAAATTTTAAATTTGAAGTTTCGGTAATTACTCATGATAAAGAAAGTCACAACTCTGATATCGAAACTAACGGTTACATTATGACATAACATACATATTTTATGGTGATCACGGGGCCTTTTGGTGGTGTTGGTAAAACGGTAGCTGCACAACTGATCGGTGACCAAGTCAGTGTGCCGAAGATGGAGGTATTTACGTATCTATTTCCACTAGAACACAAATATTGCTATTCGAATAATTCCCGCGATCGTAGTCGTAGCGGTAGTTTATGCCAAGCAGCAAAAATCGCAAGTAAACTTCCATTAAAACAATTATTCAGGAAATTTCCCCAAGCATCTGCAAACAGACATCTATAATCGCTACAAGCTGGGTGTCTCCAAGATGGATAGCGCGGGAACCGCACGCCAGAGACGTGACGACGATTAATCAAACATCTTCAGCAGAATCCATTGCCGGTATTGTCTGCGGTGTAGATAATCCGCTACGCTGATCAAATTTACTCTACCATTTTCTCTAAAGGACAAAATGTTGCTGCGCTTGCTGACACTGCGATGTGGTGATAGCTACGATTGATTAATAGGGGTTTGTAGTTTGTGGTACCTGACGCAGAATAAATTTACGAGTATTGTGATAATAATGATAACAACATATTAAATTACTATAACAGTTAGAATGGTCGAATTTGGATGAGTTACCGCTACTGTAAAATAAGTCCTGCCACCTATTTTGATTGTAGCACATTGAGCCATGGGTATTAGTTGTTATATAAAAAGTCCTTACCTCGTTGAAGGCTTAAGAGCGGTTTGAAAATGTATGATACGATAAAAAGATTTAACAGTTGTACAATTAACCATCAGAATCCCAATTTTGCTCCTGTTTTTATAGGATTTAACAATAATTGCGTACCCCTTACATTCGTAGTGTCACGGTACCCCGATAAGCCCATGAAAGAGTTCGTGATAAATCCTCATTTGCGCGGCTTTCCTTGGCGCTGAAATTCGCAGTTGTGAAAGGATAAATAAAGTCTGATTGTAGATTGAAAATTTGTAATCCTTTTAGCCTTATCTCGTTAGTTAATTCAGTTCGCATGCTCGTTCAGTGTTGGTAGTGTGGAGCCGGTAATCTGAACTGCGTCTAGGAACATTATAATTTCCCTCTATTCAGTAGTCAGCAGTCGGGCGGTAGTTGTCGGCACAAATTACACCCCGCTGTTAGTAATGAATGCTCCGTATATTTTTCAGGCTCTTTCAGCTTCGATATTGAGACGTAAATGTTGATTAGTGTAATTTCGCTCCCTGAATTGCCGTTGCGTTCGAGATTTTCTCGAGGAAGCTTTTAAAGGGAGAAGTTGTTACAAAGGCGCAGGTATTGAGATGAATGGGAAGGATATGCGTTTGAATTCTTATTGAACATTTTCTTATTAAGTTGTTACACTGTTATTTAGTTAAATATCTAATATCTTTATCTATTTACGATAGCTATTGTTTTTGCCGTCTTTCTAATCAGATGATTGATTTATTTCACAATAGACGATGTTTTAGAAGTTATTTTTCTCTCTTTTTAGTTATGATGAATTTTGGAAACAAGCAATTTCTTGTAGAGGATTAAAACACTGTGTACTTCCCCAAATAGTTAACAAAAAGTAAGGAACGAAACGCGATTTATACATATTTTTGTATCAATACTTGTAAGTATTGAAAATACATAAAGATTGAATTTTCTAAGTAGAAAAATAAGTAGCAGAGGTGGGAAATGAGGCGTCAGGCGCAGATTGCGCTGGGCACGGCTCGAGCCAATTTGCGGCCATCACCAACGGCGCAGGGCGTGAAGGGTCTCGTAAAGTATATTGCTGCAGCTTTTGTGCTGCGAGCGACTGGCGATATTTCTTTTATTAACTGCCATGTGTCGAATGTAATAACTGATAGGCAACGCTTGGAGTCGTGTTAATAGTGTGAGCGGTGATGCTAAAAGTTACTTTCTTGGACTTCTTTATAAAACTACTTCTGGTGTTGAATCTGAGTTGTATTAAATGTAATTCTCAGACACTATATTATATATGAAAAAGTATATTTTATAAGTTTGAAGATGATTTTTTGTTTTAGTCTTCACCTTCATATTACCTATGAGTTTATGTATCGATGAACATTATGTGTAATAGAACCTCCATGAATGAATTTATGCTCCAGATAAAAAGGTTGATGCTTCATCTGCCACGAATCAATATTTCTAATTTCAGGACACAAGTATAACGGAAGAAATGAAGAAAATCGAATGTAATACTATAAACTAAATTTAAGTTAAAACGATAGAAATTCAGAAAGAAAATATCTTCGCGCTCAAAAGAATCATTGAGTATTTTCCAACAACTTATTAAGGCTCGCTTTTCTGAAACGCCCTTCTGTCCCGCGGACGGGAAATGTAGAATTTCATAGAAGAGCTGCAATATTGCACTTGAAATTGCGTTATTTGGTCACCGGAGAGATGAAATCTCTACGGTTTATGAGATTTTTATTGAAGCTCGGGGATCGGCGACGAAGGAAGATTTGCGAGCGGTGTGTTTGATCGAATTTAGTTTTTGCTTTACTAGTGTCTTAAACAAAACAATTTTATATTCTTCGTTTTATGTTTTTTTAAACTTATATTTTTTGTAGTTAAATAACAAGGTAAATGTCCAGCAATCTGAATTCATATCATGAAATATCTGTAAAGACAATCATAGCAATTGAGACAAATTGTTAGCTTATTATATGGAGATCATATATTACGACATTTATAAAATATTTAAGAAGGATTTTAAATATAACGTACATTTTCACGATAAGAAGGAACAATGAAGCTAATAAGGAGACAATAATATCTGTAACGATAATTATTTATAGTTAGGTACTTGGTCCATAGGAGTTAATCATACTTATATATATAATATAATAAAGGCGAAAGTTTGTGAGTCTCTATGTTTGTTACTTCTTCACGTCTAAACGTCTGGAGCGATTTTCATAAAATTGGTACACACTCTGGATTAACATATACCTACGCTGGTTTTTACTGTGAGAAAATATCTTATTCCCACGGGACAATCGATTTTTGTTAACGCGGGCGTTTCAACTAGTTTCTCATGAATGTTAACAAAATTGTCAGTTATTAAGACATTTAAACAAATAACTACAGTATTTCTTCAGCAATTTCGTGTATAATGGCAGTTTTTGTGAACAGTTCGGTGACGAAGTTATAATTGCACTTGTGTTTGGTTTTGTCGCGTATTGTTTGAGTCTACCCGCAATTCATGTTTGGTAGAATGTTGCTAGGATAACCATGTAAAAGGTGTATTTATGTCCTGATCAAAGTGACTGAGTGCTCATGTCTTTAAGGAAGATTGCAGGAGCCTACGAGTCGCAGTCGCCATTAAACCTAGCAGGGCAATTGGCAAACTTTATGCTTAATTAATTACGTGAGAAACATAATTTTAAAATTTAATTTGTTTGTTCTAAATTGTAATGTAAAAATTGGTAAAAATACTCAATTTCTTCTCACAATAATTATTATATTTGAGCAATTGCTATCAGTAGGTGTTTACCTAAACAAATTCAATTTGACTTGCTCTAGATTGTTGTCAATAAATAAAACCGTCATCTAGGGTATGATTACTCTTAATCGAAAACCACTGGCCCCATGTTCGAAGTTAAATTTCCATATTACTTTTTACCAGCTGGTCACCCCAAACGAGCGATTCGCGTGGCGAACAAGTAATTACGATTCATCAGTATGTTTGCTTTCCCGACACCTAGATGGCGTTGTACGTGCAAGTGTTTGGTTTAACTTTTCTCATTTATTCCGCTGGCGTTACAATTCATTCGCATTTAACTTTATTCCCGAAACATGCGGGTTCTGAAGTTCTGTATTGTTCTCACGACTTGACTGCTGTGTTTCAAGCAGTACCTGTTTAAGATAGCTTTTTGTTACACGTGACATTTTCGTATATTTGAATTAATTTAATCTTGTTCAAGACGTAATGATTTTTTATATTTTATAAAAGTGGCCGACCGTTAACGCTGCGTGGAGGATCCCGGGATCTCCAACCGGACACAACCGGAGTCCTCCTAGCGCGATGCCTTTTTCGGGCTCTTCCCTGGTGGGCGTAAACGCTTACCGCACCTTCTGGTCTTTACGGTGGCATGCGACCACAGATGCCACCGTCCTTCCCGGGGTCGCTTGGCCGGACGGTTCGAACTTACATTCTATTCGCCCGCAAGTCCGGTAGCCCCCTTTTAGTCGCTTCTTACGACACGGCGGAGGGTACCATGGGCCTATTCTGGTACCGGAACTACAGGCACAACACTATAAGGAAGACCTATTGTTAAAATTTCATAGCTCTAGGTTTAGTGGTATGATCTACAACTTACCTATATTGCTAGTGATCGGAGTTCTTTAGCTTCTTCTCGCTTTAGATATTTTACATACTTAGCTTACCAAGTTACTAAATCTTTTAAATTCATTTTAACTGAATAATAAATATAAAATACAAGCATGGTACGGACGGTTAGGGTTATGAGTATCAATATATCTGTTATTAACCTAATCACATATCGGTTAACCGAAACTATCTGTTAAGTAATTATTTCGGTTAACAGAATCCATAGAAATTTAAGTTTATGTTTGCACCTTTATATCGTATAACAGAAAGATTTTTATTAACCGCATACTAATCCTAAGCATGAGGGCATAAGCATATGCTTTTTAAAAAATAACATACTTAATAATATCGTATTTATTCGTGCAGTACTTCGGTTAACCGTTTCAAATATAAAAGAATTATAGGTTAACCGATGGAAACGGTTAATATTTATGAATAGATTTCCGATCACTGAATACAAGTTTGTAAACATTAAATACAAATAAAGTACGTTAATCAATCTGTAAGTAAACCCTAAGCCTGAAGCCTACACTTATTATGTAGCAAAACCTAAACACACCATCATCTGTCATTTCCGTCTCAAGTTGTTCGCTCGATTCTGCGTTAATATGCCTCATTACTCACGACATGTACAACTATAAGCGATTTATTAATTTCGCGAACGGAGCCGGTAGCGGTATCGGTATATAAACATCGGGTACAACGTGGGGGATAATTAAGGACTTAATTACAGCGGGCGGAGTGGAGGGGGTGATTGATGGCGTCACGCCGAACGCTCGCTCAGCGGAGTAGCGCTGCTAAAACTTTGTTTAAACTGACGCGGATTTTATTAGCGGAGCA